>CM053577.1:54456068-54489565 GCA_028646485.1 Cryptoprocta ferox | reverse complement strand
AAAAAAAAAAAAAGCAAATAAGATTGGGTCACCTCCTGCTTGGAGACTTTAGTGGCTTCCCACTGCCTTCATCAGAGGTGATCTATGCAGCAAAGCCTGGAATGAGCCCTCCAGATGAACTGGTGATAAAACTATCCCCTGAGTAGCTGTAGGAGCTAATCTCCCAGCTGCAAATCAGAATCAACCCCGGGAGCTTGTTAAAAATATAAATTTGTGGGGTCCTACCTGCAGTGACTCTGACTCAGAGAAGGAACCTGGGATCTGCACTGTAACAAGCTTCCCAGGCAATTCCCATATGGGGGAGGGGGTCAGCTGAGGAATCAATGATTAACACACCAAAATGATGTTAGCTCTGAGGGGGATGTATGAGAAATTTTTTTTTCTCTAGTCTCCTAATTCACAATGCTATAATTCTCAATTTCTGTAAAGCTGTTGCAATCCTGCTGTAATTATTAGGTATGCCTAAATTTATTTAAAATGACATTAAATAAAAAATCAGCTAAATGAGAAATCCTGGTATATTCTAACTTCTGTTGAATTGCATATATTATAAGGATGCTATAATTTTTTCTTAAGAAAGTTGATCATTTATTTTCTAAGACTCATTAAATTGAACTCCCTAGTGATGTGGATTTCATCCTTTTGGGATCACAAAATGAAGTCTTAGTGTCCTATTTTAATGTCCAGCAAAGGCATTTACCAAGCTCTGCTCCCCATATTTTATTTTATTATTATTTTTTAATGTTTATTTATCTTTGAGAGAGAGAAAGAGAGTGTGTGTGCATACATGTGTTGGGGAGGGGCAGAAAGAAAGGAAGACACAACATCCGAAGCAGGCTCCAGGCTCCAGACTCCAAGCTGTCAGCACAGAGCCTGATGCAGGGCTCGAACCCACAAACCATGAGATCATGATCTGAGCTGAAGTTGGACGCTTAACTGACTGAGCCACCCAGGCACCACACTTTGCTCCCTGTATTTTAAAACCCAGGCTGAGCAGTGTGCTTGGCCATGGAGCACAGAAGATGCTACATGTCATGTGGGCATCCAAAGACAAATACAGTCAGTCCAGCACTATAGACGTCATTTTCAAATCTAAATAAAGGTTAAGAAATTTCAAAAAAAACCCAGCAGGGAATTATTTATGTCACATTTATTATACTTTTATAGGGGTCAAGACATTCCCAAACCCTTATGTCTGACATATGGAAGCCTCAATACAATTCCCTCCAGTAATCCTTAGCCTCATTTTTAAGCAAAATGCATATTACACCAATGACATTTCAAGTTCAAATCATAAACATATGATCTAGGTAGGTATTTTGTCTCTCCCAACAGAATAAAAGGAGTGGCATTTAATCAGACTTGTGTACAGTCAATATGTTCCTCCCTCCACTTCTGGTCTCCCCTGTTTTGCAGTGGAACCTCCTGGGGAAATGCTGGTAGAGAGGAGATGGGGAGTGGCGGGTCAGCATACTGGCCTATGATGAGCCATAATACCCAGTTCCCTAAGCTCCCCTGACCTCAGTCAGACCACATGTGCCTCCCACTCAGGCCACATGCTAACTCCTTTGCCACCTCTTCCTTTGTTTTTGTCTGGTGACAAGCATATATATTTTTTTAACTCCCAAGAAATACTTGAAATGTAAAATATGACAAAATCCTGATTAAGCAATGGAGTTTCTGCATTGGTTAGTTAATGAGAAAAATATAGATACTGAGATAGGTCTTTATTATAGGCTCTGACCATATGCAAAACAAAGAAAAATGAAAAAGGCATGAAGTGTGAACATTCAATGTTCTGCTATGTTTAACAATTTCCTTTTGAGTTTGGAGTATAAAATGTAAATCCAATAAGCTCCAAATAAGTGAGTCGTAAAATCAACTGAGAGAACTCATCAAGGGATTCCCCCAATAACCACTTTCATCCCATGTAGTGTTTTTTATTTGGAATTACTGCAGCATTTTTTTT
The DNA here is from genome assembly GCA_028646485.1 of Cryptoprocta ferox. Lineage (NCBI taxonomy): Eukaryota > Metazoa > Chordata > Mammalia > Carnivora > Eupleridae > Cryptoprocta > Cryptoprocta ferox. The sequence goes on along the minus strand of CM053577.1, from coordinate 54,487,596 downwards.
AAAAAGGTAATTGATTGATGGAGCACCTGGGTGGCTCAGTCAGTTAAGCATCTGACTTCAGCTCAGGTCATGATCTCACCATTCCTGAGTTCGAGCCCTGTGTCAGGCTCTGTGCTGACAGCTCAGAGCCTGAAGCCTATTTCAGATTCTGTGTCTCCCTCTCTGTCTCTGCCCCTTCCCTGCTCATGCTGTCTCTCTCTCTCTCTCAAAAATAAATAAAACATTAAAAAAATTTTAAGGTAATTGATTGTGTCATTACCACAATAGCAAGTCACATTGCATTTTATCTGTTTGGGGGTGTATCTTGGAAGAATTCTGGGCATCTTTCAAAATTAAGCAAGATAGCTAGCTAAACCCCGAAACCAGAAAATATAAAAAGCTCAATGGAGCAGAGTGACGCTTAGCACCTGGCTGAACTGCTGGGGTTGAGTGCTCAATCCTGCCCCGCATCTGCTGGCCCCTGTACAAATTTGGGTAAATTACTCTCAACTTCTGGAGCCACAGCTTCTTCAGACACAAAATAAAAATACTATTCACCCCAAAGGGTGAATACATACCACATGGATTCAATGAGCAAATGGCTTTCCTAACGAAAGCCAGCTCTTTTCCTCTAGCTGGTCTGTCTCTCACCATCCTTTTAGGGGCCAGGCCTTGGTCACAGTCAAGATCTGGTCTGTGCCCTACACCGGTGACTGCTGAGGCTCAACAGGCCCATCTACCTGCCTGTTGACAGCATTCTATCATCTGCCACCAGGCTCCAACATGCTGGCCACTTCCTCTTCCTCTGCAGCTTCTTCTTCCTGACCTCAGCCTCCAGGCAGTCTCCTCAGATCTCTGAATTTCTGCAGTGGGTCTCTTAGGGACCTCTGGCTCCTTGCAAACTTCCGGTAGGCTGTGGAGATCTGGGGGCTGCCTCGAGCCCATCTGTCATGACAACTTCTCCTTCAGGGGTGAGCCTTGATAGATGTGCCAACCAGCAAACGTTGTCAACCTCCAGGGATCTGGAAGTTTCAGGCACAAAGCCCTTTGCTTTTGTCTCCACCAATTTACCTTCGGTGCTCAGCCATCAGCCCAAAGAGGGGTGGTTACGACCCCTGCGTCTCACTGCCTGCTTTCCCTTATTTTTCTCTCCTCTTTCGCACATGCCACCTACCCTCTGTCATACATTGACTTCTCTCTATCCCTGCCTTTTATTATGATCTAGTCCACAGGATGGCTCTTGACAGGTGCTAAAGAAATTCTCTCGCCACAAAGCTTGACTTTCAAAACAAATGCTTTTCTGCAGACCCAGAAGCCCTCCTCTAGATGTCAAAGGGTGGATGTTGAATCTTTCTCTTTCCATCCCTGCTGTGACATTCCTAATCCTCCTTCAAGGCAACCCAGATATTTCGGGTCCGAAAATGCAAATCTGTATTTTAATATATTTCAAGGAACATACAGAGTTTTTAGAATGTCACACCTCCCCGTAGATTCCTCTCTCTGCCTCAGGTTTCCTCTCCCCTGATTAAACAGGGCTAAAAAGTTCCCCTAAGAAGATTAGCTTAAACTGGGGACTTGGGGGAAAACAGAGAGAAAGGGGATAGTTGAGGATGTAGCAAGATAGGGGCTTTTTGCTTCACCACATTAACTCCTGCCTCAGATGGCTCAGTCAAAACACACAGTCTCCTTTCCTTTAAATACCTTTTGCAAAAGATGATACATCCCCAACTATAAGAACTTGAGAACAGATTTTCAAACCTCTCACAGCTATAGAAAGGTCCTTTGCTACCCTAACAATTCATGACCACCCCTTAAAGATTCTGTACATTCTCAATCGCGGTTCTATGAAATTCCTTTTACAGACATTTTCTTCCACTCCTCCCAGGGCACAATGCTGTAGGTGGGAGGCATGTGGAGATGAGTAAGTCAGGGCCTGCATGCCTGGAATTTATAATCTAATGAGGGCACAAGAGGGGAGATGAGCAACTCCACAATCAGCTGTGAAACAATGGAAGACAAAATGTAACAGAAGTGCTAACAGTGACTCCTAAAGGGCACTTCTCACATGTAATCTCATAGAGACGACACTGAGCCACATGCTGGGAGATGCCCTGAAGGTTGTTTTACAGCGAGTGCAGAAGCAGCCTTAGGGACACTGAGTTCTCCCAGTGCCCACTAATAAAACCACCTCAAACCAACCATCATGTTCAAGCTCATTGGCTTCTGATCAGGAAGAAGTCGAAGTACCAGCAAGGGCCTCAGACTAGATGGCACTTCCCTACAGCAAGCTTAGTTAGGAGCTGGATGGTAGGCTCCAGTGGCTCATGTAGAAACCTGCTGCAGTTCTAGGTAATGTTCTAAGTTGCTGGCTGAGAGTGGACATGTGCTTTGGAAACCAGATAAGGGGAGGGTAAGGTTGCTGCTGTGCCATGAAACTTGAGACCCCTTCTTTTATCCCCAGTCTTCATCCAGATGGAAGGCAGACAGAGGGTTACAAAGAGCAGAGAGAAGGGCACAATGAAACAAGGAAAGCCAGCAAGTGTTCACTGTAAAGGCAGATAAGGAGAATATTCAAAACTGGAGACCATAGACAGCACTAAATACCAGATCCAGGACCTGCTATATGTTTGATAAACTCATAATAAGTCCTTTAAAGAAGGAGATATAGAAGTCAAGAACTAGAAAAGGCATTGCTGGAGGGAAGCTAATAAGTATATGAGGAAAGAAATCAAGCAAAATGTAAATAAGAAACCCAAATATTTATTGGGAAAGTGTTGTTAGGAACTTGAAAATTAAAATAGATCCACTTAAATAAACACCTAAGGGTCTCTTATTTCACATCATGTGCCCGGAGTTGGCAAAGCCCTATCACAATGACCAGAGTACAGCTCTGGGCCTGGAATGTGGCTAATGTACTTTACTTCATTGTACCATAATCTGACAACAGGAGTAACATGCTTAGGAAATTTCTGTTCAGCCCAAAGTCTAAAAAAAGTTAGTCAAGGAGCCAGGTATGTGAGGGTTAGCAGACTCTACAGGGAAGGGGATGCTGATTCTAGCCATTTTATGTCTCCATGCAAACAAATAAATTGGTGTTCTGGCCTGCCATTTGGATCTTAACCCAGAGAATCTGAAGCAAGAGTCAACAAAGCAAAATGCAAAGTCACAAAAGAAAGTGGAAAAATGGGACTTTACTGAAGATATATGCATGGGAGCCAAGCCTGTGAATATTCTTGCCACATACTTTAAATAGATAGAATGTGAAAAAAAAAAATCTGTGACACAAACATTAAGTAGAAAGAATCAAATCTAAATGGTAAAATTGGACATTAACAGAAGGAAGCAGGACAAAACTTATGCAGTTTCTTAGTAGCAACTTTCTGTGTGTTAGTTACATATGACTCATACAAATATGGTATGGAGGGGTGCCTAAGGATCTCAGTTGGTTAAGAGTCCAACTCTTGATCTAGGCTCCTGTCTTCATCAAACAAGCTTTAGTGTGAGCCTGGTGTTGGGCTCCTTGCTGGGTGTGAAGCAAAAAAGGAAACAAGGTATGGAGATCTGGTGGATAAAAAACTTTGTAGCCAGCTGTATGAGGACAAAGATTCAACACATTTCTTGATTCTACATTCAAGGGAAGTGAGACATTGTTTATATACCTTTTGTTCTTGGTTTAATAAATGTGTTTAATGGGTACCTGGGTGGCTCAGTCAGTTGAGCATCCAGCCTCCAACTCTTGATTTCAGCCCAGATCATGATCCCAGGGTTGTGGGATCAAGCCCAACATCAGGCTCCACACTGAGCATGGAGACTGCTTAAGATTCTCTCTCTCTCTTTCTCTCTCTCTCTCTCTCTCTCTCTCTCTCTCTCTCTCTCTCTCTCCTCACCCTGCCCCTCTCCCCAGCTCTCTAGATAGATAGATAGATAGATAGATAGATAGATAGATAGATAAATGTGTTTAAGGTAGAAGATGACAAGATACCCGTATCGAGTCAAATCTCCTCCCACTCCGAACACACACACAAAATGATGGAGCTGGAGCTGAAGAGATACCACAGAATGGGAGAAAGATTTGTATAATCCAGAGAGGCATGCCCTGAGAAAGGCCATGGTAAGTGGAACAAAGCAGAATAAGGCCAACAAATGGAAAACATTATCCCATGGGATAGAATATAGATTGAGAAAACTGTGAAGGAGCTGAAACAATCTTCAAGGCAGTGCATGATGCCTATCTAAACCTTAGATTCATATCTAAGTAAGTAAGTTAGACTAGACAATCTCTGAAAGCAGATTCAGCTTTAAATTTCATTACTAAATGGTATTTAAGGACCAGCAGAATGCAGAAGAATTACCCCAAAGCAGAGAGTTATCCCATGAAATGTTTTCTATGACAAACTACATTAAAGCCAATAAAAAGCCACTGCTCCCAGGCAGAGGTCGAGCAAAACATGGATCAGTGGGGGATATGCAACAAAGACTTTTAGACATTGGTTCTCTGGTAGCATGAGGAGGAAGTTACAAGGCAAGAACAGGTTGATGGATGACAGAGAATGCATAAGGAAAACAAAACTTTTTTTTACCTTATATTTACAATGAGTTCATATTTAACATATTTTAAATTATCATTGGTTTTGGAGGGTGGAAGAAGAAATGTAAAGGTGTCTCATTATAGTTTTTTAAAAATTTTTTAACATTTATTTATTTTTGAGAGACAGAGAGAGAGCACGAGTGGGTGAGGGGCAGAGAGACAGGGGAGACAAAGAATCTGAAGCAGGCTCCAGGCTCCAAGGTATCAGCAAGAGTCTGATGTGGGGCTTGAACTCACAAACTGTGAGATCATGACCTCAGCCGAAGTCAGATGCTCAACCGACTGAGCCACCCAAGTGCCCCTCATCATTTTTTTTTAAAAAGTAGTTAGTACAGAGCGCCTGGGTGGCTCAGTCAGTTAAGTGGCCGACTTTGGCTCAGGTCATGATCTCACAGTTTGTGAGTTTAAGCCCCACATCAGGCTCTGTGCTGACAGCTCGGAGCCTGGAGCCTGCTTTAGATTATGTGTCTCCCTGTCTGTTCCTCACCTGCTCAGTCTTGCTCTCTTGCTCTCTCTCAAAAATAAACATTAAATTTTTTTAAAAAAGTAGCACAACTTTAAAACACTTCACAAATATACCGTAGTTCCCATTTTTATCATTTAACTGCCTCAATGGGAACACAGGTCCTCTGAATTCCCACTAGATTCAGCACTTACTTGGGGACATCTGAACACATGCTACAAAAGCAGCAGTTGATAACCACAGTCAGAGGTGGGCTCTTAAAACAATTGGTATGACAAAATGAAAATCTTTATTGATGGAGGACCAAACTGCTATAAATGCAAAGGAGCAAGTTAAAGGTACTAGAAAAGCTTACATATGTAGTATCTTTCAGGTCATCATTAGTATCAATACTGGCACAAGTTTATGAATGGTTTTAGCTAAGCCCTCTGTTGTACTTTCCGGACTAAGGAGCAAGGGAAGGCATTTCAAAACAAATATATGGTAACAATGTTATCGTCAAACATTCCACACATTAGATAGCTTTACCACTTGTTTCTTGAAAACACATGCCAATTTTCTGGAATGTTTTCTGTACTTTGTTAGCTTTCTGATGCTTCCATCTCCCCTCCTGTCATCTTTGCCAAAGATCATCAGTAAGAATATAATGGAAGTTTCCTTGCATTAAAAAGAGAGTCTACACTGCCACACTCTATCTGCTGTCATGATTAAGGCAGCTGCACCAAGCCAAGAGATAGCCTAAATGTTTAATGAAGCCGGAAAGTCATTCTTCAGTTGTAATGCAGACCCACTAGATGGTCTGAAAAGATCAACTCTGTTTGTTTTAAACTGGGAATAGATTGCTGAATATTTAATGAGTGCCACAGTATTTTGCTCTGTGAAGGGCCAAGCAAGGGTCAGGTTATGGCTGCCTGCTGCTCCCTGCAATTTATGATTCCCTCAGGTTTATTGAAGTGGGAGAAATCAAGGTCAAACCAAGACAATCTTTGGCACACCCTCTATAGCACTGTATACATGGAAAGAATAACACAAGGTCACATACCTGTCCTAGTGAAGTCATGTCAGGAATTTGGAGCAATCTTTGAGGAAACCCAAAGTGTAGATCTAGCATTGACTACTCTTATTCACAAAAGTGGGGGAAGGACAACAATGTTAGGAAAGAGAAGCAATCGAAAATCCTTGTGATTGTCCTGGGAAAGAGATCTTACATCCAGCTGGCCTTCTTACTTATTTGTGGTATTAAGTCCCCTCTACTACCTGGATGATTCTAGGCCAAGAAGAGAGTACTTGTGTGAAGAATTTGATCATAGCCAGATTCAGTCTTTAAGTGATTGAGAATCTGTTACAATAATGTAGGTGAGAGTTGATAGCGGTCTGGACAAGGAGGATAGCAGGAGACGTGGCACCAAGAGGCATTTGCTAGTTGACTGGATATAGAATATAAATTTTTTAAAAATGCATCAAGGATGATTCCAAGGTTTTGGCCAGACCACTTACTGAGGATGAGGAATGAGAAAAGCAGTTAGAAGGGGAAAATAAAGAGCATAGCTTTCAACAGCGTTAAATTTGAAATACCCTTTAGATAACTAAACCTAAATGTCTAACTAGACAGTCGGATACACTGAGCTGTCATTCTGAGCCAAGATATTTGGGATTCGCCATTGTAGTGATGGAATGTAATGAAATAAAATCACCTGGGGAATGTAAATGGAGAGTTCAGAATGGTGATCCCTGAGGCACTGCACCATTTAGTGCTCAGGAAGTTGAAAGGAACTCTCAAAGGGGATTGAGAAAGAGTCCACCCAGTAGGTAGCAAGAGAGAGCCAAGATGGGTAAAATTCGTCAAGTGAATAAAATGTTTCAAAGAGAAAGTAATAATGTATCAAAGGCTCCTGGTGGGTTAAAAAATGTGAACTAACAATTAGCCACTGGATTTGGTAACATGGAAGTCATTGGTGACTTTTGATAAGTGTCTCTGAAGAGTGGCCAAGAAAAAAGCCTGAATGGAAGGGGCTCAAGAGAGGAGAAAGTTAAGTGGATGATGTGAGGTATAGATGGGTATTTCAAGGAATTCTGGTTCAATGGTAAGTAAGGAAATGGAGTAGTGACTGTAATGGGAAAGGAAGTCAGCAGATTTTTGTCGCTTTGTTCTGCTCTAGTTTGAATGGAGGATATTACCCTCTATTTTTTTAATATAATTTATTGTCAATTTGGCTAACAAACAGTGTATACCGTGTGTCCTTGGTTTGGGGAGTAGAGTCCCGTGATCATTGCTTACATGCAATACCCAGTGCTCATCTCAACAAGTGCCCTCCTCAATGCCCATCATGCATTTGCCCCTGTCTGCCTCTCTCTCATCAACCCTCAGTTCTCTGTATTTAAGAGTGTCTTATGGTTTGCCTCCCTCCCTTTCTATTTGTAATTATTTTTCCCCCATGGTCTTCTGTTAAGTTTCTCAAGTTCCACATATGAGTGAAAACATCTGATATCTGTCTTCCTTTGACTGAATTATTTCACTTAGCATAATACCCTCCAGCTCCATCCATGTTGCTGCCCCCCACAATGTTCATAGCAGCACTTTCAACAATAGCCAAATTATGGAAAGAGCCTAAATGTCCATCAACTGATGAATGGATAAAGAAGATGTGGTTTATATATTACTCTCTATTTGTATGATGATCAGAATAATCAGAAGTGAAGAAAAAGTTGACAACGGGGAAAGAGACTGATCTCCTTGAGCAAGCAGAAAAGGATGGCATTCATGCACAAATGGAGGGGTAGCTTTTATATAGCAGCATGGACAGTCATTCACTGTAATAGAAAGGAAGCAGGGTGTAGGTACACAGAGGAGCAGATTCATAGATTTAATGGAGGTGTGTTGGAGTCACTTTTGAATTGCTTCTATTTTATAAGGTTCCAATATTTTTCAGAAAGTGGATTGCATCAGGTAGAATATCATTGGCTGGAAAAAGCAAAATATCCAACCAAAAGTGGCGTAAATAATGGGGATCATTACAAGAAATTCCAAGATAGACAGTTCAAGGGTTTTTTTCATTAGCTCAGAAATGATTCAGAGGATCTAGGCTCTTATTGAATTTCCATTTGTAGTCCTCAGAGTATTGACCAGGATTTCCAATGTGTCCCTTCCTATGTGCAAGATGGCTGCTCCAGCCATAACAGTACCTTACTGAACAAGAGTGAAATAAATGAGGAATAGCAGCATTGCTTCTCATTTTTCTCTTGTTGCTAGGTAGGAGCCCTTTTTTATCCAGCAGACTTGCCCTTGGCCCCACGGGTGAGGATTCTGTCACAGGCTTGTGTTCTTGTTGGTAGATAGATCTGGCAAAGCCAGCATCTTTATTTTCAACACCTTAGTGGGAGGCAAACTCTATGACAAGGAAGATCTGAAGATTAGCCTTTGGGTTGGGTATCAAACTCAGACAAAATGAACAAGTATGAATTCTAAAATTTAAGGATAACTACAAAAAACAGAAATAAAGTGAGTAATTTCCTTATTTGGGATTAAAATAAAGGACAATTTAGGGAACAGATTCACAAAGGCAAAGCGACTCATCCAAGGTCACACAGTTAGGACAGAAAACTGGCACTCACAGATCTGGATACCTAATATAGAACTCTTTCCACAAAAACAGCCAGTCTTTTGGTTTATTATTCATACTGTTATACCCAATGGTTTTATTACTACCATTAAGTGAATAGTCTTTCTGTGTCACACACACACACACCCCAACCTCCTGATTCACTGTCACAGTATATTTTTCATGAGCAATGATAAAGTTATATTGTTTTATCAGTACTCCTTCCCATCTCCTTTAGACCCAAACTATGCATTCACACAGTACTTAACTAGGAGTAATGGAACAGTCAATGCCCAGTAACGAAAGCTGACAGGTCCATATGAACAGAGTCTATGACTTTGGTATCAGCTTTACCAACCTTCAAATTCCCACATCTCTCAGAGTCCACCACTACCCAACTTGTTCTTCATGCTATCATCTCAGAGTAATTGTTCAACCGCCATTCATTCAAAAATTCAATTGTATTTTTTCCATTGGCTTTCTTTAATTTTCTTTTGGTATAGTCGACACACAATATTACATTAGTTTCAGGTGTACAACATAGTGATTCAACTCCTCCATACCTTATGTTTTGCTCACCACAAGTATAGCTAACATCTGTCATATAACACTATTATAATATCATTGATGATACTCCCTCTGCTGTGACTTATATTCCTGTGACTTGTTCATTCCATTATAACTGGAAGCCTATACCTCCCACTCCCTTTCACCCATTTTGCTAATCTCCTTAACTCCCTTCCCTCTGGAAACCACTGGTTTGTTCTCTGTATCTATAAGTATGATTTTGCTTTTTGTTTGTTTATTCATCTGTTTTTTTTAGATTATATATATGAGTGACATCATATGGTATTTGTCTTTCTCTGACTGACTTGTTTCACTTAGCATTATACCCTCTGTGTCCATCCATGTTGTCTCAAATGGTGAGATCTCATCCTTTTTTATGACTAATATTCCCTTATAACTAGCTAGCTATCCACCTATCTATCATCTATCCATTCATCCATCTATCTCACATCTTCCCTATCCATTCATCTATCAATGGACACAGGTTGTTCCCATATTCTGGCTACTATAAATAATGCTGCAATAAATATAGGGGTCCATGTATCTTTTTAAATTAGTGTTTTCATTTTCTTTCGGTAAATACCCAGAGGTGGAATTATTGGATCTTATAGTATTTCCATTTTTAATTTTTTGAGGAACCTCCATACTGTTTCCACAGTGGCTACACCAATCTACATTTCCTTTATTAGTGCATGAGGGTTCCCTTTTCTCCACATCCTTGCCAACACTTGTTATTTCTTATCCTTTTTATTTCAGCCATTCTGACAGGTGTGAGGTGATATCCCATTGTGGGTTTGATTTGTAGTTCCCTGATGATAAGTGATGTTGAGCATCTTTTCATGTGTCTGTTGATCATCTGTATGTCTTCTTTGGGAAAATGTCATTCAGGTCCTTTGCTCATTTTTAATCAAATTGTTTGGGGGATTTTGGTTTTGATTTGCAGAAGTTCTTTATATATTTTGGATATTAACCCCTTACTGGATATATCATTTCCAAATACCTTCTCCCATTGAGTAGTTGCCTTTTTGTTTTGTTGATGGTTTCCCTTGCTATGCATAAGTTTTATTATTTTGGTATAGTCTCAATATTTTGGCTTTGTTTCCCTGGCTTGTGGAGACCTATATACAAAAACTTTGCTAAGATCTATGTCAAAGAGATTTCTGCCGATGTTTTCTTCTAGGAATTTTATGGTTTCAGATATCACATTTAGGTCTTTAATCCATTTTGAGTTTATTTTTGTGGATGGTGTTAGAAAGTGGTCCAGTTTCATTCTTTTGCACATAGCCATTCAGTTTTCCAAGCACCATTTATTGAGGAGACTATTTTTTCCCCATTGCACATTCTTACCTCCTTAGATTAATTGACCATACAAGCATAGGTTTATTACTGGGCTCTCTATTCTTTTCTATTGATCTATGTGTCTTGTGTGTGTGTGTGTGTGTGTGTGTGTGTGTGTGTGTGTGTGTGCGCTAGTACCATACTGTTTTGATTACTATAGCTTTGTAGTATATCTTAAAATGTGGGAATGTAATACCTCCAGCTTTGTGGGAATGTAATGTGGGAATGTAATACCTTCTTTCTCAAGATTGCTTTGCCTGTTTGGGGTCTTTTGTAGTTCCATACAAATTTAAAGATTATTTGTTCTAACTCTGTCAAAAATATTTTGGCATTTTGATAGAGACTGAATTGAACCTACAGATGCTTTGAGTAGTATGGACATCTTTAACCACATTAGTTCTTCCAATCCATGTACATGAAATATCTTTCCATTTCTTTATGTTGTCTTCAATTTCCTTCATCAATGTTTTATAGTTTTTCAGAGTATAGGTCTTTCACCTCCTTAGTTAAGTTTATTCCTAGGTATTTTATTCTTTATGGTGCAATTGTAAATGGGACTGTTTTCTTAATTTCTCAGTTTTTTATTATTAGAGTATAGAAACACTATGGATTTCTGCACATTAATTTTGTATCCTACAACTTTACTAAATTCATTTATTAGTTCTAATGGGTTTTTGGATAAGTCTTTAGGATATAGGGTCATGTCATCTTCAAATCATGACAGTTTAACTTCTTCCTTATCAATATGAATGCCTCTTACTTCCTTTTCTTGTCTGATTGTTATGGCTAGGATTTCCAATACTATGAATAAGTTTGAGAGTGGATATCCTTGTCTTGTTCCTAATCATAGAAAAACGTTCTCAGTTTTTCACCATTGAGCATGACATTACCTGTGGGTTTTTCATATATGACCTTTTATTATATTGAGGTATGTTTTCTCTAAAGCTACTTTGTTGAGTTTTTACCATGAATGGATGCTGAATTTTGTCAAGTGCTTTTTCTGCATCTACTGAGATGGTCATATGATTCTTACCCTTTGTTTTGTTAATGTAGTGTATCATGTCGATTGATTTGTGAATACTGTACCATCTTTGTATCCCCAGAATAAATCTCACTTGATTGTGATGAATGATCCTCCTAATGTGTTTTTGAATGTGGTTTGCTAATATTTTGTTGAGGATTTTTATGTCTATATTCATCAGAGATATTGGCCTGTAGTTTCCTTTTTCTTTCTTTCTTTCTTTCTTTCTTTCTTTTCTTTCTTTCTTTCTTTCTTTCTTTCTTTCTTTTCCTTTCCTTTCCTTTTTTTTTTTGTTTGTTTGTAGTGCCATTGTCTAGTTTTAATATTGAGTAATGCTGGCCTCATAGAATGAATTTGGAAGCTTTCTTTCCTCTGTCATCTTTTTTAATAGTTTGATGAAAATAGTTACTATCTCTTCTTTAAATGTTTGGTAGAATTCACCTATGGATCCATTAGGTCCTGGACTTTTATTTCTTGGTAGTGTTTGATTACTGATTCAGATTCATTACTAGTAATTGGTCTGTTCATATTTTCCTTTTCTTTCTGATTTAGTTTTGGAAGACTATGTTTTGGGGAATTTCTCTATTTCTTCTATATTGTCCAATTTGCAGGCATCTTTTTTTCTTTTGTTTCTATTCTGGTAAAATATACATAATCTAAAATTTACCATTTTGACCATTTTTAAGTATATAATTTAGTGTCATTAAGTACATTCACATGTTGTGTAAACATCACTGCTAACTCTATCCAGAAGTTTTTAATCATCCCAAACAGAAATTCTGTGCCCATTAAAAATAACTCCCTATTTCCTCCTCGCTATTAGTCCCATGGTAATCACTACTCTACTTGCTGTCCCTATAAATTTGCCTATTCTAAGTACCTCATATAAGTGGATCATACAGTATTTGTGATTTTGTGTCTGACTTATTTAACTTGACATAAAATCTTCAAGGTTCATCCATGAATTTATCAGAATTTCACTCCTTTTATGGCTGAATAATATTCTATCATATGTATATAACACATTTTGTTTATCCATGCATCTATTGATGCACACTGAGGTTGTTTCCACCTTTTTGCCATGCAATCTTCACATCGCCAAGAGTGGAGGATTTGTCTTCCCTTCCTTTATTCTTAACATTCAGCCCCTATTTGTTCCTGGCTTATTTCTCTACAAGTCTCATTACTGACCTTCCTACCTGTACATTATTCTAGGATTCTTTAATTATTCTCATTCTCTCACTCCCAGATACAAGACTCCTCTTTCTCCAATATGATTTTGAACACATAATCTTTCAACACAGAAGGTAATTCCCAGTTACATCTCAAGTCACACATCTAAGAGCAACAGGTGATACTCTCTCCTTCCCCTTGCCCTAACTCAACTGGATTTATTTCAGTCTATACTCTGGTTCATGCAGCCCAAATAGTTAGCCAGTATTCACATATGACTTATATACTCTCAAAAAATAGATCTTTTCTACCTAGTTAGAATGCTTCTTTTCCTCTCTTTCTAATCATCTTCTCAAACACTCCTAAAACATTTCATTCAATGTTCATAAATCATTTTCCTTAAGAGTCTATGACAATGCCTGGTTGTCACTAACTATACCAACAATACTCTTGGTCTTTCTTGGTCTTTGTAAGTGGATCTGCCTATTTGTGGTAATATTATGTATGGAGATAGATGGGGCTAACTGGCCCCATGGCCATATGGTTATTGTACAAGTAAGAACATGGGATAAAGGTGTAGCAATCATGTTTTTTTTTAATTTATTTCATGATGTTTAAACATCTTAAAAGCCTTGCTGGCTGGGGAGAGAATATCCCTCTTAGGTCTAGCTAATGTCTAGAGATAATAAATAACTCACCTGCAAACATGCTTTTCATATACAAACGAAACAATTCCAAGTCCATATCCCCAACCACCATCTTTATCTAACTCACACACTAAGCCAATATTTCCCCTGCCCTAAATCATCCCAGGGCCAGGTATCAGAAAACCAGAGACCACCCAAATATCCTAGAGCCCACTGAGATTATCCACATTAGCTAAGTCTAAACTGTTTCTCCCACCCTACCTTGTCTTTATTGCAGGAAACAAGAAAAGGCGCTGAACCAATCTTTCTTTTCACTCCTTCTGCCTCCCAACCCTATCTGATGCTTTCCCATGTGGGCTTGTCAGGCATGGCGTGCCCTTCCACCTCCTTCTCTTAGGAACTGTAAGGAAAAATTCTTCTTTCAATGGGATTAGCCTCTCTGTTTTGTCACCCAGAGACTTCCCTAAATTAAAAGTTCTGAAGGGAAAACTGGGACAAAAGGCCAGTCAAAACCACCAATGGTATCCATACATTCCAAAGAGGAGAGAGAGTTATGCAAAGATTCTCTATCAACCCAAACAGAATCTAAACTCATGCTGTGCAGAAAGAAGTTACTATATCATGCCTAATACTCTTTTTTAAAAGGTCTGCTAATTTGACCCTTGTCTAGTGTCTGGGACATTCGATTTTAGAAGGGCTCCCACCATTAACTGATAAGAGTGTCTTACTCTGTCTGAACTATTTGTATAAACAATGTGGTTTATGGTAAACACATATTTTCCTTCTGGGAGTTTGGATTTGGGCATCTGCCAAGCAGAGGGTGTCCCCAATAAAAACCCTGGATGCTGGGTCTCTGACGAGCCTCTCTGGTTTGCAGCATTCACATGTATTGTCATAATGCATGGTTGGGAGCATTAAGCACATGCTATGTGGCTCCACTGGGAGAGGACCCCGGGAATCTTTCACCTGGTCTCCTTGGATTTAACCCATGCACTTTTCTCCTTTGCTGATTGTATTTGGTATCCTTTCACTGCAGTAAATCACAGTCATGAGTACAACTATGAGCTGAATCCTGTGAGTCATGATAGCCATTCTTCTAGTTCAGATGCTGTAATTTGTCCTTACTTTTCTAATCAAAGCAATTCTGGTCCACATCCATCATTCACCAAGGCTGATATATACTGTCATCATTTTCAAGGTTCCTTGCTCCCTAGAATTATGGAAGAGCCCTGCAAAAAGCTCTCAGTCTGTGGCTGCTATTTCACTATTGCTTCCTTTCCTGTGACCTAGCTACTCTTCGGTTGTGTCCCTTTCAGCAGTACTTCCTGCTACCCACAAGCTGAGGTATGGACATTCCACTCCGCCCCATCATATTCCGGGTGTCACAGTTCAGACAACTCCAGGATAATATAGTTTCTAGAGATTCCATCACAGTCCCTTCCTTTCCCCCTTTTCAGATAATTAGCTGAAATCCTTCTCCTCAGAGTTTGGTCCCCAGTTCCTAATAATTTAATTCTTTCCAGGGGCTATGGAGCACCAGGGCAAAGATCTAATATCTAATGTATGGGGGTGAGGATGTGTGTGTGTGTGTGTGTGTGTGTGTGTGTGTTAAGAAAGCAGAGGAAGAATTTTAATGTTTATTTTTATTTTTGAAAGAGAGAATGAGTGAGCATGAGCGGGGGAGGGGCAGAGAGAGAGGGAAACACAGAATCTCAAACACTCTCCAGGCTCTGAGCTCTCAGCACAGAGCCTGATGTGGGGCTTCAACCCGTGAGATCATGACCTCAGCCAAAGTCAGACACTTAACAGACTGAGCCACCCAGGCACTCCAAAAGCAGAGGGAGAATAAACAGGAATAAAATAAAAACCATTTCCCTATTTACAATACATTTGACACCAAATGTGTGGGATGTTTACCCACACCAAACAATTTTTCAACTCTATGGACCCTAACTGGGTGTCCTAAAATTTAATTTAATTCTGACATCGACTGCCAAAAGTTAGCATCAGACCCTACATATTAAGGGCTCAGTTCTACAAGAGTGCCACCATTTTAGAGGCCACTTGCAAGTCCTGGGCCTCCAAACTTCTGACTGACTTGGCTACAAAGCAGAGGCTCATTCACACACTCATCCTCAGATTAGATTATTCACTATCAAATGGCTCACAGAAATTAAGGAAACATTTTACTTTGTATGACTGGTTTATTATCAAGGATATGCAGATAAACAGCTAAATGAAGAGGTACCTAGAACAAGGTCCAGAAGAGTCCAGAGCACAAAAGCTTCTTTCCCTGTGAAATTGGGGTGTATCAACCTTTCAACATGTGATGTGTTCACTGGAAGTTCTTTATCTTTTTTTAAGTGTATTTATTTATTCATTTTAATGTTTATTTATTTTTGAGAAAGAGAGAGACAGAGTGTGAGCAGGGGAGGAATAGAGAGAGAGGGAGACACAGAATCAAAGCAGGTTCCAGGATAAAGGGCTAGTATCCAATATCCATAAGGAACTCACCAAACTCCACACCCAAAAACAAATAATCCAGTGAAGAAATGGTCAAAAGACATGAATAGACATTTCTCCAAAGAGGACATCCAGATGGACAACAGACACATGAAATGATGCTCAACGTCACTCATCATCAGGGAAATACAAATCAAAACCAGAACTGAGATACCACCTCACACCAGTCAGAATGGTTAAAATGAACAAATCAGGAGACTATAGATGCTGGCAAGAATGTGGAGAAACAGGCACCCTCCTACCCTGTTGGTGGGAATGGAAACTGGTGCAGCCACTCTGGAAAACAGTGTGGAGGTTCCTCAAAAAATTAACAATAGAACTCCCCTATGACCCGGCAATAGGACTTCTAGGGATTTACCCAGGGAATACAGGAGTGTTGATGCATGGGGGCACATGTACCCCAATGTTCATAGCAGCACTTTCAACAATAGCCAAATCATGGAAAGAGCTTAAATGTCCATCAACTGACAAATGGATCAAGAAGATGTGGTTTATATATGCAATGGAATACTACATGGCAGTGAGAAAGAATGAAATCTGGCCATTTGTAACAATGTGGATGGAACTCAAGGATGTTATGCTAAGGATGTTATGCTAAGCGAAATAAGTCAGGCAGAGGACAGATACCCTATGTTTTCACTCATAAGTGGAACAGGAGAAACTTAACAGAGGACCATAAGGGAGGGAAAAGGAAAAAAATAGTTAAAGAGAGGAAGGGAGGCAAACCATAAGAGACTCTTAAATACTGAGAACAAACTGAGGGTTGATGGGGTTTGGGGAGAGGGGAAAATGGGTGATGGGCATGGAGGAGAGCACTTGTTGGGATGAGCACTGCATGTTATATGGAAACCAACTTGACAATAAACTATAATAAAAAAATTAAAAAAATAAAATTATTTAAAAAATATTTTAAAAATGCACACAAAAAGATAAAGCAGGTTCCAGGCTCTGAGCTGTCAGCACAGAGCCTGATGCGGGGCTTAAACCCACAAGCCATGAGATCATGACCTGAGCTATAATCAGACGTTCAACTGACTGAGCCACCCAGGTGCCCCTAAGTGTATTTATTTTTGAGAAAGAGAGGGAGAGAGTGCAAGCGGAGGATGAGCAGAGAGTGGGAGATTGAGAATCCAAAGCAGCCTCTGTTCAGGCCTGACCAGGGACCATGACTGTGAGATCAGGACCTGAGCAGAAGTTGGATGTTTAACTGACTGAGTCACCCAGTTGCACCCCCTCCCCCGTCGCTACCCAACATCACTTAAAGTTTTCATGGAGGCTTCATTATGTAAACACGATAGAGGAAATCATCAGCTATTGGTGGTGAAGTTGCTCTCTGGCTCCTCTCCCATCCTCAGGGGATGTGGCTGAAGTTTCTAACCCTCTAATGCCATGGCTGGCACCTCCGACAACCAGCCCTCATCCTCAAGGAGTCAGCTTTTGCATAAACTCAGGTATGACTGAAAGGGGCTTATAATGAAAACAAAGTTGCTCCTCTCATCCCTATCACTCAGGAAATTCCAAGTATTTTAGGAGTTCTGTGCCAGGAACTGAGGACAAAGACCAAATATATATTTCTTATTATATCACAATATCAGAGAAGAGCGATGGGAATTAGTTCTTTATTATTTGAATCTTCTACAACAGTATGAATAAAGCATTAAAATTGTATATCAATAGGCTATCCTGCTACAAAATAATAAACATTCTGACCAAAGTCATTTACTTATTATTATCAGTCAGCAATTTTTCTTTAATATCATCTCTCTGCTACTAGAAGACAATTCACAATTCCTCAACCTTTCTCTAATATATAATCTCCACAGGACATCTCTAGTCTGTTTTTTGTTTATAACATCCACATACAACTTCCAACAACAATTTATGTCTGAGAAAAGAGATTTATAACTGAAACAACTATTGGGATAGAGGCATTAAGATTAATTCTGGAAGACTAACAATCACAGATATCAACCACAAAGGCATATTTGTTTTAGATATATTTAACTTTGGCATCCTAATTCCTGTTGAGAGCCTGGGCAAAAAGATTCTGATTTGTCTGCATCAATTCTAAAAGGCCAAGCAGAGGAGTCTCTGATACCTCACACATAATTCAAATCCTGTGGATCCTTGCCCAGAAGCCCCTTGTAGGGCCACTTAATAGTACTGTCCTTTAATTCCGTCTGGGCCCAAGATGGATCCACTCTGTGCCAAAGTTTTCTCTTTAGAGAACACTGCTGAAGCATCTGGAGTACTATTAAATACAGGAATCAGGGTTTCTTAATATGATAACTGATTTAGTCAGAGAAAGACAAATATCACATGTTTTCACTCATATGTGAAACTTGAGAAACTTAACAGAAGTCCATGGGGGAAGGTAAGGGGAAAAATAGTTACAAACAGAGAGGGAGGGAGGCAAACCACAAGAGACTCTTAAATACAGAAAACAAACAGGGTGGATGGGGGTGTGGGCAAAGTGGGTGATGGGCATTGAGGAGGGCACTTGGGATGAGCACTGGGTGTGTTGTATGGAAGCCAATTTGAAAATAAATTATATTTAAAAAATAATAGCAATAACTGATTTTAGGCAATGAAAATTCAAGATAAATGGGAAGCATCTTTGAGTGACAGAAAGGAAGGAAGTGCTCAAAAAATAAATAAATACAAATTTAAGAGACAGGGCATGTTAAAGGGACTCAAGAATGAATCTGAAAGAGCTCCCAGTGGGCCAAGCTGGAACAATGAAATAAATAACATGACATTGGATTATAACCCAAAGTATAACATAAAAATCCATGGGTCCATACTGACAAAAATAAGTGATTGAGGGAATAATTGTAGGAGAACAGACAAACCTTCCTTAAAATGTTCCTTACAAAGGAAGATCATATATATAGATACTCCAGCCTCAAGTAGGTAAAGCTTAATCTTCTTCCCCCCCACCCCACTTGCATCTCAATGTGCTTCCAAAGGACAGACCATGGCAAGGAGGGGAAGTAACTTTACAGAGGAGCAATCTAGCAAATATGACCCTGGCCAGGTGATCAAGGTTAATATCACTCATGATAAGCCAAATTTATCATGTGTACTCTCTGATATGATGTGATGAGAATGACACTTTCCCTCTCTAGTATTTGTCCCCCAAACTCTTAACCCCAGTCTAGCCATGAGAAAACATCAGACAAACCACAAATTGAGGGGCAATATATAAAATACCTGACCAGTACTCTTCAAAACTATCAAGGTCATGATAAACAAAGAAAGACTGAGAAACTGTCCCAGACCAGAGGAGATTAAGGAGGCATGACAACTAGATGCAATGGGACATCTTAGACAGGACCCTGGACCAGACAAAGGATAGTAGTGGGAAAGCTCATTAAATCTGAATAAAATCTGTAGTCGTGTTAAGAGTATTCCAATGTTAATTTCTTAGTTTGACAAATAGATCACAGATTATGTAAAATGTTAACATCAGGGGATGCTAATGAAGAGTATATAGGAACTCCCTGGTCTATATTTGCAATTTCTATAAATCAAGAATTGCTACAAAATAAAAATATATTTGATATATTTAATACACTTATTATATAATAAATAAAGTGTTGTTATAATATATTATAAAAAGCATCTTCTCCATCTTGGTGTTTCTATTTTATTTATTCTGAATTTGCTTTACCTGGAAGCTGAAACATGACTCCTTAAAATCAACCAGAATGAGTGGATATAGAAAAGAGCTTTCTCCTCATTAAAAGTTGGTATATAGAAATACTTTCAACCACATGGGTAGAGCCTATGATGCTCCAGGACAGCATCTGCCAAAGATGAGCAACTAATAGTTATAGGTCTGTGTCAAGAACGTGTCATCTCCACCTTTTGTAATTAACAGTTTGCTTCAGTGCCATAATTCAGCGTAAAAGAAACCACAAAGGAACCAGCAGTCTTTGCCATTAAGAATTGCCAGTGAATGTGTTATTTGAAGTTATTAACACTTTCCAATTGTGATCTTTGGTAATTACTTTTATACTCCAACATCATATTCTGTTTTCACTTCAATTCTTTCTAAAATGCTCATGTAACACATAGTGTATTTGGATTAATTTCACCTGAAAAATCAAATTTTAAAAACTATAATTTAAAATATATTTGGGTCATTTCTTCAACTAATATCTATTTGAAAAAATAAAATTCCCTCTTTTACATGAGATTTAAAGGTTTAAATGTTACTAATTTCATGCTGTACATTTGCAACACACTTTTGTATACCTAAAATCATCCTTATAATAACCCTTTTCATGTAGGCAGGACAAATACTGTTAGGGTGAAAAGTCAGGCAAGTTGGCTTATGCCACACTGGGGTACCAGCAGCAGACAAGTGGAAGACAGGAAAAAGCTATAGCGGGAGGGACTGGAGTTAGGAGAACTAGCATTAAAAATAATTTTTTAATGTTTATTTTTGGGAGAGAGCACAAGGCAGGACAGGGGCAGAGAGAGGGGGACAGAGGATCCAAAGCGGGCTCTGTGCTAACAGCAGGGAGCCCCATGTAGGGCTTGAACTAGAGAACTGCGAGATCATGGCCTGAACCAAAGCCAGACGCTCAACCTACTGAGCCACCCAGGTGCCCCAGAGCTGGCAGTGTAACAGGCAAAGCCCCTCAAGTGAAAACCAGGGCACACATTACAGAGAAGGGAGGGGCTGCATCTGGCCTAGGCCAGAAGACATCTCATCTGGAGATGGGGAGTGACAGAAAGAACATCATACAGTCTATAGAGAAGCCCAGCTGATGGATGAATAAGGTCCCCAGAGAGAGAAGGTATCATGGCCCTAGCTATGGCAAGGCTCTGACCTTGGGCAGAATATTAACCAAAACCCATGCAGAAGACCTCACCGGGTACTTCTTACTCTGTCCTAGATTGTCTCAGAAGCTATACAAAACTCAGTCTTCTTCTGGAGACCTCAGGACATCAGTTTAGAAGCCTAGAGAAACTGGTTGTAACAATCACTGCCATTTTCGAATAGAGAAGTAGGTTAAGTGATAGAACCAAGGTAGACTCCACAGCCAGACTGCCTGGATTAGAATTCAGATTCCATCACTTCCTGGGGTGTTAGCCAGTGCAGGCTACCCTGTGGTAACAGGTAGACCCCTGAAGGGGTAACAGTTCAAAGTAGAAGTTTGTTTTTCATCTATGTGATTCTTCAAGAAGGCTGTTCCTGATTGCTGGGAGTGATTCAGGAACCCAGACCCCTTCCACCCATGACTCTGCTACCCCCCCAGTGCCTCCTCAACATCTTCATCTAGCCAGCGACAGGTGCATGGGGGGGGCGGCGGTACACTAGCTTCTAAAAATGGCACATATCTCTCCTATTCCATCAGCTGGTACTTAGTCCAGTGGCTGCTCATAGTGCAAAAGAGGCTAGGAAATGTCAGGTTGGCTTTGTGTCCAGAAAGAAGAAACAGGTTTTGGGTGAACATTGCTATACTAGCTACACCACCTCAGGGGAGTTACTTAGCATGTCTGCCTCATTTGTTCTCATCTATAAAGTGGGGATTATAATATAACTCGCCTCAAAGAGTTTCTAGCCCAACTTATGTGTCACCATGAAAGCTTTTGAACAGTGTGCCATGTGGTCAGTAAGGGCTCTACAGATGTTGGCTACTGTCATCGTCATCAGCATCTTCTTTGTTGCTAATTTCATCATTATCATGATTATTTGAAAACAAAGTGGCTGGGATTTAAATCTGCATCTTTTGACTCATAATCGAGAGAGAATTCTTTTTTCTTCTAGACTGCTGCTGCAGTCCCAAATATCTACATAAAATAATTCTATTCTCAGTTTTCCTCCTGAAATATAAATATTGTTTCTCTAAAAAACACAGATGAGACAATTTGGTCACAATAATTGGAAGCAACTGTTGGGGCTAATGCAAGCATGCTATAGCCTTATTTGATTTCAAAAGGAATATTTCAGGGCTTTTTCTTATTTTGAGATTTTTTATTTCAGTGAAAGATAGCATAGAAATGCCGTGCTGGGGAGAAAATCCAACTAAAGGCTCATTGTTCCCTTGGTCTATATTTTGAGGGGATAATATACATATTTAATTTTTTTTTCTAGTGAGTAGCTTAGTATCTCTCCCTACACATTCATTTATTCGGGACATATTAGAGCAGCCATGGAGTGCTTGCTCATCATTCCTTGCCCTTCTAGCCTTTTGGCTAAAGCAGATTATATCATTCCATTTTTAGTTAATTCTATTTCATTTGCTTGAGTACTGAGAAGGGTATCAGGAAATGAAATTTTCCTTCAGTGAATAAGCCGGACACTTTTCAATCAGGTAAATAAAAATAGTAGGACAAATACCATCCCTCATGAACAATAAGTTTTTCATTCAATTTTCATTTTCATCCGTGAGTTACTTGACCATCTAATGTTGTTGTCTGTCTGCATATAAACTGGGGCTTTATTGTAAATGTACTGTGATTATGATTCATTCTCAGGCTGCCTGTGCATCTTGCCAATGGCCTGGACTCATTTATTATTTTATCTCACTCGCTGGATGGGAGAACCTGCAGGCACAGTTGATCCAGCCCAGCAAGACTGTCTTTGCTGGAATGATGTGATCCTGGGTTTGAAGCATCAATTTATTCTCAACAAAACGGGAAGCATTAAACCCGTTGATCTTGAAGTATAATCCGGTCATTTTGTTCACTTTCCAAGTCATGAAGGCAGAAAGTCTGTTCATGCATTCTCTCCTCAAGAGACCACCTCTGTACTCAGGAAATTCCAGGAGCAGAATTTTTCAAGAAGGTGCAGAAGGAAAGAATGCTGTGAAGTGCGGATCTGGAAAGCATCCCGGACACCTCTCTGGGTATGCCTCACTTCTGAGGTCTCTGGGAGGTTCACAAGGGAACTATAGATAGAGTAATGTGACAGGGACTGTGAGCTGTCTGCCAACATCTGCTCCTCATTCTTCAAAAGTAATAGAATTGTAGCTGTGCACATGGCCGCCCAGCAAGATTGCATTTCCCAGATGTTCTTGCAGTTAAGGGTGGATGCACCACTGAGATTTCACCTAAGGATTGTGGGCAGATATGCTATGTTCCACCTCCAAGTCATCAAAGGAGCCTCTGTCGCCCTGCCTTTCCCTTTCCCACAGGCAGACCGTGGATGTGCCAGTGGCTCAGCTTTGACAACACAGGCAGTAATAACGCCCGAGGGTCTTGCTACCCCAGTGAGGTCAGGGAACAGCAGCATTGCATCATCAGGGAACTGTTAGAAATGCAGACTCTCAGGTCCCATGCCAGACCTTCTAAAATATAATCTGCATTTTCACAAAATCCTTGGGGACTTCCTATGCACACTGAAGCTGAAGGCACACTAGCCAGGAGATGGCAGGGCCATGACTTGGAACCAACCTGGGTCTTCAGATGAACAAAGCTACCACACTGACCTGCCACACTCACTTTGAAATGACTAGGTGAGAGAAAGAAATTAAAAAGAAAAAATATTATTATTATTATTATTTTTAAATGTTTATTTATTTTTGAGAGATTGAGAGAGAGACAGAGTGGAGCAGGGGAGGGGCAGAGAGAGAGGGAGACACAGAATCCGAAGCAGGTTCCAGGCTCTGAGCTGTCAGCACAGAGTCCGACGTGGGGCAGAACTCACGAACAGTGAGATCATGACCTGAGCCGAAGTCGGACGCTTCACCAACTAAGCTACCCAGGTGCCCCTATTATTATTATTGTTGTTGATGTTGTTTAATTAAAGTCATGTTATTTTGGAGTGTCTTTATTATGAGACTTAGATTTATCCTAATACAAAGAGTGTGACACTGTCTACAGAGTCTTATTTGTCAGACCTTAAATTAAGTTTCCCATGAGAGTTCCTATCCTCAGATGGATCCATCTCAAAACCCTTCCATAAGCCTGTACTCTTATCAGCTCAAAGATCTACCAGGTGAGAGTTCAGGACCCAAAGACAGCTTCCACTAGTAACTAGTGATCCTTGTCTCAGAAGATTCGGCCACTCGAAAATCATCAGCAAAGTCAGGAGCTGGAAAAAGAGAGTTCCTAATGAAAAGTCACTGTGGAGTCAAGACTGGAAGTCAAGAGAGGAGCTGCAGCGGATGAGATGAGAGCTACAGTAAAGAAAGGTCTGGGACCCTCATGGCTGTCTGGAGCACCTAACCCCCAACTGTATTCGGAACACCAGGAACCTGAACCCCTGTCCTCCCAGTGTCCACTGGCTTGTTCAGGACACGGTGGTCTTTGCCCTGTCCATCTAAGCTCCAAAGCTGCTTTAAGATCAACATCTTATCTATGAAGGAAATAATAAAATTACATTCATAAACGATAGTTCCCACATGAATTCAATCTCATTTACTTTTCGAATGGCTCAGCACATATGACCCCATTGTCAATCTGACCACTTAATGCACCCCCAGGCTGCCCACCCTTACTCTCCTCCTCATCACAGGCCTGCTCCACATACTCTGCACAAAACATTTTGCCATTCCTTTGGGACATTCCCTTCCCCTTTTCTTTGGCTCTACATGTGCTTTTTTCCCTATAGCTTGAGTGCTCCATTTTCTAGAATAACAGCATTTCTTTACCTGGGGAGTCACTATTCAAGACCAAATTTAATGCTGCTTTTTCCCAGAAGCCTTACCCCAGCTCCATCTTGTCATAAGACACAGTATTTTAATTATTTTCTTCTCTTACTTTCAAATTATCTAGAAATATGTAGAGGGATAAACTTTGTTTTTAAATTCACCTTTGAGAAACAAAACAAATGAGCAAAGGAAAAAAAGGGAGACAAACAAAAAAATAGATTCTTAGAGAACAAAATAGTGGTTACCAGAGGGGAGGTTGGCAGGGGGAGGGGGGAGGAGGGATGGGGGAAATAGTTGATGGGGATTAAGGAGGACACTTGTTATGATGAGCACTGGATACCATATGGAATTTTTGAGTCACTACATTATACACCTGAAACTAATATAATACTGTATGTAAACTATACTGGAATTAAAATCAAAACATAATAAAAATAGATATATAAATTCACCTTTGAATTCTCCATGGCAGAGTCCAGCCACATAGAAGGTAAATGGCTGTTTGCTATATAAATTAATTTTCTCTTCCACCCCATTCTCTTTGGGCCCATTTATACTTACTATTATACTTAAATAGGCTTCCTTTGTAAAATATATGTACACAGATTCCTGGATGTTTGCAAGCTTCTATGAACACTTTTAAAGAACCTATAAGTACTCAGAGGGCCTAAACAAAATGCAAACAGAAAGTACCAAAATAATGTTGATTGATCAATTGAATGAAAGGTTTCCTTTAAGGAGTTTTTAAATAGGAGTCTGCCAATTTGCTCAAGCAACAATTTGAATTTTCTGCTAGATTTAAAATATAGATCCATCTCCATTATATACATTTGTCAAAATTTTAATTTTCCTGTTGAGAATTTATTTCTATTTTTGAAACTTTTTATTTAATAGACTCTTCCTAACACTTGGATTTACCTTCAGTATTCTCCTACTTTACCCTCAGTGCTCAGATTTTGGTTCTTAATACCATTCCCATCAAAACGAACCAGAACAGAAATGGCTGATTCCAGGTCTGAAACAGGAGTGTATAAGATATCCTGTCATATCAAAGAGCAAGAGAGCTCTCAAAGACTTCTGGAGACATGTCAATAGGAATCAGGAAGCAACTTAAAGTGGCTTTCAGTGGCCAAAGAGGGACAATTTGGACATTTATAAAATATGCATTTATGAGAAATGTAAATTTCAATGGATTGAAATAAATCAATTAAGCTGTTTAAGAAAAACCCACTGATTTGTAATGATATGCCCAACCTTATAAAAAGAAAATAGGGGCTACTGGGTGGCTCAGTTGGTTAAGCATCCAACTCTTGGTTTTGGCTCGGGTCATGATCTCACAGTTAGTGAGTTCAAGCCCCACATTGGGCTCCGCACTGCCAGTGCAGAGCCTGCTTGGAATTCTCTCTCTCTCTCTCTCTCTCTCTCTCTCTCTTTCTTTCTGTGTGTGTGTGTGTGTGTGTGTGTGTCCCTCCCCTGCTCATGCTCTCTCTTTCTCAAAAATAAATAAATAAACCTAAAAAATTTTATAAAAAAAGAAAGCAAAATTAAGAACCTCATTGATTACCTCATTAATCATAGGATCTATGGAACCAATTCACTATTCTAAGAAAACGTTTGAAAGGGAAAAAGTCAAGCATTTATTCTACCAGTTTTTGCATGAAGTATACTCCAGAGAATGTAAAACTGGGCTTATGCACCTTCCTATATTTGCACAGCCTCACCTGCCCCTCAGCTTGCCCTTCTTCAGGGGACATCCCCACCACTACCATAGTTGCCTGCTCTAAACACAGCTTCTGTCTCAGCCTCCCCTGAGGTAAGAGCTGGGCTCTGAGCATGTGGTGCCATATCTTCTGCTGTGGGGCACCAACAGCTTGAGTGGCCCGGTCAACCTGAAAGCATGAGCATAAAGATGCTGCCTCCTCCATCTGCTTCTGGGCCCAGATACAATGTTAAACACTAATGCATGGGACCTGGCTTCCCCAAACACTTCCCTGGGTAGTTTGATAGCTCAACTTTGAAGGTTAGAGCTGTTGACAGCTCTTGAAGTGAACTTTGAGTTTTCACCAATGAGAGACACGATATGGGAAATCATCAGCAAATAGATTTGCCTCCTCTCCTCCCTTATGGACTGTTCCAAGAGGTGGTGTTTCACACCTCTGGAAAATGTCCTATGTGACCAAACAACCAATTGTGTATCTCTGTGAAGCTCTACCAGCTCAGTAACATGCCTCTTTGTATTTGCTTTTCCTTCTTCCTTGCGTCGCTTCCCTTTTTCTTTCACTCATGCTGTCCTTGAATTGTATCTCCCAATAAAACTTCAGCATGCAAACTTTGCCTCAAACTTTGGTTTCTAGGGAGCTTAGTTAATTCATAGGGTGACCAAATGGATGAAGAAGCAAAAGTAAAATTGGCATTCTGTAATTTAATACATGACAAAGATGTGATTTTGCAATCTATTATAAAATAATGAGATATTTTATACCTATCAACGGCTGATGATACTATGTTTTTTAAAAATCCATGGACTTATAATGATATGTTCACCCTCCTGAAAAAAAATCAAAAGCCCTAATCGAAGCAGACAGAGAAGTCTGCAGTCTTCTTTCTGTGGTGGGAGAAAGGGTCTTTCTCTTCCCAAAGACTTGTATGACCTGAAAGGTCTTATCACTTGTGCCTTTCATACTTGAGAGTCACTCTTCCTTTAACCTGACACCATAACCTGACATACTTCAGCCAAAACAGCCTATCCCTACTACAAATACAACCTGCACTTTTTAAAAATTTTATTTATTTTGTGTGTGTGTGTGTGTGTGTGTGTGAGAGAGACAGCGAGAGAGAGAGCGAGTACAAGTAGGGGAGAGGCAGAGAGAAGGAGAGACAAATCCCAAGCAGTCTCTATGCCATCTCCATCAGTGCAGAGCCCTACATGGGGCTCGAACCCACGAACTGTGAGACCATGACCTGAACCGAGATCAAGAGTCAGATGCTTAACCGACTGAGCCACCACGGTGCCCCCAACCTGTGCTTTCTCAACACAACACCTTTCATTATATTCATCCTTTGACCATTGTTGAAAATTCCACACAAACTGCCATCTTGAAATGTATACAGAAGGACTGGGAAGGGAGAAGCATTGCACAGATCAAAGATATGTGCACAAGGTTGGCCCAAGTTTATGCCAGTGATGACAAAATTGAAAATAAACTTTACTCCATCAAGTTTCCTTTGAATATTTACCAAACATAAGTTATTTTTTTCTCCCATTAGTTTCTAAACCACATGTTTTGTAATTTTTGCAAGCCAATTAGTATTTCCATCCTTTTCAAACTTAAGTATTTACACCCACATTGACAATGGACCAAGATTTAGGCAAAACCATAGGGTAAATATGAGACCTTTCCTAAGTTGTCAATTTTACTTAAGTATTTGAGAGATTAAACAAAAATTCAAAGAGCATTTTGATGTGAAATGTGGCTATATATACATGTGAGTGCATACTTTGCATAATTTTTTCAGATAAAATATGTAGCAGGCAGCTTTAAATTTGATCCTAAGCTTCTCTGAGTTACATGCCTGGTATGAGGTGGAGAGGATGTAGATGGGCAGGTTTAACATGGCTCTGGTTTAGTAAGGCCTTGGTGAGTCTGAAGGTGTCACATACCTCCACTGCCATTACTACATAGAGCTTGAAGTTTTTTGAAAATGGCTGGTTACTTTTATAAGCAGACAAGAAGCCCACTGGAAGGAAAAGATTGAGACCTCAGTCCTATTTTTTTTTTCAAGATTCAAGATTTGGAAAAAGGTACTGATAGCCTGGGGTGTTCCTAATAAATTCTAGGTGGCAGGGGAGAGCTACAAGTCTCCTGTAGGACAGCACTATGAAGACAGGAGTGGCTTCTGCACCAAGTGTCAGAGGTCCTCCTTGAGACATCAGCTTGGTCTTCAGATCCCAACTAGTAAGGTGCCTTGGAAAAAAACAAATGGGTACAATAAAAGACATCATAAATTCTTCTGCCAATGTCAACTCCAGACTACAGTTCTTTATAAAATGAAAAAGTTGGTGGGGAACCCTGAAGGTCTGAGTGAGTTCTTCGTTACTGGCCTGCTGCAAGTTCTTTCTATATTCTTGCTGTAGAAGAGTCACCTATGTCTATTTAAAGTCTGATACATGGTCAAACAAAGGCATTGACTTGAAAAGGAAGAAGTAGAGGACTATGACAATAGTAGCAGAGATTTTTAAAAATTATGTTAACTGCACTTTCCAACCCACTTACTTCCCCTTTGTCCTGAACACAAGCAGCACCCCTAGTTATAATCTCTGTATTTAGCTGCAGAAGATCAATAATGAAGATGATAATGATGAAAATAGATAACATAGATATGTGTGTATATGTATACACATACATTGTGTTCTTATATGTTTCTCATTTAAGATTAATTAAAATTACAATCCTTGGGGGCAAAGCACCTCCTCCAGTATTTTTCTCGTTATGCTCCAGAGCACGTAAAGTAGGCTTCTACACACTGTGGGTGGACACTCAAGGAAATTTATGAACTAATTGATAAAGTTACTGCAGGGAATGTCCTCATTTGCTTTGCTCTTCTAGGAAATAAGAATTTGATTTTTATGAATACCAATAAAAAGCTGCTTCTCTGGGTTTCAAAACATTATTTCCTTCACTAACACATTCATATTCTCAAAACATAATTCTCCAAATTCAGTGAGAAGAAAGCAATGGTAAAAGGTGTAAGAGATTACATCTTATTGCATGAAACAATTCCTTTATGCAGGAATTCAATTTTGCTGTAAAAGTTAGAAAAGACCTCAATTTATGTCAACACGGAGGTGGATACGATTTAGCATTTTTTGTGTTGATGCAGGCATTATCAGAATTCAAGGCATGCTGTAATTTCCTTGGAGTATAGAGAATGCAGGAATAGGGAGCAAGATGTGCCCTGCCTGGAAATAAACAAACATATGTATATATACTCACATACATAAATATACACATATATATGTATATATATAAAATATATGTGCACATTTTACTCTGGGCTTTTCAAGGAAATTTGTTGGTTTAGGTAGCAATGGTCTTTCATTGCAGAGCAACTCTCTTCAGGCCAGTGTTCACAGAATCACAAGCTTGTGCCAAAACATTTTGTTTCATGAAGCACTTTGGACTTTGGCCATAATGAGGATTTGTGAATCTGACAAGGTCAGTAAAGGTTATCAATAAAGACCCAGAGTCTACCAATCAATCCTAGCCTACTGACTTACAAGACTGCTATAATAAGAGTACCAGCATCAGCAGAATTACAACCAACAAAGAAAAATAATGACTTTCTCAATCTGAGTGCAGAAAGTGGCTAGCTTATTAACAGGCAACAACAGAACCAGCCTGCATGGACTGTGATTTCTAAGACTTCTCAGAAATGCCCGGTTTGTTTTATTCTTTATTTCTTACTATGAGATTCACAGTATAAATTAATGTCATTTGGGTTTTTTCTATCAACTTTTCCCCTTATTATTCCTATTCTGATAATGTAATTCCAATTCCCAGCTATAATAAAAAAAATAACTTATGAACTATAAGTTATTATTTGTAATGATAACCAACCAAAGAGACGAAACGGAAATCAACACTCACCAATCCGCCATACTCCTTTAATGAACATTTAAATATGTATTGTAGACTTTATCCTATATTAAAATTATGAAACTTGTCACATCTTTCTATTTTTTCTTAGCAGATAAAAATAAACCAATTAATATGAAATATCCACAGCTAACATCATCCTCAATGGGGAAAAAGCGAGAGCCTTTCCCCTAAGGTTAGGAACAAGGCGAGGATGTCCACTCTCACCACTTCTATTCTACATAGTACCGGAAGTCCTAGCCACAGCAGTCAGACAACAAAAAGAAATAAAAGGCATCCAAGTTACTAAGGAAGAAGTAAAACTTCCGCTGTTTGCAAACGATATGATGCCACGTATAGAAAACACCGAAAAGACTCCATCAAGAAACGGCTAGAACTGACAGAGGAACTCAGTAAAGGCTCAGGATACAAAATCAATGTACAGAAATCTGCTGCATTTCTATACACCAATAATGAAGCATCAGTAAGAGAAATTAAGAAAACAATCCCATTTACAATTGCACCAAAAATAAGAAGATACCTATGAATAACCCTAACCAAAGAGAGGAAAGACCTGTACTCTGAAAACTATAAAACACTGATAAAAGAAATCGAAGACGACACAAAGAAATGGAAAGGCATTCCACACTCATGGGTTAGAAGAACAAACCTGGTTAAAATGTCTATACTACCCAAAGCAATCTACCCATGTAATGCAATCCCTATCAAAACATCAACAGCATATTTCACGGAACTAAAAAAAAAAAAAAAAAAAAAAAAAACAAACATCCTAAAATTTGTATGGCAGTGCCTGTCTAGCTCAGTTGGGCCTTGACTTCAGGGTTGTGAGTCGAAGTTCCACGTTGGGTGTAGAAATTACTTCAAAACAAAATCTTTTTTAAAATGTTAAAATTTGAGGAGACAAGATGGCAGAGAAATAGAGAGTTCCGTATTTCCTGCCTGCATCTCTCAAACAAAGAAGGGCTGAAAGCAAAGGACGCTGAACTGCAAGAGTGTGGGAGGAAAACAGACAGAGTCCACTAAGAAGACAGCCTCATAGGGCTACCTCAAGACACAAGCTAAAGTATACATGATAGAGTCCCAAATATCACTACAAGTCGGGAAATAAAATAACCAAAGGCACAACAAGAGAGACCAAGAGACACCTTTAAAAGAACAGTTCATGAATGGACAGGCCCTAGACAGTCAATGAGCCTCCTTTAATATATCAGTACTCGCAGGTGCAGAGTACATAACAAGCTTTTAAAACTTACAAGAGACAGAAAACTAGCCAAAATGATGAAACGGAAGAACTCTCCTCTAAAGAAATTCCAGGAAGAAGTGACAGCTAAAGAATTGGTCAAAACAGATATAAGCAACATAAC
>CM053577.1:54283158-54455568 GCA_028646485.1 Cryptoprocta ferox | reverse complement strand
AATGTTTCATGTTTTCTTGAGAAGAATGTGTATTCTAGTGCTATTGGATGGAATATTCTGTATACATTAACTCCATTTGGTCAAACGTGTCATTTAAGGCAGTGTTTCCTTAATTTCTGTCCATTGATCCATTGATGAAAGTGGGGTATTAAAGTCTCCTATGATTACTGTTTATTTCTCCCTTTAGGTCTGCTAATCTTTGCTTTATATATTTAGACGTTCTTATGTTTGGGTACATAAATATTTATGAATGTTATATCCTCTTGTTATATTGACACCTTTATCATTACCTAATGACCTTCGACTCATTATAGTCTTTGTCTTCAAGTCTATTTTGTCTGATATAAGTATAGCTACCCCAGATTTCTTTTGGTTTCATTTGCATGGAATATCTTTTCCCATTCCTTCACTTTCAGTCTATGTGTGTCCTTCAATCTGAGGCGAATCTCTTGTAGGCAGCAGATAGATGGGTTTTTTTTTTAAACTTTCTGAGTGTTCCATGTAACATGTAACAATGTTACATTAGTTTCAGGTGTACAAAATAGTGACTTGACTTTATATATTATGCTATGCTCACCACAACTATAGCTACTCTCTTTCACCGTACATTATTACAGTATCATTGATTATAATACCTATGTTGTGCCTTTTTATTCTCATGACTTCTGATTCCATAAGTAGAAGCCTATGTCTCCAACTTCTCTTCATTCATTCTGCCTATCCTCCTACCTGCCTTTCCTCTGACAACCATCAATTTCTTTTCTATATAAGTCTGATTCCGATTTTTGTTTGTTTATTCACTTGTTTAGTAGATTCTACATGTGAGTGACATTATATGGTATTTGCCTTTCCCATTCTGACTTATTTCACTTGATATAATACCCTCTGGGTCCATCCGTGTTGTCTAAAATGACAAGACCTCTTCCTTTCTTATGACTGTAATATTCCAATGTATGCACATACCACATCTTCCCTATCCATTCATCTACTGATGGACACTTAGGTTGCTTTCATATCTTGGTTACTGTAAATAATGCTGCAATAAATATAGGGTTGCATATATTTTTTCTGATTGATGTTTTCATTTTCTTTGGGTAAACAACCCAGTAGGGGAATTATTGGATCATACGATATTTCTAGTTTTAATTTTTTGAAGAAATATCATACTGTTTTCCACAATGAATAAAATTAATTTCTGCCAACAGGGTATGAGTTCCTTTTTCTTCATATCTTCACTAACACTTGTTATTTCTTGTCTTTTGGATTTTAGCCATTCTGATAGGGGTAAGGTGATATCTCATTGTAGTTTTGATTTGAATTTCCCTGCTGATGAGTGATGTTGGACATCTTTTCATGTATCTGTTGGCATCTGTATGTCTTCTTTGGAAAAATGTCTATTCAGGTCCCCTGCCCATTTTTTAATCAGATTATTTTGGGTTTTTTGAGTTGTAGAAGTTCTTTATATATTTTGGATATTAACCTCTTACCAGATATATCATTTGCAAATGTCTTCTCCCATTCAGTAGGTTGCCTTTTTGCTTTGTTGATGGTTTCCTTCACTGTGCAAGAACGTATTTTGACGTAGTCCCTTTATTTTTTGGTTTTGTTTTCCATGCCAAAGGAGACATCTAGAAACTGTTGCTAAGTCCAATGTCAGTGACATTGCTTCCTGTATTCTCCTATAGGATTTTTATGATTTCAGGTCTCACATTTAGGTCTGTAAACCATTTTGAGTTTATTTTTGTGTGTGGTGTGAGAAAATGATCCAGTTTCATTCTTTTATATGTAGCTGTCTAGTTTTCCCCAGGACCATTTATTGAAAAGACTGTCTTTTCCCCACTGTGTATTTTTTCCTCATTTCTCATAGATTAATTGACCATGTAAGCATAGATTTATTGCTGGGCTGTCTATTCTGTTCCATTGGTCTATGTGTGTCTGTTTTTGTGCCAGTACTATTCTGTTTTGATTACTACATCTTTGTAGTATGTCTTGAAATCTGGGATTGTGATACCTCCAGCTGTTCTTGCTCAAGATTGCTTTGGCTATTCAGGGTCTTTTGTGCTCTTATACAAATTTTTGCATTATTTGTTTTAATTCTGTGAAAAATGCCATTGGTATTTTGATAAGGATTGTATTGAATCTGTAGTTTCTTTGGGGAGTATGGGAATTTTAACAATATTCTTCTAATCCACGAGCACAGAGCATCTTTCCATTTGTGTCATCTTTAATTTCTTTCATCAGTGTTTTATACTTTTCAGAGTATAGGTCTTTGACCTCCTTGGTTAAGTTTATTTCTAGGTTTTTATTCTTTATAGTGCAATTGTAAATAGAATTGTTTTCTAATTTCTTTTTTCGCTTTTGCACTATTGGTGTATAGGAATACTACTGGTTTCTGGGTATTTATTTTGTATCCTACAACTTACCTGAATTCATTTATTCTAATAGTTTTTCGTGGAGTCTTTTTTTTCTATGTATAGTATGTCATCTGCAAATAGTGACAGTTTAATTTATTCCTTAACAATTTGGATGCCTTTTTTGGGGGAGGTCTTATTTCTGTGGCTAGGACTGCCAGTGTTATATTTTGAATAAAAGTTTGAAAGTGGATATCCTTGTTTTGTTCCTGATTTTAGAGGGAAAGTTCTCAGTTTTTCACCATTGAGTATATTAACTGTAAGTGTTTTATGTATGGCTCTTATTATGTTGAAGTGTGTTACCTCTAAAGTCACTTGTGAGAGTTTTTATGATGAACAGATGTTGAATTTTGTCACATGATTTTTCTGTATCTATTGAAATGATCATATGATTTTTATCCTTCATTTTATTTATGTGGTATAACTTGTTGATTAATTTGCAAATATTGTACATCTTTACATCCCTAGAATAAATCCTATTTGATTGTGGTAAGTGATTCTTTTAATGTATTTTTGAATGGGTTTGCTAATATTTTGAGTATTTTTGCATCTATGTTCATCAGGATATTGGCCTATAATTTTGTGTGTGTGTGTGTGTGTGTTATCTTTGTCTTGTTTTGGTGTCAGGGTAATGTTGGCCTCATAGAATGTATTTGGAAGCTTTCCTTCCTCTTCTGTTTTTTGAAATGGTTTGAGGAGAACAGTTATTAACTCTTCTTTAAATGTTTGGTAGAATTCACCTTTGAATCCATGTGGTCCTGGACTTATATTTTTTGGTAGTGTTTTAATTAATGATTCAGTTTTGTTGCTAGTAATCAGTCTCTGCAGATTTTCTAGTTTTTCTTGAATCAGTTTTGGAAGATTGTATATTTCTAAGAATTTATCCATTTCTTCTAAGTTGTCCAAATTGTTGGCATATAATTTTTCATAATATTGTTTTATAATCCTTTGTATTTTCATGGTGTCCATTGTTAATTCTTTTTCGTTTCTGATTTTATTGTTTTGGGTCCTTTCTCTTTTTTTCTTCACGATTCTGGCTGTTTATTAATTTTATCTTTTCAAAGGACCAGCTCTTTTATTTTTTTCTATTGTGTTTTTTAATCTTTACTTTGTTTACTTCTGCTCTGATATATAATTTCTTTCTTCTACTCACCTTGGGCTGTTATTTGTTTTTTTTTCTAGTTCCTTTAGGTATAAGGTTAGATTCTTGATAATCTTTTTTTGTTGTTGTTAAGATTTTAAGTAATCTCTATACCCAACATAGAGCTCAAACTCACAATCTTGCATGCTCTACTGACTAAGCCAGCCAGGTGTCCAAGGTTAGATTCTTTATTTGAGCTTTTACTTGTTTCTTGAGGTAGGCCTATATCACCATATATTTGCCTCTTAGAACTGCTTTCATTATGTTCTAAAGATTTTGGACCGTGGTGTTTTCATTTTCATTTGTCTCCATGTATTTTTTAATTTCTTCTCTGATTTCTTCATTGACACATTGTCTGTTTAGTATCATGTTATTTAGCCTACCCATGTTTGTATTTTTTCCAGCTTTTTTCTCATGATTGATTTCTAATTTCATACCCCTGTGGTTAGGAAAGATAAACACTATGATTTCAGTCTTAAATTCTTAAGAATGATTTCTTAAATTTATTGAGAACTGTCTTGTAGCCTAATGTAATCTATGCTGGAGAATGTTTCATGTGCACTTGAAAAGAATGTGTATTCTATTGTTTTTGGATGGAATCTTCTGTATGTATCTGTTAGGTCCATCTGGTCTAATGTGTCATTCAAAGACACTGTTTTCTTATTGATTTTCTGCCTGACTGATCTATCCACTGAGGTAAGTAGGGTGTCCCCTACTATTATTGTATGATCTTAAATTTCTCTCTTTATGTCCATTAATATTTGCTTTATGTATTAGATGCTTCAGTGTTGGGTACATAGAGTATTGCAATTGTTATATCCTCTTGTTGGATTGATTCCTTTATATAATACGGGTTTTGTTTTTTTTTTTTTTTTTGTCTCTTATTAGAGTCTTTGTCTTAAAGTTTGTTTTGTCTGGTGTATTTCTACTCCAGCTTCCCCCCCACCTCCACTTCCATTTGTGTGGTAAATGCTTTTCCATCCCTTCACTTTCAGTCTATTTGTGTCTTTAGGTCTGAGGTGAGTCTCTTGTAGGAAGCATATGAATGGTTGGTCTTTGTTGTTTTACCCATTCCACCACCCTGTGTCTTTTAATTGGAGTATGTAGGCTATTTACATTTAAAGTAATTATTGATAGGTATGTACTTACTGCCATTTTGTTAATTGTTTTCTAGTTGTTTTTCTTGTTCTACTCTGTTCCTTTCTTCTTCTCTTGCTCTCTTTCTTTGTAATTGATGAGTTTCTGTAATGTTAGATTTGGATTTCTTTCTCTTTAATTTTTGTGTATCTTTTATAGGCTTTGGATTTTTGATTACCATGAGGTTCATATATAACACATTAACTATATAGCAGTCTGTATTAAGTTGATTATCACTTAAGTTCAAACAATTTAAAAAAAATTTTTTTTACTCCCTGCACATTTTACGTATATGCTGTCATATTTTATATTGTTTTATTCATAATTTTCTTACATCTAATTATGGCCACTTCTTTTCCACTTGAAGTCCCCATAACATTTCTTTTATAAGACTGGTTTATTGGTATAAACTCCTTTAACTTTTGTGTGTCTGGGCAACTCTTTATCTTTCCTTCAGTTCTCAATGATAACCTTACTGGTTAGAGTATTCTTGGTTGTAGGTTTTTTCCTTTCAGTACTTTGAATATATCATGCCACTTCCTTGTGGCCTGCAAAGTTTCTGCTGAAAAATCAGCTAATAGTTTTATAGGGTTTCCCTTGTATATACTTTTTTTTTTTGCTTCTCTCTTGCTGCTTTTAAAATTCTCTCTTAATAATTAAAAGATTAAAGATTAAAGATAATGTGTCATGGTGTGGACTTCCTTGGGTTTATCTTGTTTGGAACTCTCTGTGCTTCTTGAACCTGAATGTCTATTTTTTTCTCATAGGTTAGGAAGGTTTTCAGCTACTATTTCTTCAAATAACATTTCTGCCCCTTTCTTTCTCTTTTCTTCTTCTGGGACTCCTATAGGGTCAAAGTTTGTTTCCTTGATGTTGTCTTTTTACCCATCCTCATTTTTTTTCTTCCAAGATTTTATTTAAATTCAAGTTAGTTAACATATAGTGTAGTGTTGGTTTTAGGAGTAGAGTTTAGTGATTCATCACTTATATATAACACCCAGCGCTCATCATTTAAAGTGCCCTCCTTAATGCTTTTCACCAATTTAGCCCGTCCCCCCATCCACCTTCCCTCTAGCAACACTGTTGGTTTTTTACAGTTAAGAGTCTCTTGTGGTTTGCCTCCTTCTCTGTTTTTATCTTATTTTATTTTTACCTCCCTTCTCCTATGTTCGTCTGTTTTGTTTCTTATTCCACATATGAATGAAATCATATGGTATTTGTCTTTCTCTGACTGACTAATTTTGCTTGGTGTAATACAGTCTAGTTTCATCCATGTTGTTGCAAATGGAAAGATTTCATTGTTTTTGATGGGTAAGTAATATTCCATTCTATAAATTTGCCACTTTTTCTCTATCCATTCATTGGTTGATGGACATTTGGGCTCTGTCCATA
Source organism: Cryptoprocta ferox (assembly GCA_028646485.1). Classification (NCBI taxonomy): domain Eukaryota; kingdom Metazoa; phylum Chordata; class Mammalia; order Carnivora; family Eupleridae; genus Cryptoprocta; species Cryptoprocta ferox. The sequence continues at coordinate 54,449,487 of CM053577.1, read as the reverse complement.
ATCTGGCTATTGTTGATAGTGCTGCTATAAACATTGGGGTGCATGTGCCCCTTTGAATCAGTATTTGTGTACTCTTTGGATAAATACCTAGTAATGCAATTTCTAGGTTATAAGATAGCTCTATCATTAACTTTCTGAGAAACCTCAGAAAGGTTTTCCCAGAGTGGCTACACCAGTTTGTATCCCCACCAGCAGTGTAAGAGGGTTCCCCTTTCTCTGCATCTTCACCAACATCTATTGTTTCCTGAGCAGTTAATTTTAGCCATTCTGACAGGTATGAAGTGGTATCTTGTGGATTTGATTTGTATTTGTATGATGAGTGATGTTGAATATTTTTTCTTATGTCTGTTATCCATTTGTATGTCTTCTTTTGAAAAATGTCTGTTCATGTCTGCTGCCCATTTCTTGACTGGATTATTTATTTTTTGGGTGTTAAGTTTGGTAAAGTTCTTTATAGATTTTTGTTACTAGCCCTTTATCCAACATGTCATTTGAAAATATCTTCTCCCATTCCATCAGTTGCTTCTTAGTTTTCTTGATTGTTTCCTTTGCTGTGCAGAAGCTTTTTATCTTGATGAGATCCCAATAGTTCTTTTTTGCCTTTGTTTCCTTTGCGTCTAGAGATGTGTCTAGTAAGAAGTTGCTATGGCTGAAGTCAAAGAAGTTGCTGCCTGTGTTCTCTTCTAGGATTTTGATGGTTTCCTGTCTCACATTTAGGTCTTTCATCCATTTTTTGAATTTATTTTTGTGGGTGGTATAAGAAATTGGTCTGGTTTCATTCTTCTGCATGTTGGTGTCCAGTTTTCCCAATACCATTTGCTGAAGAGACTGTCTTTTTTCCATTTCTTTCGTGTTTTGTTGAAGATGAGTTGACTACATAGTTGTGGGTCCATTTCTGGGTCCTCTATTCTGTTCCATTGATCTGTGTGTCTGTTTTTATGCTGGTACCATACTGTCTTGATGATTACAGCTTTGTAATACAGCTTGAAGTCTGGAATTGTGATGCCTTCAGCTTTGCTTCTCTTTTTCAACAATACTTTGGCTATTCAGGATCTTTTGTGGTTCCATACAAATTTTAGAATTGTTTGCTCTAGCTCTGTGAAAAATGGTGTTATTTTGATAAGGATTGGATTGAATGTGTAGATTGCTTTGGGTAGTATAGACATTACTTTTTAAAAATTCTTTTCTCTTTTTGCTGTTAAGCGTAGGTGCTTTTCATTGCCTTCTCTTCCAGATCACTGGTATGTTCTTCTGCATTGGCTAATCTGTTGATTCCCTCTAGCACATATTGTTTAAAATTTCAGTTATTGTATTCTTCAACTCTGATTGTATTTTACAAAATACTTCTTTTTTCGTATTTTCTGTCTCTTTATTGCAGGTCTCACTGAGTTCTGCCAGTCTTCCCTCCAGCCCAGTGAGCATTTTTACAATCATTACTTTATATTCTTTATCAGACATATTGCTTATCTCCATTTCATTTAGTTCTTTTTCTGAGGTTTTGTCTTATTCTTTCTTTCGGAGCATATGCCCTGTCTCTCCATGTTGCTTGACTTTCTCTTTTTGTTTCTATAGATTAGTGGAACAGCTGCTTCTCCTAAACTTGAAGCAATGGTCTTGTGTATGGTCATCCCCTATATAAACTGTGTGTGCTTGGTGACTTTTGCTGGCTTTCTGGAGCTGTGGCTGGTGTGGGCCAGGGGTCTTGGGGCTCTCTGTGCAGTAGGCATCCTGGTAGGACAGCTGAAGTTGAAATGGAGGCAAGGTGAGAGTCCCAGGGCTCTATGCACAGAGGGCACCTTGGCAGGATAGCTGAAGCTAAAGTGGGTATAAACTGAGGTTTCCAGGATTCTTTGCACAGAAGATGCCCTGGAGCAGTGGCTGTAGCCAAGGTGAGATATAGGCTTGAGGGTCCTCCATGCAGCCAAGGTGAGGTATAGGCTAGAGTATTCCATGCAGGGGGCAGCCTGACAGAATAGCTGAAGCTAAAGTCACATGGTCCAGAGTTGTCCCTGGGCCAATGTGCCCTGGCAGGAGAGCTGAAGCCAAGTGGGTGCAAGCTAGGGTGTCCTGGGGTGCTCAGCACAGGGCATGCCTTGGCTAGGTGACCGGAGCCAAGGCTGCCATGAGTGGGATTGTTCTGGGGCACTCTGCACAGAGAGTGCCCTGGTGGGGTGGCTAGAACTGGGATAGACACAGGCAGGGAATTCCAAGGGTTCTTCATGCAGGGAGCACCCTGGTGGGGTAGCTGGATTTGAAGCAGATGGCAGCCAGAAGATACTGGAGCTCTCTGCATTGGAGGTGCCCTGGCAAGCTGTCTGAAGCCCAACTGGTGTGGGCCTGGAGTGTTCTAGAGTGCTTTGCACCTGTGTCACCTTGGTACAAAAGTTGGTGCTATAATGATTGCTAACCAGGGGTTTTCAGGCCCTGTGGCCACCTTGGTGGAATGGGAAGGCCGATGTGGGCTAGAAGCCTGGGGCTCACTGACAGGCAGGCTGGTTAGGATGCCTGGACTGTACCCGTCTGTGCTTTCAAGGTGGAGGGATAGTGTAGATTATGTCCAGCAGTTCCTCTCACCCAGAGATGGTTCCAACAGCTCTCTCACTGTTTGGCAGAATTCTAAGGCTGGTTCTCTTATATGCTAGTTATTCTTTTAATCTGAAATTTTGTTTGTTTTGTTTGCTTGTTTTTGTTTTTGTTTTTTGTTTGTTTGTTTGTTTTTGCCCAAGGACAGATAAATCTTCTCCCATCCCTCCCCACTACTGTTTGCAGCAGCAGCGGTGGGGGGTCCTTTGCTACTGTCTCTTTCTGTTCTCTTTTGCCACTCCATCTTTTGTTGTGCAGAAGCTGTTCAGTTGGCCCTAGGTTCTTCTTCAGGAGGAATTGCTCTATAAATATGTATAATTTGTTGTATTCCATGGAGGAAGTGAGTTCAGTGTCTGCCTACATCACCATCTTGGGCTGGAATTCTAGATGGTCTTGTTTTTTTATCCATCCATTCAGTCACTCTCTGTCTTTTGATTGGAGAATTTAGTCCATTTACATTTAAAGTAGATCAACAGGTATGTACTTATTCCATTTTGTTAATTGTTTTCTGGTTGTTTTGAAAATCCTTTATTCATCTCTTGTTCTCTTCCTTGGTGACTTGGTGATTTTCTGTAGTGGTATGCTTAAATTTCTTTCTCCTTCTCTTTCGTGTATCTACTATGTGTTTTTGCATTGTGATTACCATGAGGCTTACATAAAACAACTTATAACAGTATTTTAAGTTGATGATGACTAGTTCAAACACATTCTAAAGCTCTACATTTTTTACTTCCCTCTGAGTCCAATTTGCTTTTGATGTCATATATTACATTTTTTATCTTGTGTATCCATTAATATTTTTTGTAGTTATGGTTATTTTTATTACTTTTGTCTTTAGCCTTCATACTAGCTTTGTAAATTAACTCATCATTTTTACATTAGATTATTCTGAATTGTATTATATTTTGCCAGTGAGGTTTATACTTTGATACGTATTGCTGTCACTAATTAGCACCCTTTCCTTTCAGTATTTCTTGGAAGGCAGGTCTAGTAGTGATGAACTCTTTCAGCTTTTACTTATCTGGAAAACTATATCTCCTTCAATTCTGAAGGACAACATTGCCAGATAGAGTACTCTTAATTGACACTTCCTTTTAGCACTTTGACTATATTATGTGAATGTTGGTGTGTTTGATCTTGTCCCATAAGTGCTTTAAGCTTTTTCATTCTTTTTTCTTTTTGCTGCTCTGATTGGATGAGTTCCACCACACCCTGTCTTCAAGTCCATTGATTCTTTCTTCTGCTTTATCTAGTCTGCTGTTGAACAATGTAGTGTATATTTTAGTGCAGATATTGTATTTTTCTGTTCTGTGACTTCTATTTGGTTCTTTATTATATTTTCTGTCTCTTTGTTGGAGTTCTCACTGTGTTCATCCATTCATCTCCCAAGGATGGTGAGCATCTTTATGACAGTTACTTAGAACTTTTTATCAGGTACATTACTTATTTTTATTTTAGGGAGGGCTTTTTCCTTTTGTTTGGAAAGTATTCCTGTTTTTTCATTTTCTTTGACTCTTTGTGTTGAATTTTTATCTATTATTTAAAATAGCCACTTCTCCTATTCTTGAAGGGGTGACCTCATGTTACCTTATTATTGAAGCTTATTGTTCAACCCTACCCTAGTTCTTGATTGTTTGCCAAACCATTGTGATTTGTGGCTTGTCTTGGTGGCTTCCGGTGAGGGTGTACCAAGATCTGTCATTGTCCTAATGGAGAGAGAGTATCTCAGTCAGCAGCTAGATTCAGGCTGATTGGAAGCCAGATACTCAGGAAGGAGCTTTTATAATATGCAAATATTCCTCTTTCAGGGGAAGACTGGAAATGGGTGTTTCTGTGTGCTCCCTCTGTGCTGAGCCTTGGGGTAATAGCCATTTAAGAACTGTTTCTTTGTTTGCCACTGTACCATTAACATAAGAACACAAGCACCACTGGCCACCAGAGTCAGGCTATCAAGGGATGTGGTATAGCCAGAAATGCTGGAAACTCTGACGATATGGGGCAGGACAGAGGGAGGAAGATGATGATCCCTGCCAGCCTCCCTGGTCTCCAGAGGGGATTATAGTTGGCCCTCAGATGTGTTTTTAATGAGAAGTTTTCCCCTCAGGTCACAGTGATGAAGATAAGCTAATAGGCCTCTTTCACAGAAATACTGGAGGTACATTTCAGACTGTTGTCTCTGTGCTGTGCCCTGGCGAGGAGACTGCCCTTGTCCAGTTAAGAACTGTTTCTCCATTTGTTGCAGTCCTATGAGACCCACAAATGTAAGTCCCCCCTGGCCACCAGAGCCCAGTGTGATGAAGGGTTGCCCTTAGGCAGCAGCTGCAAAATCTAGGGCACCAGATGTGTGCATGTGTGCCTTTCCAGGAAATACTGGTGACCTGGAGAGAGGCAGAAGGAGAGTGTGAAGATGGCTCCCACCAGCCTCTGTGGTCTTTAGAGTATTTCAGTAGGCTGCTAATATATGTGTTAAGTTAGAAGCCTGCCCCTCCTTCAGGACAAATCTGTAAGATAAGCATACAGATGTTTTTCACAGGAAGACTGGGCACTTTTCAGTTGGCTTCCTCTCTGCTGAGCTCTAGGGGTGGCCAGGGCAGTCTGCATGAGCCTTTTAAGAACTGCTTCTTGGGTGGGTGAAATGGGTGAAGGCATCACAAGGCACAAACTTCCAAAAGTTTTGGGGATGTCATGTCCAGCATGGTGGCTGTAGTTAATAGTACTGTGCCGTACATTTGAAAGTTGCTAAGAGAGTAGATCTTAAAACTATTAGAATTTTCTATATTCTCATGGACTTTTCATCTTTCAAATTAAAAATGTGAGTAGACTACAGAGAACAAAAGTACTTCTCATTTTGCTATAGCCTCTGGGTCTCATAGCCACAACCACCTTGCTAGATGTTTTGGGGACTTGTCTCTTAGGTGCAGATCTTAAAAGTTGGGGTGTCAGATATGGCATTCCTCAGGGAGAAGCTCTGAATTGTGAGTTCCCTCCTGAATATGGGTGGCCATGCTGGCTGTGGGAGGTGGTTAAGGTAAGATTGTGTCTCAGCCTCTCCTGTCCGTTTTGATGTGGGTTTTTTTCTTATTTGCCCAATTCATAGGAATTGCTTAGGCATTGTGTTTCCCACATCCCAATGCATAGGAATTGTGTTTCTTTCAGAGGACACTATCCTGTATGTAGCTGTAGATACAGTGCATCTGTGGGAGGAGGTAAGTTCAGGATCCTCCCATGTCACTATCTTGAACAAGAACCCTCTATGATCTTATTACTACAACAGTGGGTAAGAGTGCAGACTCCACGGTTCAGCTGCCAGGGTTACTGCCCTGCCTGGTCACTTCCTGGCTGGGGAACTTGGGCCTTTGGCGAATGGGGGTAAAGTGTAGCAAATGGCTTGTAATGTTGCTTGAGGACAGAGTGCTTAGGGCTTGAGGGTGGGGACAGGGGACTTAGTGAAGTAATTTATCTGTCTTCTCCATCTAGAGGGTCAACTTCATGACGGCAGGACTTTTTTCTTTGCACCTGTGGCCCCTAGAATGAATGGATGGAGATTATGGCTAAATATTCCTTATTCATTGGCCTCAGCCCTCATCTCACTGGCCTCACCACCACATTGAAGTCCGATCTCTGCTTTTTTATGGACCCTTCACAGCTTTCAATCCTATCCTTCACTTGTCTTTGAGTCTTTGTAGCCTTTCTGAGCAATGGCTATGTGGTCTATCCTAGGGAAATCCCCAAGACCAGTGAAACTGTCTGATAAACACACAGACTGGTGACAGGCTTTCTTGGGTGAAATTTAATCTTTTCAGTGAGTAGCACCATTTGTGCATAATTGCCTAAGCTCTAGTGGGAGTAGTAGGACATAGTAATTGCCAAGTTTTACACTATTCTAGGTGTGTACACATGAAGTATCATAAATGTGACTATTTCACAAAAGCAGCAAATGCTCTATGTTGTGTGTAGCAAGGCCCTGTGATGAGGTAGTTAAGACTACCTGTGCAATGTGTGCAGCTTTTTTTCCAAAACACCATAGATCAGTGTAAGACAGAGGGGCAGAACATGACATAAGAAGGTGGCATCTAATAGGGGAGATACCTGAGATTTGGAAAGGAGCCATCCTCATATACTTCTAATGTTTAAGGCTTAAAAAAGCTACCCTCAGGGGTGCTTGGTGGTTCAGTCAGTTAAACATCTGACTTCAGCTCAGGCCATGATCTCAATTTGTGAGTTCAAGCCCCCACATTCAGGCTCTCTTCTGTCAGCATGGAGCCTGCTTAGGATTCTCTGCCCCTCCCCCACATGCTCGCATGCTCTCTCTCTACATCTCTCTCTCTCTCAAACATTAAAAACAATGTTTTAAAAAAGCTACTTTCAGTTTGTGGGCTCAGTTATCTAGCTAAAATCTGGATGTGAAAATTAGGAGAGAACTCACAATTAGAGAGCAATTATTTGGTAGGCACTTTTATAAGTGTACTGTACTGTTTATTTCTCATAATTACCGGTCACTAAATGAGAGTTGGGATTTGAACCTGGGCCTGACTTCTCCTGAAGCTGAGGCCCTACCCACTGTACTTTCACTTTCCACTGTTGAGTAGGAGAACTCAGTGGGAAAGAAGGGCTGGGTTCTGTGCCAGCTTGAAAATGCTCTGGATTGAGTGGGAACAACTCGGTTGTCCGTACCTCAAATGACCCAACTGGTCTAAGAGAAAGGCTGCCCCTAGCTTATCTATGCAAGTGTATTTTTTTTCCCTGCCCTGCTGGTCAGCAGCTGCATGGCAGTTAGCCCGTGCTAGCATCCCTCCCGGTAGGTGGTGGTGCTGTCAGTTCTGCTGGCGCTCACAGCGGGTGGCATGCTTTTTCTCGGGGGGAGGGGGGTGTTATAGTGCATCATATGTTCAATGGCAGCCACATTGTATACAGTTCTTATTGGAACTCTGATAGAACACGATTCTAGATGAGAAAGTAGCCACTTTCAGCTATGCTTGCTATGTAATGATATATACTTGACAGAAAACTCAAATTTCAGACCTCAATTTGAGAGGCAGAGCTCTAAAGAAAAGCACAAATATGTATGATGGGAAAATAGGACTTTATCTGGGAAAGTACAAGTTAATGGAACAGTGAAGTGACCTTTTAAACTTGTTTAAGGTTAAGATACTTCCTACAAAGTAGATAGTGGTTTTACTTTTGTCATCTGATGAAGCAAGACAAAGAAGAAACTGTTTTCTTCTCATAAATTAGATCAGCATTTCCCAGACTGATGCCCAAACAGTGTTTCAGGAGCTATTGATGTCTTGAAATGTTATGAACAATACTTTGAAGAATGCTATATCCTCCTCTTAAAGATTGGGGTGGCAGGGGTGAAGGACCAAAACTGTTTGTTTAAGTATGACTGTTTCTAAGAAGTAGTCTGTGGTGGGGAAAACAGCTTGGGAAATGCTGAAATTTCTGATTTTAAGGTAAGTTTGGATAAATGTATCTGGACAGTTCACTCAGATGATCTCTTAGTTTTATATGCTGGGTACTCTGATGCCCAGGATACTTTGTAACCAAACTGAAAAACAAACAGGTCAATAATCTGAATCTTCTGGTCTGCTGATTTTTAAGAGGAAGTGTTCAAAGCAAAAAAAGCCCTGGCTCCAGTGATCAGCTGACTGAGTGGCTAATAGAGAGGAGAGTGAGCGTGCCTCTAATAGTTTCATCACCGTAAACTAGGGAGCTGGAGTGGATGCACTCAAACTCTTCTCAGGGCTAACCTTCTAGGACTTCCTTGTTCGGAAACTAACTTGTGTGGAAAGGTGAACTGCTTTTCCAACAGAAAAGTGATGTGATCCAGAACGAGTGCCCCTCAACACAAAGGAACCAGAAATAAAGCCTCCCATTCTTAAATAACATTTATTATTGTTGCAAAGAAGTCTCTGTCATGAGAACAGCTCTCACATTTAAAGCTATATTGGTTACGGTTACAGAAGCACATTTCACTGAGTGCTCTATATGAAGTGTGCCCGACTACGGATCTGGATTCAGCAATCTATTATTCACGATGTGTTGGCTGCCATTTAGCTATTTATCCAAACATGCCTTTTTAATTGTTTTTTTTTTTTTTTTTTTTTTAAAACATGTGCCTGCACAGGGTGGAAAAAGAAACGCCAAGGGCTTGCTAAAAAGGAGAAGCCTAAAAAAGATAAAATTCCCGCAGCAGTTCTGTTCAACTGCAGTCTGTGAGTGCGGGAATAGTGTCCAAGTGGGGAAGCACGATGCCCAGTGGTCTCTCCGGGTTAACGGTGTGAAAGCCCTTGAGGTTTTCGGCGACTGTCAGGAGGGAGTGGGAGATTCCAGTTACTGAATCCAGTCGATGTTCAGGCACCGTGCTATGAATGCAAACATATCTGAAACTTCTTCTATCACTTTGGCGGTGGGCTTCCCGGCCCCGTGGCCTGCCTTGGTGTCCACGTGGATAAGCAAGGGGTTGCTCTGCTTCCGGCTGCGGCCCACAATGTACTGAAGGGTGGCAATGAACTTCAGGGAGTGGAGTGGGACCACGCGGTCATCGTGGTCAGCAGTGAGGAGAAGCATGGACGGGTACTGGATGTCGTCTGCCTCCGGTAACTTCACGTTATGCAATGGAGAATATCTGAAAGACAAAGGCAGTTTCGTGGGGCCAGATATCAAAAGAAAAGTTGTTGGTTCGCTAGGCTCCTCAAGGAGGGCTGGTAGGCCCAGTGAGCAAGGCAGCGTACCAGCCTCACTTCTGCAGCGACGGTGCAGCTACCTGGTACACAGGCACCGCCGCAGACCCTGCTCGCATCGTCAGCTGCCTGGCCGTGCTGTTGGAAACTGGGGAGCGGTGTCGTGTATTTGGCTCACACTTTGGAAGACTGTGTAAAAAACAAAAAACTCACGGGGCTGTTGAAATGACCCTAACTGTAGATGCACACTTACAGTCTTGAATGATTCCCATATGCTTTAGACTTTTTCACGCTACAAAACAGACTGACTTTAAACCACAGATTGTGGACATAATAGGTACAAGCCTTTCTTATGTTGGAAAACTTGAAATTCAAAGTTACAGCTTCTTGCCCCTTTAATATCTATAAAAATTTTATTCCAGGCTCAGCTTGGCAGTCTTAGGAAGAACACGGGTCCTCTCTGGGCCTCTTGCCAGCTCTCACGGTCCAGCAGACAGAAACAGCCTCGGGCCAATGCTGACAGAGTTAGTGGAGGAAGCAGAGAGGAGGCGCCTTCTGAAGCATGGCCTTCCAGGTAAGTTAACAAAAGGGTTTTAAGAATAAAAGTATGGCCAAATTAAACAGTAACTGACAGTAGTTAGGTGAGCAGAGTTTTATTTTGGAGAGTAAATAGTCAAAAACAGTAAAATTTCTGCTCACTGAACCATTATCAAGACTGAAAAGGTCTGGAGGTGAGCCTCCCAACAGACAAGATGGGGGTGGCAATGGCTCGGTTTTCTGATTCATTTCAGAGTGTTCTTGGATCAAACCCAGCCCTCCAGATAAGGGTTAGTTCTTAGGGAAAAAGGTTTGGAAAACTCTGCCTACTCAGAATACCAACCCCTACCCATGAGATTCATATACACACCACACTTACACATTACAGATTTGAGAAGTTCTTTAGAAAACTTATGGAAGCTATTCCCAAACTTGGAAACCCAGCTCCTTCATTGGAGAGACCCCCTTTAATCTCCAGACAGTGCTTCGTGGGACATGCTGCAGGGCATGGGTAGCTCCTGGTAAGGCCCCCCCTACTGGCCTGGCTCGACTGTATAGGGCTGAGCTCTCCACTCACGTAGGAACAGCAGGTATGAGGAAATGACAGCCCCGTGAGTGCCAGGTTGGAAAAGTAAAGTCTCAAGTAAGACTATCACAGACATCTTGAGAGGAAAAAAATGCTTAGAACTTTTGTTTCCCCCAAATTAATTTTAGAAGTATTAGGTTCTATTGACTATTTCGTGGCCTTTGATACACATTTGAACTAGAGCGTCTTTAAATATTCAGCTTTTACTGGTATTTGTCAATGAGGTTTTCTGTGTTTAAAAGTGTTCAATGTAAAAACTTTAGTCATTTTAGCTGAATCTGTAAGTGTGGAGCTAGCCACAAAAAGCACTGAAAGAAAAAGTTTGGAGAAATTATTGTATTGAAATTTAAAGTTGACTGAGAAGGCTGGAAGAGGGGACAGAGTTCTTGCACCATTCTAAGGGCAATTCCTAACTACTGCTGATAACGGTCCCCAAACCCCTACATGTGGGAAATGAGTTTGCCATCTCAAGAGTCTAAATGTTTGCCATTTTTCACTGTTCTTGCTAAAGTGGTTACTAATATGATTTGTAGTTTCAAATATATATGGTTGTACTAAGAGAACAAAGTAAGTTTAATTTCCTTCTTTAAAAATTCCATATACAGATGTAAAGTATAATGACACCATTTTCTATTAGTTTGTGATTGCTATGGTAACAAATTACCACAAGTCTGGCAGCTTTTAAAACAACACAGATATCTTTTTTAAGAGAGAGAATCACAAGCAGGCTCCCTGGCTCAGTGCAGAGCCTGATGCACAGGGCTCGATCCCATGACCCAGGGATTCTGACCTGAGCTGGATGCTCAACTGACTGAGCCACCCAGGTGCCCCACGACACAGATTCTCACTGTTCTGTCAGTCGGATGTCTGGGCTGGCTTCTCTGCTCTGGGTTTCAGGGCTGAAATCAAGGTGTCAGCTGGCTGGGCTCTTATCGGCAAATTCTGGGAAGAAAAATTCAGTTCCCATGTGGTTATTGGACTGAAGTCTCTAATCCTTTGATGACTGAATGATGGCTGGGGACCGTTCCCAGCTCCCACAGGCCCCCTTCCTCCATCTTCAAAGCCAGCAATGGCAGATCTAGTCCTTCTCATGATTCCAATCTGACCTCCCTTTCTGCTGTATTCCCTGACTCCAGCCAGAGAAAGTGCTCTGCCTTTAAGGGTTAGTCACTAGACTGGGCCCACTTCAGTAATCCAGGGTTATCTCCTTATTTTAAGGTCAGCTGACTGGCAACCTTAATTTAATCTGCAAAGTCCCTTCACAGCAGCATTCAGATTAGTGTCTGACTGAAGAAACCAGGGGACAGGAATCTGGGGTCAGGGTGGGCGACTTATAAGTCTGCCTGTCACATCTTTGTAGTTTTTGGTTGTTCTTAAAGATCAAAACCAGGAAGGCACATAGGTATTCCCATCACTTCCTACGTTTGCAGTAAATTATATGCAAATATGAGACACTGAAGAGGACAAAGAGTCAAACACTTATCCTTTTGACTGTGTTCAGTAATATGATACCACATTGTTAGCAAAACTACACACACACACACATCAATATAATTCAAACCTTACTTGATGAGCCATTCAAAGTGTTGTTTGCTGTCTGAGCACCCATAATCGGTGGTCCAGGCATGACCGATGGTATATTTATGGAACTTCAGCATGTCCATTACTCCAACTTGGGCAATAACACAACCGAAGAGGTCAGGACGCTGATTTGCACAAGCAGCTGAAAACCAAGACAGACAGAAAAGGGAGGCAGTCTATCATTAAACATCTAAATAAACTAAAACAAAACAACACTTTAAATACTTTCAGAACCATGGTTATTTTTTTTCCCCCAGAGCACAGGAAGAAACCATCATAAATCCCCTGCCTAATGGCCATAAGCTTTTCTCCCTCCTTTCACTGTATCTGAGGGGTAGGGTCTTATGACCAGGAATAGAGCTTCACTCCCCAAAGTGAATCTTGTGAATCTCAACAGGAGAGTGTTATTTGGAGAAACTCAAGGACTTCCTGGAAAACCCGTGTCTCCTGCTCCCTGTCCTTTTTTTTTCACAAGGAAAACTTGTTCGGATCTCAAAAGTAGCCTGTGATACTGTGACATAATAAGAAATACGTATTTAGTCACTGTCCCCAGGCCCTGGCACAGAACTCCTAAAACCCTTGGGATTTCCTGAGTGAAAAAGGAGAGAGATAACTGGCCCCTTTCAACCATACCTGAGTTTATTCGAAAGAGGTGACTCTTGGTGGCTCCCTAGATGGCTACACGGTGGGGGCTGGTGGCCGGAGGAGGCAACCATGTGATTGGAGAGGTGGATCTTTAATCCCCACCCCTGACATCTGGGGAGGGCAGCGAGGCTGAAAATGGAGTCAATAATGGCTAATGAGTTAATCTCTCCTGCCTGCATCATAGAACCTTCGTGAAATCCCTAAGCTGTGGAGTTTACAGGTTGGTGAGCACACTGAAGGACTGGATGGGTGGCATTCCCAGGGAGGGCAGGGAAGTTCCATGAGTGCCACTCCACCCCATCCCTTCCTCTGTGCATCTCTTCCATCTTACTGCTCCTCAGGTCTATGAACTGTTCTGGCAGATTCTCAGACCCGAGGAGGCGGGTCATGGGAGAGGCCCAGGACTTGGAATTAGGGTCTGAAGTGGAGGCAGTCTTGTGAGTCGGAGCCCTTGCCCTGTAGCGTCTGTGCTAACTCTGGGCAGTATCAGAACTGAACTGAGTTGGAGGACATCCGGTGAGTGTCTGGAGAGCTGGAGAATGGGCTGATGTTGGGGGAAACACCCCACACATTTGGTGTGGGAAGTGTCGTGAGTAGAAACCATTCATACAGCTGAAGGCAGGGCCTGAAACCCAGCATGGGCTCTGATTAATTTTGGCACACATTCTTGTTCTGTTTTAAAACTATTCTTCTTTGTATACTTAAGTTACATAAATGTATTTCTTTGTTTTGATAGTTGGATAAGTATTTGTTGAACATCCCGCCATACGGGAGATACATCAGTGAATGTTTTAGTGGGAAAGATAAGTGAACAAGCAATTCCAGTATGGTCAAGTCCGGGTGCTATGGAAGTGGGGTATAGGGGTACCTAACCCAGTGTAAAGCAGTTAGGCTTTGGAGGGAAGTCACATCAAGGCTGGCATGAAGAGTTAGTCAAGGCAATCTGGGATTTTCCTGCCTCTGGCAAAAAACCTAGTTTGCACCTAATTTTGATTTCAGTGCTTACTCATAATACCAGATCCTGAGTCCCATCCTGGGAGACCCTGATTCTCTCACTCAGATGTGAGAGGGGCTTTTTATAAGCCCCTTTTAAATAAGCATTCAACACACTGATAAAGGGAAATCCAAATCTGCAAGTTCCTCATGGGACCAGGTTTGCCAATAGACATAAACCGATTCCTGAATATCAAACTGAAAAGATAAAGGAGTTATTGGATAAAATAGTAAATTATGGAACAATTCTCCCACTATTGGAATCAGATGGTATTTTCATTATCTCTTCTCATTAAATCTTAGATTTGCCCTTAATTCTTCTCTCTTACACCTTTACATATAATCCACATGCAAATTCAGGACACACTCAGAATCTGGCCCCTTCTCGCTATGTCCATCACCACACTCCAGGGCCAAGCCACCACTGTGTCTCACTGGGATGAAGGCCTCCTCCCTGGCCTCCCGCTTTTCTGCCCTCGCCTCTCCTTCGGTCTGCCCTGATCGATCCCATTGCAAAATAAGTCAAATTATGACACTCCCCCAAAGGCTTCTTATTTCACAGAGTAAACCGTGTCCTCTACACTGGCTATGGGGTCCTGCTTGCTCTTGCCTCCTGCCACCTCTCACCTCTCCTGACACTCTGCCTCGCTCACCATGCCCAGCTACAAATGTGGGTCTCTTCACTGTCTCTAGAACACTCTGAGCCCTTGCCGGCCTCACGGCCTTTGGTGTATCATCTGCCTCCTCCACTAGAATGAAAGCTCCGTGGGGGCAGAAGTGGTGTCTGTTTTGTTTGAAACAACTGTATCAACGTCCTTTCTAAATTTGAACAAATTACTTTGGACATATTTTACCTATATGGGAAACATTTTTTTACAAGACTATATTCTACTGGGTTAGGTAAAGAGTAAAAACAGGGATTCAGGTTTTGCAATGAGTCTGTACATTTCAAGGATAAGGAAGCTGAGTGAATGTGCTGTCCTCCCTGAAACCCCTTCCAAAACCATGCATTTTCACATGTGTTTTAAGTTGAGCCTGTAAGTCCAGCCTATACTTGTGTAATGGCCATCATATCCGAATGACATTGGATGTAGGACCCTAGCAAGCAAAGCCCATAAATCTTCATTACAAAGTGAAATTTAACTGCTAGAAATGAGGACAAGCTACTTCGAGGCAGTGCCACTTACAGGTTAAAGGAGAATCTAAAACATTACTGTTACACTGTGCACCCATCTGTACGCTACCTCATTTTCCTCCATCTTTCCTCTCGCTGCCCCACAGCACAGGTGTTCAACAAATGTTTCGTGATGATCACGCAAGTTCTGAGTAGCACAACCACAGGGGTTATCAGGCTCAGTTCTGTGCTGGCTGAACTCTAATAACCTATGGATCCATGTGGGGAGGGGGTCCCAGCCAGTGTGCAGCCCAGAAGAGCTCAGGGTAGACAGGTGGGACAGCTCTTCAGGCTATCATGAGTCAAGTCTGCATAAGATGGGTTCAGCTGCGTCTTTCTTTTTCCTTTTCTTTTTTTTTTTTTTTTTAATAGTTTTGAGACAGGAATCTGAAGCAGGCTCCAGGCTCTGAGCTGTCAGCACAGAACCTGATGTGGGGCTCGAACCCATGAATTGTGAGATCATGACCTGAGGCCAAAGTCAGACACTTAACCGACTGAGTCCCCCAGGCACCCCTTAGCTGGGTCTTTATGCGTCATTTATCAGGTGCCTTAATACAGGTGGGTTTTGCTTTCTTTGGACCACTGCTCCTATCCATGAGCCAAAGTAAATCAAGAGCTGTCTACAGAGAGTGTTATCTGAAAACCCCTGGAGTGTTAACTCGTAAGTACAATAAAGTCCAGTGCTCACCCACTAAGAGGCCTCCATTTGAACCTCCATTAATAGTCAGCCTCTTGGGAGACGTGTAACCTTCCTTGATGAGATACTCTGCAGCATGCTGAAAGTCATCAAAGCAGTTTTGTTTGTTTGCCAAGATACCACCTGCAATGTGCCCAAGTGAAAGATGGTTAAGAAACAAAACATTAAAAAAACAGAATTTTAACCTAAATGGAATTCAAATGATAGGGCAGAGTTTCAACTATCGATCACTGGAACACAATGGGCTGACACCACATTGAGAATATGCATCATGGAAATCCAAAATACCACAATCACCACACCATATGGTGGATTGTATTTTTTTTTTTTAACTACAACGGCAGTGCCCCAAAGAGAAGAGATGATCTGTTATGTCAGAGAACCATGAGGACTAAAGTATGGAAGCATGTAATCAGAATGAACCTAGGTTTTGGAGAAGCTGAATTTAACCTCGAGCTGTGCTCAACCCTTTCTGAGCCCCACCTAGCGAAAAACGACAGGGCTGTGTGTGCCTGCCCGGGATGATGACAGTTCTCTGCACAGGTGTGCTTCTCAGCCCTCCCCTTTGCAGGAGATTGAAATCATAATGATGAGAAAGAAGTTCTTCCATTTTGTCCTTATTTAAGGAATGTAAGCAGGGGAGGTAGTGCTGCAGAGAGCAGCCTATTACAGTTTCTCAATTCTTGAATGAAGATCTCAGACATCTCCCTGAAGAATCTGGATTTTCTCATCTAGAAGTCCTCCAATGTATACAACCATACAAATTATGTAAAAAGAGGAACAATTGTAAAGTCTTGGAATATCTACAAGTAAGGGCCAAAAGTCAAAGATGCACCCTCAAAGGAACAGATGTCTGAAATAACTGCCTATGAAATGAACAAGAAGCAGACATGGCTCTAATTAGATATTTGAGATTAACCACTTCTACAGAAATTCAATTAAAGATGAAGCAGTTCTACCGAAGAAATGTTTTCATATCAAAACAAATGTTATTAAAATTTTAATAAGAAATTATCAGTGAATTAGAACAGCTAGGATTAGTTTCCAGAAATAGTATCATTTTGGGTCTATGACTATATTTTCTGAAGAGCACTAAATTTTAAACTCCATACAGAAACAGAACGGAATTTAGATATATCAATGTTCAATATACTGGGATCTAACTAGAAAAGTCCATTTCTGGCCCTTTCCTTAATGAATCAGTTTAAACACAGATAGTCTACTGTTAGCCTCGCTCAATCTCCAAACTTTACCCAGGGCTTTTGCACAATAAGTTGGTTCTAATTAATACAGAAATGAGAAAGAGCACTGTGTCTATCATACATAGCATGGTGGACACGTGATGACCAGATGGGTTTTATGGGGAAGAATCTGGGTTCTCCAGGAGAGGCCCACAGGACCAGGAGTCCATGGAGGGGTGTGTGTGAGTGCGTATGCCACAAACATTTTAACTAGTGAATCAGGTGTTTCAGGAAGTCCAGGCTTAAGCATATGGATTTGGGATATAAATAAAACATATGGTGTGTAGAGATTTTCTTATTTGGTCCATCATCTCTTAATATCACAGTATTTTAATGTAATTAAACTCTAATATCAGGTCAGGGTGAAAATTATACAATGACCATTGCTAAAGTCTTTGGGGGATGACACATGGGAGCAGCTGACGTAAGGATGGCAGGCAGGCCAGAAGCCCGTTTGTTAATGAGAAATACTCTTGCTAAGATGCTCAAATAGCTTGTTATCTGATGTCAGCCCCTGAGGTGCTTGCTGCATGTTCAGGCAGTCAGGCCTGGCCTTTCCTACATCTTGACATCTAACAGGTACTTAGGAAAAATCTCTTTACAGATCTTTCCCCCTCTTTGTGGACTGGATTTGATGCAGAAAAGGCCTCAAGTTTGGGAACAAGTAGATATACACAGATCTGTTCCTACTGCGGGAGAAGACCCCCTTCACCTGGGGCTGCTGACCAACCCTGAGCACTGGTGGCTATCTCTGTCCCAGCAGGCCTTCTCATAAACGATGGCTGAGGATGAGAGAGGGGAGAAGCTTGGGGCCATGTGGGTGAACGCATGAGAAAGAATTGTGAATTCTAGATACACAAAAGGCTGGAAGAAAGGGTGCACTCTGTATATAAAGGAAAGGAAGAGTTAGGGCTTTAAAAAATTATCACAGTCTGGAGAATGAAGTATAGTAAAGAAGCAGTATCCTCAATCAACTGGAATACATGCTTCAGGAGCCCAGAAAACAGAGCCTGAATCATTGAAACCATACAGGAAAAAGGATGGAACTCCTGGGTCTTAAACCTGCCCAGGATGGAGTCACAGCAGCAAAGCTAGGATGCTGCTACTTCTCAGCAATCATGGGAAAATCAGAGAAAACAAGGAAAGAAATACCCAGGAAGCTCTATTTTAGATTGCTCTTCTTCTTTTAAGAGAAAATGGCCTATTTTGAGATAGCCAAATAATGCTAACCAACCAGCCTGGCATTTACTAAGAGACAGAATAAATACCAAAAAGTGCCCTGCAGACTCCCTTCTGACAGTGATAGATAAAAATGTACCCAGTGCATTGCTTAAAAACAAAACAAAACAAAACAAAAAACCAATTCTAATTATGGTCTATAGGGAATGCTTCTGAAAAATACATACTTCATTAAATTAAAATAAATAGATTACAAAGGAAAACAAAATGTGAAAAAATGGAATTTTTAGAGGGACAGTGGTGCCTGTAACATGTTTGAAAATACCCTTGTTTTCCACTTGTCTAGCCACAACACTGTTCTGCTCCTGACCCTGTCAGCTCATTCAGACGCAGCTTTCGCTAGGCCAGGTCTGTTTCTATAGAGAAAATACTTCACCTTTATGCCACGTCTCTCCATATTCGCCGCCGCCTCTGATGTTGGCCACTGCAAGGACACCGCCCATGTGTCTCACAAAAATGAGCCGGGACACACTGAGAAACAGAACAAATAGTTAACCTTTTGTTAACTGCCGGGTAAGGACCACGCTGTCTCCCTCCATCAAAAAAAAAAAAAAAAAAAGTTTCCCTGAAGACATTCCACACGTAATATGCTGAAATAGGAGATTCTTACTTTTATATTATTTGATTAAAGTGAAAAAGATGATGTTTAACTGCAAAGTTCATACATTTTCATGAGCATTTGGTATATCCCATTTTTCTATACTGGTAAATATTTTACAATAGGAAGTGGGAATACATAATTCATTTTTTAAACTTTATTTTTAGAGAGAGAGAGAATGTGTGCAAGTGGGGCAGAGGGGCAAAGGAAGAGAAAGTAAGAGGGAGAGAATCTTAAACAGGCTCCACGATCAGCATGAAGCCCCACGTGGGGCTCAATCCCACAACTCTGGGATTGACCGGAGCCAAAATCAAGAGTTGGACACTCAACCAACTGAGCCACCCAGGCACCCTGGGAATACACGATTCATAATGCAAACAGAGAACCAGAAGCCCTCATTTCATACTGAGGCCATCTTTTAACAACTGTGTCAGCAAACCGACTATCCCCAGCCACATGACACAGCCCTGGTGTGAATGGCTCTGGGCTTGCAGGAATCCCCAGTGTGGTCCCTGCTCCACTGATTTTGACCTCTCTCTCCTAACTGTGCAAGTTGGAAGAAAGAAACCTCTTTGAGATATGGGCTTTAAAGGGCATTTCCAGTTTTATAGATATTTAGATGCTAAATTAGGTAACACAAGGTGTGACAGAGGTAGACCAAGGACACAGGCAAGAAAGCAAACGCGGAGGACTCAGGGCTGGAGAAAGCTTTCTGGAAATAAGCAAAAGACACTATAGCACAAAGCTGCTAGGCAAAAGAGTTAAGTCCTTTGGGAAATTTAGATTTTGTTTCCTCTTTCTCTTTTTAATCTGACCCTCACAGTGCTGAATGACATCTATTTTTCTATTTGCTGTTAGCTAAAATTAATTCTGCTTTGAGAAATGTTTATGAAAATTATATAATTCTCCCGTTTAGTAACTGGGGAAACGCAGACCTCTGTAACCTGGGCCTCTAGATGGCCTGAGTGCCAATTTCCTGAGTCTCGAGGATGCAGAGAAAGGGAATGGGGAGGTGATCATACCACACAAATGGACGGGCCAAAAGGATTTCCAGTCACTTGGTCTTCTCATCAACATTTTTCGCACACCCCTGATGGTCTCTACTGAAGCTCCCAGCTGAATCTGCTGGGTCCTGGGCTAAAAATGGTGCAAGGACCCTCCCTATTCAGCTCTCAAGTCCCAACAGAGCAGGATTAATAACTACTTGTACAAATGAACGATGATAGGCAGTTTTAGCTACAATAGATGGGCTGAGGAATCCGTGTTGTCTCCATCTAAGTCCCACTGTAGGGACTAAGGGAAGCGAGGCTCAGGGTGCAAGTCTCTGACTTGTTCACTGAAGCTTGGATTACACCACTCTGAGGGATAAAGAGGGGCACACAATGACACAGCAGCCCACCTGTGGCTCGGGCCCTGCCTAGAACCTGGTGTGGAGGCGGCATTGCGGGACATAGAAATAGCACTGTCATTGTACAGGGAATGAAGAGCAACCGCTACTCCACTCATCTAACTGGTTTCCTTTCATTTTATTAATGTAATGATGCCTCACAAATCTGAAAATACTGGTCTACATGATGATTTTCCAAGTTCATCAGCTTCTCACTAACAAAAGGATAAAATCAAACTCTTTAAGCAGATGTCCAAGGCAGCTCATAATATAAAGTACTTCAGGGCCGAGACCATGTTTCATACTTCATCAAGTCCTAAATACTTAGCCGTCAAAGGCTCAAAACAAAGTAATAGGTTTTTTTTTTTTGTTTTGTTTTGTTTTTTGTCTTCAAATTTTGGGCAGCTAGTTGAATCCACTCTGAATTTATGTCCTGGTATCACTAGTCCACAAATGTCTTCCTGAACAGCATCAGATTTCCTATGAGGCTCTATTTAGAGGTTGGCTTAAAAGTGGTCTTGGTGGTAGGAGACTCCTTGTTTTTACCAAAAATGCTCACCACAAACTCCGTTTTATACTGTGAATAGGATACTGAAATCAAGTTTGCAAAATAACTGACCGAAGATGTTTTAAATAATAGCAAAGGTATCAATGCAGATTTTCCCCCTTGAAAAGTACTTGTTGGGAAATCATCACGTAAACCGAACACTTTAAAAGGGATCAAGTAATAGAATATACAGAAAATATACGGTGGCTGAATGTTAAGATGGTCTATTTTAAGACTCTGTACTGCTGAAAAATCATTCTCTCTGAAAAGAATACTGAGGGCAGTGGCAGGACAGCAAATGATAAACACTGAAGGTACAAGCTTCCTTCCTGTAAGACCTCAGTTGATACGAACCTTCTGTAGCCTGGAAGCTATATATAGCCACAGCATCTAGTTCTCAAACAACCCGTTCACTGAAGACACAAGATTAGCTTGTAAATATTTGATCCTAAAATTACTGACCAAAAGTACACGTACTTAACCCACAATCCTGCTCTTCCATGAAAACAAGCAATATACAGTTCAATATATTTTAAAAATGAGTTAGTAGACTAGTCTCTGGTCTCTTCCCACTGTATGGTTAGGATCAAACATAAGCTGAAGTTCCAAGAGTGTCCCATGCTTACCTGTAGTTGGGTGTGATGGATATGTTGAAGCCACCATAGCCATATAAGAAAGCAGGATGGGAGCCATCCAATTTTATGCCCTTTTTATGCACAATGAACATGGGAATCTTTGTACCATCCTTGCTGGGGTAGAAAATCTAGAGCAAAAGAAAGCAGAGTAGATTTAGTATAACTTAGTCAACACTTGCGTGCTTCTAAATGGGAAAAACATGCAGGTAGTGAATTCTCTCTTGGAGATGTAGAGGAGTAGAATGATATCCAGTACCACTGGCTATTTAGTGGTGAAGCATCTTTTGGTTTTTATGGAGACAGAGCGGAGTCAAGTGTCTAAAAGTAGGGAGACCTGAACTTGAATTCTTATTCCACAACTATCTAATTAGGTGACCTTGGGTGAGCCACTTATCATCCCTTGGCCTCAGCTCTTCAGCCCCATATGGGGCCACTGTGCCCACTACACGGTCCACAGAAGAGAATAGGCATTTGGTTCTCTACTCCTTGTCACTCTCCCAGCACCGGAAAAGTCAGATCTGGCCATCCTACCAAATAATTCAATCTAGGGGAGACTCTTTGCTAGGAAACAAATTTCATATTCAACTTCCCCTCTACATGTTAAGACAACTCTTCATTTTTCTGTGTTAAGATATTAAGTAAATGTTAGCAACTACAAAGCATATATTAGGTTAGAGAGTAGACCAACAACAACAAAGAAATCCTATTATTCCTGGTTAAAGACATTTTCTCCAGCCTTTTTAATTAAGGCTCATCAAACTTGCCAGAGTCTGGGCAACCTTGGGCAAGTTCAATCAACATTTCTATACTCATTTACTTCTTGGATAAAAGGAGTAAAAGCATAAGGAAGAGAACATTGAATGCTAGTCAAGTGATAAGCCAAAGAATAACTGATAAGCCCCCAAAAGCTGATAATGGCTTATTCCAGACAGAAAATCTGTAAACAGTTTCCTGTTTGGGCAAACATGGTGTCTTTACCCCAAATGACACCTGGAAAGTGTTCCAGTTCAGAAAGGTCTCACTCCAATTTACACCTATCCTCAAACCCCTGATCTCTCTCCAATCTAGCTCACCTGTATGTAGGCAATACCCTCTCTGCACCCTGCTCTTCAGCCAGCCAGCAGGACTGATGGCCCTCTTGTCTCCCTAAGCTGACTCTCCTGCTGTTCTCAGAGTGCCCATCTTGTTGCTCTGTGATAGTCTGGCTCCTCTGGGACCACTCTTCTTGTGGCCACCTGTCCATCTCCAACACCTGCGAGTCTCCCCCTTCTGGCTCCAGGACAAAGGAATCCTTTTAGAAAATACCATCAGAGCACAAAGTCCCCTTCAGGCCCGTAGCTGCAAAAATATATCCAAGCTCAAGTCAGTGTGGTTCAGATGTTAAAATAACAACATTTTGAACGCTGTCCAAAAGTGAAAGGGCACTGTGAAGAGGATTACAGTAAAATCACCTTCAAGAAAACTCCTTACAAGAAGGCTATTTCCAACTTGAAATAAATATACACACCATATAAATATGCATGTATACAGATTTTATTACATCTCTACACACACACACACACACACACACACACACAGCAGTGTTCTATGCCATTTCTGTTTATGGAACAGAAATTGATAATAAACCTTAAACTACTCTTCAATAAAAGGCCAAATGGAATCCTGAGTCTCTTCATAACCATGGAACCAATCCATGTGAACATTTTAGAAACAGTCATTAAAAATAGCCCTGCCATTTTCCATCACGTGCTTTCTACTTCTTTGATTTAACTGAAACTGATTTCCTCTTAAAGCCACGTCCTTCAAAACTTTTAAGAGGTTTTGGGGGTGTCTTTCCCACTAGTCTAGATTTGCTCAGATAGGAGGAGAAGCTGGCAGGTTCCTTATTTCCATTTGCTTCCCAAACCCTTAGTGGCTGAAGCTCAGCATCTATGACAAACATGTTAATTCCCCAAACTGCATTCCCAGATATTCTGACTCCATGTCTGGGGTAGAGTGCTCAACCCTGCAGATTTAGCATGTCTCCTACCTATTCTGGTACAGGTGGATCGGGGCTCAAAAACTAGTCACACAGTCTTCTTTTATCACCACCCTCTATCCTTGTCAACTGTGTCAACTAAAACCAGGCGTTTTCCCGCCATCCTTGACAATTCCATATGGAATGCTGATAATTCCATATGGAACGCTATACTTCACTTCCCTCTCGTTCTTGTGTGATTATCTTTAGAGACTTTCACAATGAAACTGAGGACCCATCCAGGATCCTGTCCTTACAGATACCTTAGCTTCCACACCATCCTAGCCACTTGCTCATTCAGATGTTTGCTGTGTGTCTGTTATGTGCCAGGCACTGGATGTAAAGATGGACAAGACCTGGCTAACTCCTTCCCTTGTGGGACTTGAGGTGCATGGAGACAAACCAACAGGCAGTATGAACACCCATCACCTGTCTTTGCCCTCAGAACCTGAGACTCTGCAAGGAACTCGGATGTTCCCCCCATGTGACTCCAACTTGTTTTTCCACCACCTCCTTCCCTCCCTTACTCCTGGGGTATCTGCCCCCCCCCCCTTTTTTGACTCTTATTACAACGTTTAGTCCCTTATATTCTCTCACTCTGTCAGCTTTACTTGGACTTTCTTGCCCAGCTTGAGACCCTGAGCAGTCCTCGCAGTGTCACTAATGCGTGAAACCCTCTAAGGCTAACCTAATCCCCTGCATCCGTGCTCCTCCTCTGGGCTGCTGGCACTCAGAAAATGTCCGCTCACTTTGCTGCAAATCAGTAATACCTGAAGTCATGGGCTCTGAACTTATGTTCTAGGTCTTTTTTTCCCTTCCCCTAAATGAGTTCTTTATGTTTCTCCTTCCTTCTTTTCCTTCTTCCTAAATGTCTTCCTGATACCCTTTTTGGGTGCCTAAATCAACTCCAGAGTAGCTGTTTCCAACACTTTCCATTTTCTTCCATTCCCAACACCACCCATTTGCATCCCCTACTCTTTGTCTTGCCTGTCGTCATAGAGGCCATCTGCTTGGAGTTTTTAAAAAACCTTCTGCCACCTTCATGCACCCTCTACAACTCCAGAGAAAGACTCAGCCTTGATTCCAGTCCTTGACAACTCCCCCCACCCCACACTTCTGCTACCACAATGTTTTCTTTTTGTATTTTCTCCCTTTCCTTGGCATGCAAACACACTCAGAATTTTCCTATCCTATATAACACAAAATACAAAAAGAAAACATTTTACATTGCCCTGTGTGCCCCTCGAGCTAAATTTCCATTCCCCTCTTCCATTCTGATCAATCATCTCCACGGTAACCCACACCCCCAGCTCACGCCTTCCAACCTAGTTCACTCTTGTCTCCACCACCACTCTTAAAGGGCATCAGTGAATGTCTCTGTCTTTCTCCTTGCCCCTCCACCTTCACCTCTGCCCCGGTGGTGCGTATCCTTCACACGTTTTTCACAGGCCTAAAGAGACACATCTATTCGTACATATTTGCACATATTCGGGTTATTGTTTTATGGTGATACATGGAATCAGGCTACCATTGGCCTACAATATATCCCTCCTCTCCTCACTTACTTAGCAAGATATCATGGAATTCTTTCCATGTTAAAATGCCCAGATTTACCTCATTAAAAGAAACCACAACAAATGAAAAACAAAACAGAAACGGCTGCCTAGTATTTCATCATATGAATGCACACAAATACATTTAATCATGTTCTCACTGATGGATATTCAGACTAGTCTTTGATTTTCTTATCAACAATGGAATAAACCCCTTTTAGATAAATCTCAGATACTCATGTTATGATTTCCGTAGGATATATTCTTAGACATGAGATAGCCAGATCAAAGTGTATGTGCATTTAAAAATCCAACAGATTCTGAAAAAGAATTCTCTAAAAACGGTGCTATCAATTTAAGTCCCTAGTGACAGCAATTACCTAAGCGTACATTTCTTATCAGCAGCGGATGTTAAAATGGATTTTAATTTTTGCTGGTCTAACAGGCAAACATTACCATATCATAATTGCTTCGTTTTTAAATTAGCAAACATTTTCATCTTTTTGTTAGTCATTTTATGTCTCTTCCTCAAAAAACAAAGTGTTTCTGTTCTTTTATTGTGTTACTTTTCTGATTAGTTTATAAAAACTTTTTAATGTCTATTTTTGAGAGAGAGAGAGAGAGAGACAGACTGCAAGTGGGGGAGGGGCAGAGAGACAGAGGGAGACACAGAATCTGAAGCAGGCTCCAGGCTCTGAGCAGTCAGCACAGAACTTGATGCAGGGCTTGAACTCATGAACCAAGGTGTCAGGACCTGAGGTGAAGTCAAACGCTCAACCGCCTGAGCCACTCAGGTGCCCTGAAACTATTCTTACATTAAAGATACTACATTTTTTTTTCCTGCCATGTTTTATTTGCATTTCTTCCCAGCCTATAACCTGTCTTTTAACTCTCTTTGTGGTATCTTGAATATATATATACCACATATGTAGATAGGAGTTTCTCACCCCAAGTTATACAAATATTTGTCTATATTTTCATTTTGAATTTTTACATTTGTATTTGTAATTCAAATGGAGTTTATTTTTACATACGATCTTTCCCCCAAATGGCCAACTATGATGTACCATTTACTGAAGAATTATTCTTTCCCCACTGTTCAGAAATGCTATTTTTTAATTGGTTTCTTCCCAGGCCTCTGTTTCGATCTCTATCTGGCAACTGCTTTGGGCTCCTGGGTGGAGTATTTCTTTGGTGGTTCTGTATTTCCCTAATTCTTTTTCAGCCTTCCTAACCAATCCAGTACTAGCCCTTCTTCCTCCCGCCACATGCTACCGTTTTCCATACTCGGTCTTCTCTTTTCTCTCTGCAACCCCCCTCTGCCATCTCAGAGAGCTTTAATAAATTACTCTGCGCTATGGACCTTCAAGACCACATGTGCAGGCCACATGAGGGGCTGTGATCTCACAGGGCGGGTGGCCCCTCCATACCTCCACGTCACCATGCCCTGGGTATACCTGGGGATATGCTTTCTTGGGGCTCTTTTATTTTGGTTAGTAACAGTGCTCTCTCATTTCTCTCTCTTCTCAGTCACTCAACTGCCAACTCAGAATCTGGTCTTGAGCCAAGGACCCCACACCCACACACGCACTCCCTCGGTCCTTTCACTTCCCACAGCCAGGCCTCCCCTCTGCCATTTGCACTGGTGGACCTGCTCAGGGCTCTCTATAGCACTAACCTCAAAACCAATGGTCTCCCTGATGCCTCTCATTTGCTAAGGTGGTGTTGTGGTAGGAATAGTAGAACCTGAAACTACTATTAGTAACATAGAAAAATTACAATGTAATTTATATATATAATACAAAAGTCATTAGTGCTTTATGAGTAGACAACTGCCAAAGTTTAAATCCATGTGTTATTCTTCCACTATTTAATAGCCTACTGCCACTCCGATACTCAGGTTCAAGTTGAAAAACAAAACAACTTCCTTTTTTTCCCCCTCATACTTGTAACCAAATGAGAGCTAGCAATACACATCCATTGTTTCTGAGTGTCCACTGTGGGCACAGCCCTTTAATGGAATGCCAGAGCTTTTATGGGATCCTTAATGGACAGGAAAACAAAGTGCTCACATGATATCTAACAGGCGGCTACTTGAGTAATAGAGAAAGTCTCTCTGTCATCCAGAGGTAGTGGCTCGTCATGTGCAGCTGATGGGCCCTGTGTTCCCTTCCTCCTGTCAGCAGCAGAGCAAATAGGTTGTGCAATACAGCCAGTTCCACAAGGAGCCTGCAACACCAGCGTCAGAAACAGGGTCTGTCCTCGGGCACACGCTTTCACCTTAACAGACTGCAAGTACCACCGAAGAAGCACCTGTGAGATCTCACAAGAGGGTCTACTTCAGCATGTTTGCACATGAAACCTTCATCAGGGACAGCACAAGTAAAAATAAACATCATGACAGCCATTCAAAGCCACAGTTAGTTATAAACATTAGTGAGCCAGCCAAAGGATGCTCAAACACTAGATTAAGAAAGCTTCCTTCCTTATTTTTCTCCCCTTTAAATCTTAAGTTCTTCATTTTGGAGACTCTCACAACAGTGTAACAATGTGACTCCACATCTTGAGCTAAGAACATTCAGCACAACAAGGCAATGAAGGTCTACATTCTCTGTGAAGCCCACATCGTTTCTCGGTAGAGGACAGTGATGGGTCTTTTCTGAGCAGTCCCAAGACTGTGCCACTTGGTTAAAAAAAAAGCTGGTATCAGTTCTTTCTCAGCCCTGGGGAGTTAATAAGATAATCCCAAATTCCGGAGATTTGCAATGTTTTAGATACACGGAGAGACTGTCATTCTGGGACCTCAAAAGCTGGTCTCCCTCTCTTATTATACGAATGACAAACCTGAGGTCCATGAAGGCAAGATACCTGCCAAGGTAATGCTGCCAGTTTATGGAAAATTACCACCATGGTCTCCTAAGTCCCTGGTCCAGGCTTTTTTCCTACTCTCATCACAAAGTAATTCACTGTATGTTATTACTTCCTTGTAAGTATCTTCACTGGGTGTAAACTGTATATAATATTTTGCAAATGTTAGAAGCTTTAGCACTGATTTAATAGATTTTTTTTTTCCCCTCTCAAGACAATGATCATCAGTCTCTAGGGAATCCAGGGGACAAATATTCTGCTGGAGATATTGTGATTTATTCACTTTTCTGTTTTTGTTACCCTCCTGAAAAGGAGACTTATTCGAGCATGTCAAAAGCCATATTTCAGATACAGAAGTTATAATATTTACTATTTTTAAAGCAAAAAAGGTCTGCTTGGAAAGATGATCCTTCTCCAGTCATCAATGTTACCATCTTGAAGGCAGATTACTACTACTAATAAAAATCTCAGTATATCTGCAATGTCATTCTACTAAAATAATTGTTTCAATATTTTTAAAAGGTGTAACAGACACCATTAACTTCACAAATGAAACAAAAAAATGCTTGAGACAACTGTAAAGAAAGCAACCCCAACCTTCTAAGCAATCCATTAAATTTAAAGCAGATTCCAATTTTGTATATTTAAGCCCATCTTCTAATGAATGATTTTTTAACAGATAAGAGCTCACAGATCAAGTTGAATTCTTCTTTAAAACACTGAAGAAAAGAGACAAAGGTTTCTACTTATATAAAGTACATAGTAAAAAAAATACCAGAAATGACTACCCCTTATTGTCAAGCATGACCTTCCAGAGGTGTCACCAAATATTAAATGGTGTGACTCTGGAAGCACGCTTTGGCCCGAGATGACGGTCACTGAATACATGCCCAGTTGTCTTAATATGTAGTTAAGAGATGGTTTAGGGGCGCCTGGGTGGCTCAGTCGGTTGAGCGTCTGAATTCAGCTCAGGTCATGATCTCACGGTTCGTGGCTTCGAATCCCACATCGGGCTCTGTGCTGACCGCTAGCTCAGAGCCTGAGGCCTGCTTCAGATTCTGTGTCTCTTTCTCTCTGCTCCTCCCCTGTTTACTCTCTCTCTCTTTCTGTCTCTCAAATAAATAAATGTAAAAAAAAATAAAAAAATAAAAAAAAAGATGGTTTTGAAGAGATGAAATAAAAACATCTTCCTTTAAAGGAAAAAACGTGGAGCAAGGACACATAAGAAATCAAGGAAACATTACTGTTCTTCAAGAGAACGACATCAGTTATGAAAAGACTAGCCATCTCTACTGAAATGATTACTTTTCTTGAGATGAACACATTGGGTTTAAATCAATTTTGCCGAGACATTCAAACATGGGCAACCACTGAAGCTTCTGAAAACAATCAATCTTCAACCCACATTTGTTCTAGTTCAGATCTGGTGCTATCTGTGGCAAAGGGACAGGGCTCGGAGACGAAAGAGGAAGGTAAACTGCAGAGGGTGAGCCCTTCAGAGACAAGAATGTACAGTGGTAGCAACTCCTTCCTAATTTTAGGGCCTGACTTAAAAAAGAATGTTCATAAAAGGGTGTTGAGCTTCCCTTTTAATCAGACTTGACAGAGGCCACTTGTGTGGCCTGTGCTAAGTGTGGCAAATACATGTGACAAGGAGCAGAGTGGCTCAGAAATCTCATGGTCAACGCACACAGGGATCAAGACATTCCACTTCCCAAAGAACTGAGCAGAAGGCCATCTTTGTGCCTCCATTACTTTGTAACATGAGTATAGGAAGGGCTTCCCAGGGTTCTGAGGGGGCGCTGCACATTTCTGTACCGTGTTTAGGTTAAAAATACCTGCCTGCCATTAGAAGGTTGTAATCCTATTGATTTTCCAGGCATTTAACATTGGAGAAGCAGGGAGGAGTTTGAGAGTCACCTTTGGGCAGAAAATATAAAAGGAAATTTCTATTCCAAGTCCTTTTCATTTGCTTTTCAAGGGATGGCTAGACATTTTTCTAACAGTGGAGATTTAAAAACTCCCATGGGGCACCTCAAGAGCAGTAACATCAATCTATTTAAAAACCTATTTTAACTTTTGGTACATTTCTTGAGTACCAATAATGTGCTAAGTGTTATATTGACAGTCTCTGCAAAAATGCATCAGCTCTCAAAGGCTGGGCCATCTGTTCTTTGGAATAATAAGCTTATTCCTAGTCTCAAACTATGGAGCAAGAAGTGAAATAGACACTGGAAGGTTCTGAACACAAGAAGAGAAACACGGTGGCACAAGTAGATCACGGTACTTTGAAGTCTGTCTGGAGTTTAGAGGCATTCCAGGCTATGATGAATAAACATGGCTTGACCGCAGAACATACTAGACATCTTCAGCTCCACTGATCTGACCTCTCTGCGGTCATTGCAAACATAATCAGACCTTTTCATAAACCTGAAGGACCTACTGCATGCACAGGTTCAGAGAAAGCAGCCTCTGTTTTTGTAACAGGCATTGTTTCTGAGGGTGTTCTTGCAGAATGCACAAACTGCTGGCAATGAGGCTTATTCCGTGGCATTTAGGCTACATGTCAAATGCACATGTGTTTGTTTTGCTCTTTATGAAAACAGCATGAGGACTCCATCACCAGGGCCTAGGAGCTCTGTACCGCTTGCATTCAATGAACACTTGCTGAATGAATAAATGGGTTAGAATTGCATATTACATACTCTCTTTCTGAGCCCCCCAAAACCTATACCAGCTTGCCTCAGTTCCTGAGGCTCAAAAGGTGTCCTGGATGCCTCTAGCACACTATCTTATCCCTGCTTGCCTGTCTCCTAATAGGACTTCTGCTTCCAGTCTTTGGGCACTTGTTACCAGATGAATCTCCCTGAGATTAAACAAAAACAAGAACAAAAACAAACAAAAAAACCCTTCCTTTTAATCTTGGTCACTTCCCCTACTCAAAACATGCAACACACCCCCATCCTCTATAAAATGAGGTTCACGTTTTAGACCAGATATTAAATCTTTCCACTCTCTGCCGTCAACCTTTCTGAATCCTTCCCAACTGCAACTGTCCTCTTCACTGAAAGTGCCACTCACATCTCCAGATGCCCAAAGTTGCAAGGCTTTACAGACTGAAGCACAACTGAAAAAAAAAATTCATTGGCTCTTAGGAATTCCCTTATCTGCACCCCCAACTCATGCTCCTACCCAATGCAGGCATCCCCAAAGCTACATCTCAGGCAGGTTCGGCCTCTGCTTGGCTATTTCTAGTGGTAAGAGAGAAATTTACAATAGCACCAATGGCAGCTCATTTCACTTAAGGAGCCTCTCTTGTTGTTAGAGAGTTCCTCCTTACCTGCACCAGCCAAATAACTGAAAACACAGGGAACAAGTTAGCCAGCACTCT
Organism: Cryptoprocta ferox; assembly: GCA_028646485.1. Classification (NCBI taxonomy): domain Eukaryota; kingdom Metazoa; phylum Chordata; class Mammalia; order Carnivora; family Eupleridae; genus Cryptoprocta; species Cryptoprocta ferox. The sequence continues at coordinate 54,418,532 of CM053577.1, read as the reverse complement.
GAAGACAGAACCTAGTGATCACAAATTTCCATATAAACTGCCAACAAAAGTTCTATGCTTTTAAAAACAAATACTAAAGGGCCTGACAGTTTCTGAATTTTTCACAACAGAATTTTCCTTAGCTCTTATTTTGGTCAAAATATATATGTTATTTTACTTGATTTGTTTAACCAACTCTTACCCTGAACAAAGCACTATTATAAGGGTTTATAAATATTCCCTCATGTAATCCACATATGAAGTCTATACCGTGAATACCCCCTTTTTAGGTGGGGGAGGCTTCACTCTGACCAAGAGAAGTAGCTAGTCCAGATCATGTATCCTGTGAGTGACAGAGTCAGGATTTTGCACCTGGGCCGGCTGACTCCAGACTCCATGCTCTTAGCCACTATAAATAAAGGATCAGCAAATCCCCTGCCCCCCCCCCACTGCCAGGGGCCCCTCCTGAATCCTGTGTGGCACTGCTGCTGTGGCACCCTCACATGTCCCTGTGGGTCTGTTACCTCTGTGCACCTAGCATGGTGCCTGAAAGATAGAGAGCACTGAGACAAGTGCTGGATGAATGCACAAAAAACAACGATCAAACTGGACACCGTGCTTCAAACAACACACAAAAAAGTATTTTACTTTTATTTAAAAAAATTTTTTTTAATGTCTATTTATTTTTGAGAGAGAGAGAGTGTGAGCAGGGGAGGGGCAGAGAGAGAGGGAGACACAGACTCCGAAGCAGGTTCCAGGCTCTGAGCTGTCAGCACAAAACCTGATGCGGGGCTCGAACCCACAGACCATGAGATCATGACCTGAGCCAAAGTCGGACACTTAACCAACTGAGCCACTCAGGCGCCCCACAAAAAAGTATTTTGAGTGGCAGATCACTAAAATAAAAATCCTTACACATAAAGCAGTCTAGAGTTTGGCATCCAAATGCTTATAAGCTGAAAAGTAATAAAAAACAAATTAACTCTGGTTGAGCCAGTCAAGAGACTGTATAAGCCTGTATGAGTCACAAATTTCCAACTTATTACTAATGAAAAATACTTAACACCTGACATTTTCTTTATGTGTAGCTGTTAATCTATTAATTCAGCACTGCCATGGAGGGTGAGCTTTATGGCTCTGAGACTATTTAGTTACAGTAATTTACTGCATGGGATTGCACCTGCATCATAAAAACCCAGGACGAATACTTGAAATCAATTTCAAATTCTCATTAACTCAAAACCATGGTGGACCACCTATTTATTTTATTGCCTTAGGAAAATAAAATTAATAAGCAAAATGTTGACAAGACAAATTCCGGCTAGAATGTTCAGAAATAGACGAGAACCATGCAGCTTTAAGGGTCTGTGGCTGATAGCTGTGCATGCCTTCCTTAAAAGGGTGGACTAGGAAAGAGAGATGTAGTGAGGAGAAAAGAGCAGTGTTTGTGCAATCGAGCAGCTCCTGGCAGGGGGTGGTGGTTGGGTGGGGGGCTGAAACAGAACCGCACAAGGCCGGGAGTGGCTCTGGATTGAGGGCAGCCCTGACAAAAACCCCAGAACCAGGAAGCTGGCACAACTGTCCAATTACCATTTTTTTCATCTGTATATCCAAAGGGCAAGTGAGATACAGCCAAACACTGCGAGGAGCAAATGCACACAAATTCATTTTATTGCAGAAAAACCAATGACTGGAATACTAAAGAGGTGGATTTGGAAGTACAATTCTCTGGCATAAAGACATTTATGTGCGTTTCTGTTGGACCCTGCCAGTGCAGCTATTACACTGGTCTGCTTCCATCTAGAGTCTCTCAGACAATGCAAATGCAAATCACCAAAATAAACCCCTCTGGTGAGCAAGAGGCAAGAAAAACCTAGCACAGAGGATTTCAAGTCGCTTAAAGACAGTCCCTAAGAAGCTCATGAGCACCACGGTGCATTTCACTCCCCCACGCTGGGAAACGTGGAGCCAGAAATGGGCTCATGCTGGTGAAGGCAGGCTGAGCAGAGGTGGTCAGTGAGAAGGCACACAGGAGAGGCATCACAAACAGCTACTGGAGGCAACTCACCAGGGGGCAGAAGAGAGGAAGGGGAGCAAATGAATGTGAATCACGAGGTTCAGAAATCCTGCTGCAAAACTACAGGCACACTGGTTTGATTTACAGCCTATGCTCGGCTGTGTGAGTCAGTAGGAAAAATCTTACCAGTGAAACCGTAGTTTTTTTTTCCTTTTTTGATGTCTGTGAAATGCCTCCCAACACCTTGTTCACCCCAGCACTGTTGTGATAGAAACACAGCATTTTAAAAATGCTTTAAATATGGAAATAGTATAATTTTAAGTATGTATACCCACACACACAATGTGCACACACACCTTTTTGTGTATTTTTTTAATGTTTATTATTTTTGAGAGAGAGAGAGACCGAACGAACACGAGTAGGGGAAGAGCAGAGAAGGAGGGAGAGAGAGAATCCCAAGCAGGCTCTGTTCTCTCAGCATGGAGCCCGATGCAGGGATCAGTGAACCTAACTGCATGCTGCAGGGATCAATGAACCCAACATGACCTAAGCCAAAATCAAGTCAGATGCTTAACCGATTGAGCCACCAGGCGCACCCCTCCCCCCCACACACCTTTTTATTATCACTTGTAATCAAGGTAGTGAAATACAAAAATCTAAGGAAAATGCAAGTTTCAGATGAATAATTGAATCATGTTCATAGAAGATCTGGAAAAGAACACTGCTGTTCTGATGACAGATAGCACTAAGGATGGCAGACAGGGAACAACTGAGGACTATGAAGCACTGGGGTGTGTGCAGAAAAGCTGGCTACAAAACCAGCACCAGAGGACAAAAACTTTCATCTAAGTGAATTTCTTGTACTTTCTCTACATCCTAGTAACTAACACCCAAACCCACGGCTGCAAGGAGACTCCTCACTCCCAGACAGCCGGGCTCAATGGCCCCACTCAGAGCCTCTTCAGTCTATTGCTTTCCTGGCAACCTCCCCAGTCCTTAAATGTTGTGCTCCCTTAGGTCCTCTTCCCCCCTCCACAGACACTGCTGGGGGTTTCAAGCTGTGCGCCCATGCGTTCACTGACCACCAGCACTGCCAGGCTTCACGACTCTCCCTGACTCCTGACCCTCTTTCTCCAAGCACCTGGCAGATGCCACACGTGCGTCCAGAAGAGGCCCTTTCAAGGGCTCCCTGCTGTACAGGGGATAAAACCTCACCCCATTTGGGTGGACACCAGACCCTTCTGGGTTTGACCTGTCTAGATTTTCAGGCTCGTCTCCTGCCAATGGGCTCCAGCCCTGGTGCTGGGGGTGCCTCTGCTTTTGTACAAGCTCTTCTCCCTCCAGTGCCCTTCCCCTGTCTGCCCAAAGCTCCTTTCCTGGGCAGTCTTAGACGTTCCTCCTCTGGGCTCTCCCTCGACCTGGGATCATCTTTCATATAGTTTCTCCCACAGTCAAATTGCTACAATGTTTGATCACATCCTCATTTCCCCTAGTAAATTCTATCAGATACAAGGTAGCAGCTTGATAAATGTCTGTGAAATAATTATTTTTATTTACCCAGTCTTCTAACTTAGAAATTCCAGTTTATATGAATTAGTATTAGTATAACTATCACTGTCTTAGGCATCCTCTGGCTTCTCTATGAGGCACGGGGACTTTTGGGACCTCACTTAGACAAACACAGCAAGGGAATACATTACAAGAAATACAAACAATGAAGACAAGAACCATACGTACAAATCAATGAAACTACTGAGGACTGAAGAAGGGAAAGTGAACACATGAAATAAGAGGCTACTTTAGAAAACATGTTAGAAAAGCCAAAGGGAGAAAATTAGTCTTCCAAAGTCTGAAAACATTAATTAAAAAAATTCAAAGGATGAAAAAAATCCAAAGTAATGATCACAAACGCTCATAAAACACACCAAGGAATTTGTCAATTGAATTTACTTGTTAGTAGAATTGCTTTTTTATTGTTCAGCTTGTCTTAAAGTTTCCTGGACACCTGCAAGCAGGCAACAAAAACACAATAAATGTGTGCCAGGAAGATATAAAGAAAATTAAGTTTGATACTCTAAAAGGAGGGGCAGTATGATTTCCTGCTTTAGTCATAGACCACGACCCAAATACACTTAAAAGAGTAGATCATACAAAAATTCCACACAAGTACAAATACTAATAAACATTTATTTTCTGACACTATTTGCTGGTTTTGAATAGAGAGGACCAATTACCTCTGGAAGGAAGAGGGAGATGGTCTGATAGCAATTTTACAGAAAAGGAATGATCCATTCTACAGTTTTCTGGCAGTGATAACTAGATCATTTCAGAGTATATCATTTATTAAGGCATCTCTTATTTCTCTGGCAAGTATTTCTATGTATCTACTCTGCCCTGGGCTCTGGGGACACAGCAGTGGGGAAAATCACTTTCTGAAGGGAAGAGGAACACATAAACAAATGAAAAGACAAAGCTGGATGCTGGGAAGAGGGTTCGGGGAGCTATCTTACACAGGAGGGAGAAAGAAGGGATCTGGAATCTGTGCAGTGGAGCGAAGTGAAGGAGTTGGGGTAAGCATTCCAGGCAGAGTGAGGAGGTCGGGGCGAATGCAGCTGAGTGCCGAGCAGGAGAGGACAGGGGCCAGCCTGGCAGCAGGGGGTGGGGGGGGGCTGTGGCATTACTCAAGGCTGGTCAACTAGCAAACATAATCATAAGGCATATGCTATTTATTAAGAAGCCACGTTATCCTATGAAACAACAGCAAACACTCTCTTCCTTTGGACCACTGATCTCAGAACTGGCTGCCCTGCCTGAGAATACCGACCCCAGCCAAGAAGTCTGCCCGCTAATGTATCAAGAATGACATAAATGATTATATGCAAATGACCGCACCACACACTCTCAGTACGATGTAGTATGTTGACGGGAGGCTGTAACTCACAAATGTCACGGCAAGGGAAGAGTTCTATTTTCCCACCGATGGAAGAGCACCGTAGTAGAGGCGATCTAGCCCCTCCACAGAGGGGGAGATGTGGTTTCATCTCCACCACACACGGCCTGCCTGTGAATGTGGAGAGAACAGTCATGGAGGGGGCGCACAGCTCTCTAGCAAGACCTCTGCTTACAGACGTGGGTGAGGGAGGTGGCCTGAAGGGGTAGCACAAAAAGGCAGGCAGGTATGGACGTGCTAGAACGAGTGGATGGGGAGACTGAGAAGAATGAAGACAGGGCCCATGTGTGCTGTGCTGGGATGCAGCCCAGGAGTCACGGGTGGCCAGCGAGCCCCATGCCGCTCGCAGCATCGCTCTGCCATCCTAAGAACCAGCGGGGTGGACCTGCGGGACAGGACTGCACACATCAGCCTGTGCTTGTCAGCAACTCAGGCCAAGCGGAAGCTCCACTGGCAGTTCTGTATGGTCTTTTTATTAAGTAAAGTAGGATAATAAATGTTACTTAAAAAATGGTGTTTTCAGGACACAAGCTCTCCTACCATTTTGAGTCCACTGGAAAATATAATGTCCGTGGAGAAAAAAAGGTAATGAGTCACGAAGCTTTGTAAGGCTGTTCATATTTTTAAAGAAGATATTTGGAAAAATGAAAGCTTAAAATAATGGAATGGATTTCTACTGACAGAATCTCAGGTGCTGTGGTCAAAGGATGGGGCCAGGGGATGAGGTTGGCAACCCCAGTGTTCCTCCAAGGCCCTACTCTGCTGTCTCCTGGGAGGGACACGTGATGTCACCAGGGCATCACAAGTCTCTCTCCTTCCAGCACGTGGAGGACAGCCATCACCCTCTATTACCTCTGAAGCTGGGGTGTCCCCATCACATAGTTGTTGGCTAAGGATACGTGGCAGGGGAGGAAGGTGACCTTTCTAGACAAAAAGAGTTGCAGGGATGGGATGTGCTTTCTTCTGTGCTACAGGGACAGGCAATGCTTGGTGGGGGAGGCTCCCCAGAGGGCCTGTAGGTGGCCTCAGCGGACAGTGTGTCTGAAGTCAGGCCTCTGAGACCATCAAGGTGCTGGTTAACGGCCATGGCCTAGCCTATCCTGACTGATACAGAAAAGAGTAATCAGGGAAGAACTCATTTGTAAGAAGGAGAAAACTCTAAATTCTAACACTCACTATGTGAGAGCCTTCCTGCCCCTACACTGAGTACAGAAGAAAAAAATGTACGTATTTCAAAAGTTCAAAACCACTTTTTGATTTTTAGTTGAAGCTCAAAAATTATTTGGAAAAAAAACAAAAAAAAACAAAAAAAAACCAAAAAAAAAAACAACAGGGAAGAAGAATTCAGGCCCGAAGTGGGCTCACAGAAGGAAAGAAAGGAGCTGGTGTTTGGGAGTTGCAACTCTCACACGTCCTCTTTCTTCCTTGCTGCCTGAATGGAGGGAAGGGCCTTCCATGAAGGCCAGGCCTCCCACTGGGGCCTGCTCATCTTCTCAAGGAACTTGGCTCCTGTGCTAGTTCCCTCCTCCTGGAGACAACCCAGCAACACACCAGAATCATCTGGTTTCTCCCCGCTTCATAAGACAGGCCCTTGACCCTGTACCCCCCTCTCAGCCCATGCAATTAAACGTCTCAAGTCTGTCTACACACATGGCTCCTCACTTCCCTCTCCTCTACTCCCTTCTCTCTGATCCTGAACTCAATGCCATGAAGGAGGGTTCCATCTGTAAAATGTACTATGAAGTTAAAATTTGATTTTTTTTGATTTGTTTTCTTGGGACAGCAGTATTCTACAGTAAGAAAATGACAAATCTGAAAGTAATCTGAAGAAGGAGGAAGCGGGGAGGGTGGGAAGACATAAACCACAGTTGTTAAAAGAGATGTTCAGTTAACCTCTCAGGGATTATTTTTTTTTCTTAAACAGTTTTTAAGTTTTAATATGTAAGGCTTTTCAGATTACAACATTAACACAAGACTATTCTACTTAGGATAGTAATGCAATACAGTAATATGTGAAAAGCTATATCCCCGAATCACTCAATCACACCCATCCATAAGAAACCATTACTATAAACATCACACATGTTTTCTCCCCCCTTCCTCAATATACCCTGTTCAGCCATCCATCTGCCCCCGTTCCTGAAAGTGTCCTTGTCAAGATCACCAAGGAATCCACCTGGTCAAATCCAAGAACTCTTTTTCCTTCCTTATTTGACTAACCACATGGAGTGTCGTCTGCCACTGCCTCTTTTTAATACCTTTTCCTTGAACTCCTGGCCCCCCTGGTCTGAGGTTTGCTGGTTTCACTTATATCTCCCTGGCTACTCCTTCTGGGGCTCCCTGCTGGCTCTTCCTCCTTGCAGCGAACCCCTGGCTGTGGGGCTTCTCAGGGCGGAGTCTTGAGCCTTCCTCACTCTACTCCATGTGATTCTGTCCTTGCCCCAGATTTAAATAACACCCTCACACTGAAGATGCCTATGCTTATAACTCCAACTCAGATCTCCCCTTTGAGTGTGAGGCTCAAATATCCAACTCCATACTGGACACTGCCACCTGGCTAACAATGTAACATGCACCACAAATTTGATACTTCCAGGTAGTTTCCAAACCTGCTCTTCCCCACGTCCACAGTCTCTCCTTTGGTCTAGACCACCTTCCGCCTTCCCTGGTCTACTGCTACGGAGGTCTTCTAGAAGTCTATGAATCCACATCTGCCCCTTTGATCTATTTTCCATAAAACGGAATATGGCTTTCTTCAATCAGAGTATGTCACATTCCAGTGTAAGACCCTGCAGGGACCCCCGCCATACCTGGGATCCTCAACAAACCCCAACATGACCATGAGGCCCATCCTCCCCCTCACTTACCATGCCAATCTTCTCTCGGGGCCTCTCTGAGGCCAAGTGCTTTGTTCTTAGGATCTTTGCTCTAACAGCTGGGCTGCTCTCCCCGAACTTCCATATGATTAGTTCCCTCCTATGTCGACTTTGTTTCCACTATCTAACTCAAGGGCACGTTGGTTGACCACTTGATTCACACTGGGCCCCTCTATCATTCCTCGCAACAATCCTTATTTATTTTGCTCATGGCTTTTCCTGCAACTTAAAATCTTCATATTTATTTTCTGTTCACTTGGGTTTTTCTTCTTTCTTTTTTCTCCTTCCCTCCCCTTCCTTTCCTTTCTTACTTTCTTTTTTCTTCTTCTTCTTCTTCTTCTTTTTTTTTTTTTTTGCCTGCACTTCTCCGAGGGGCAAACACCACAGCTCTTTAGGTCACTGTCACATTCCTAGTGTTTAACACAATGCCTGGCAGAGAGTAAATTCTTAATAAACACACAGACTGGATAAACAAGAGTGGTTCTCTTTCCCATTCCACCTCCCCACACCAGTGCTGACAAGTTTCTGATGGTGGGCGAGGAAGACACCCACTGGAAGCTGTAGATGTACTTGGAGGAGGAGGGAAAGTCCAGGCAGGGGGGCAGAGGTAGCACCAGCAACACCCCACGACACTTGTGGCCCTTCCTATCTCTGAAGATTCTGAACAATGGTTCAAAGACAGCACTTCAAGTCTGCAGATTCTCAAGCAATGTGCCAACCACAGTTTAGAGTATTTATACTCTTCTCTGTTCTTTTCCAAATATTTAAATTAGCTACATGCACATTAAACTTTGGAGCTTAACTAGAAATATCCTATACAAAACATGGAAGGCTCCAAAGTTCCGATGAAGGCAGTGCATGCATAGTGACTTTTACTTGCACCCTAAATGGTTTTCTGTTTTGAGAGTCAATTTTAGAATTATTCACTACCTGATGTGGGAACAAAGAGCATATTCTCTGCTTAAAAATGTTTGCATGCACATTAATCTTTACATCTACTCAGATACATACACACGTATACAAACAAATGCAGCTGGAGGCAGGGAGGACACAAGGTGTCTGCTGTTACTTAACTCAGCAGAACCAATTAGCAGATGAGTTTCAATGTGTGAAGAATTTATATCGGCTGCACTTATCAACATAGCTTGACTAGACAATTTACATTTTCTCCTTTTGAGACATTAACCAAGGTAAATGATGAAGCTTTCTCTGGGGTCTTAATAAAGCCGCATTATTTTATATCAATTCCTATGTGGAGACCCAGGACTGCCTACCTCAGGGAACTCAACTGTTGAACTGGGACTGTGTGGTGAAGAAGCCGGCCCTGATTCTTCTCAGGGCAGGGAGCACCCTGCTTAGGAGCATTGGAGCACTGGAGACCAGGGCTTAAGCTCCAGCTATCTCACTGTATGATTAGGGAGAACTCATCTAACTTCCCTACACCACAGGCTCTTCATCCTGAAAACGGAGATCACGAGAGTACTGATTCTCTGAAGAAATGAGATGATGCACTGAGAACATGGGCATACAGCCTGGTATAGTGTGTGCACACAGCGTGCTCTATTTCCAAGTAACAGCTGAATATCCCCTCTCCCTGTCTTTGCTTTAGACTGAGCTTCCAAAGGCAGGAACCAGAAGAGAAGCTTCCACAGAAGTTGGGACTTAGTTGAGAACTCAAAATGTGTAGAATTTCAGAAAAAGGAGTAAAGAAAATGAGCAGTGCCACAATGGAGACAGAGGAAGGAGAGCCAAGCAGGGGAAGTCTGTAATATGGTGGTCAAGGACTTGGTTTGGAGTTGAGCCCTGATGGTGCTGAGTATTTGGGATGGTGACTTGGTGAGGCAGCACCTTAGCAGGGATGGATGAAGGAGGGCATCAAGAGTTGGGTAGAGGAGCTCACACTTGACACAGACAATAACGAGGAATCTGTGTGTGTCTCTGTTTAGTACTCTCACAATGCCTTCAATTGGCAATATTCTGCCATCACATTTATCACTATTATAACATTTTTTAATCTACCACTTACATTTAGTCAGCCCTGGGAGTGAACAGGGAATGATCAAGTGTATTTCTCTAAACCCAGGTCGAGGTATACTTGACCCCAATCAAAAGGTTATACTTGGGGAAATGGAAAATGTCCTCCTTCTTCATGGACCAATGAAGTTAGGCCGTAATGGTTTTTCCTCTGGGGAGATAACAGAATATCTGTAGCACTAGGTTTATTTTTACTCACTCCATCAGCCATCAGCCATCAGTGTGATGCAGGCAAAGGGGAGGGGAGGGAAGAACTGTGTAGCAGGTGGAGAGACCACCCTAAGCTCCTATGTTCTCTTCTCCCCATCTGCCTAACAGAGCATAGCAGGAAGCCAAAGAACACTTGTCTAAGTGGCAGCCTACATAAAGACGTACTCCTGGGGTTTAGGAGTGATACTGTCACAGAAAAGCAGGAGAAAGATTACTCCAACTCTCTCCTATGGAGCCTGATTCTCAATGCAAAGAAAATCAAAGCAATTTTCAGGTTCCAGTTTCTGGACATCCACCCAATCCTCTATTAATTTTTAATCTAGTTTCACCAATTAAGTAGGCAGAAATAATGGACAGACACTGGAATAAATGTACTTGTCTAAGAAAAAAAACAATTGAGAAGGTCATCTGCTTTGGGCATAGAAGTGTCTTTCCGGGTTCACTGCACAAGAAGCAAAGGTCCTGGGCTGGCGTGTTCAAAGTAAATCTGAGGATATTCTTCTGAATTTGAGTTAGAAGCAACCTGATGCCAGTGTTGGCATTAGTGCCAACCCTGAGTAAGATCTTGGGGGAAGTCCAGCAGAGATAAGAAGACAAAAGCAAAACTATAAACACTTCACGTTTTATTTTACTTTAGAACATACTTTAAATGGAGTTTCGAGCTGCAGTGTGGTGACCAACATTTAAGACTTACATAAAACTCCTCATATTAAGTATACAAATAAATAGATAAGGAAATTAGAATGTCCATTAACATGCAACGGGAGATTAGAAATGAACACTAAAATAAACCATAATATTTATAAGTCATTTTAAACATATATTTATGGGCCCTTAGTGTCTCCCCTTTTACATGGAGAGTATTTTTACTGTTTAACCCGTTCCACAAGAGTCTGCAAAGTAGTCACTGGGTACTTATATGACGTAGAAACATACTTTTAGAGGTAAGTGGGAATAGGAATTTAGAAACCTTTTAGTCTAATTTATTTTAGAGGTGAAAAAAACAACTGAACTATAGAGAGTGCAAATAATTTATCTGATAACAAAATGTGCAGATTAGCACAGCTGTGGAGTTCTGCATTCTAGTCTCGGCTCTGTCAGTTATTTACGGCGTTACTTTTGTTCAAACATGTTGACTTTTAGTTTCCTCATCTGTAAAATGAGCAGCCTCAACTATATAAACCCTAATGTAAGTGCAATTGGAAAACATACAACTTTGTCCACAGCCAAAACACATTAGTGGAAGAACAGACCACCTAGAAAAAGCAAAGAGGCAGCTATGAAATTAGAGACCTGACCCCCTCCCCAAAGGCTGATCCGTGATGTGCAGGTCCTATTGAGCAGATCCTGCAAGGATGGTTTGTGCCCACATCCTTTACAGGAAATAGTTCAGGAGGGTGGTTGGGATTTGGTTTTCCCAATCAAGAAGACGACTCTAGCATGGAGTCAAACATCTGGAAAGTCATCTGGCCCCCAGCTTACCTGGCTTCCTCATCCTGCCACAGAGATAACCCCATAACACTTCGTCTTGATTCTAATTCTCAAGAGTCCCATCTCCCCTTGCATTACACTTGTGCTAAAGTCAAGACCAGAGTTCAAGAAGTACATATATTCACGTTCTGGATGCAATATTAAGTTCTTCCTCCATGGGAGAAGAGCGTCTTTAAAGGGTGCTTCTCTCTTTGTAGAGCATGATTTCTGCTATCCATCATTACATCTGAATATTCACCTCTTCAGTCTTTGTTTTTCTAATCCTGACCCTGAGAGGTTTAGGTTCCTTGGTCTCAGGGTCCACACCAAAAATTTTTGCTGAGGGCCTGTTTTGTCTTGTGTCACAGACTGCTACTTGTCCCTCAATATCTATTCTCCTGTTTCTTCAATAAAAAGGCCTCAATTTTTAACTGCACACATTTTTTTCCTGGGACTAAAACAACATCTCTAAACCTCCTTGCACTACACGTGGCCACATGAGTACTTTTTCACCAATAAGACAAAAGCAGACATAATACATGTCACCGTTAGCATACATGCTTATAAGACAGCTGGGATGTACCTTCCCTCCCTCTTCTTCTTCCCTACTGCTGCTCTCCTGTTGGCTAGAAAATAGACATTAATATGGTGGGGTGGCCAGCAGCGTTCAAGGACCGTGAAGTGATGTTGGGAACAGAAGCCACATGTGATGAAGCAGCAAGAGAGGAGGAGCTTGGATTCCTCACACCTTAGATACCACGACAGCTCTGGACTGATTCCTCCTGCACTTCTTTTATGTGAGAGGGAAACACACATCTATCTCTCTTCTGTAAGCCATGGTTATTGTGATTTCTCCTGCTGCTCACAGCTGAATCTAATCTTAATAACAGAACTTGAGATTCAGATTCATTTTTAAAAACATTAATAAAATTATAAAAGATAAGTGCCATTAGCACATATTCCATTATTCATAGACGATACCATGCTATTGATTTAGCGCTAATAAGAAGGAAATTACTTGCTACTTTGTTTTCTATAGGATAATGAAATATGACATTCTTTTCCCAAGCTAACTGCTAGCAGTAGCCTGAAATCTACCGAACTTTCTATGGATCTCGAAAGCCATGACTCTTAGAAGAATGTAAACAAAATCTGAATCTATTTTAGTGGCTTTATTACATATAATAGCAAACTTAGTATTATCTGCAGATATCTGATATATTACAAATTGTGTATGTACTAAGGATGAACAAATCTCCAACGAGTATAGTCGTCGCCTATGGTACTGAGTTTATGCGTAGCCTGATTCCTGACATTTAGGGCCTCTAATACAATATTATTAAAAAAAAAATAAACCTAGATGGCCTTCCAGAAGTCAATCTGAGCCACTCCAATTAAATCAACACCTGTTTAACTCATTAATATCTCGGCAAAATAAACAGAGCCAACACCCCTGATGCTGAGTCACCACCATGTCCCCGAGGAAAGCCAACCAATAGGGCTTCCTTTTCATGGCCGCCCATGCCTAAGTCACCAGGGTGGGTGCAGCTGTTTTCCTGGTCCTCATCTCAATGCAAACCCCATTTCCTCAAAGGAAAGTTCAGAGAAGCTCTGAGCAAGGTCAGCACAGGCCTTGCTTTCACCCACGTTGCCCTAGTGAAGCCCCCCAGAAGGCTCAAGAAACCTCCCCAGGCCTCTCCTTACAGGGACTGGCTGCTCAATTCTCAAAGCCATCTTGTGATTTCTACTGAGAGAGGGTTACATATTCGTGGGCTGCTACATAGTAATGTCCTTTTAAAACACATGTTAGGGGCTTTATTTACAGTATACGGGGACTGCAGGGACTACTGACTTGGGCCCCCTAACTTATTTCTGTATTGTAAGATAACAAGGAAGCAGACTCCTTTTATCATCCGTTACAAATTATTTTAACACAGCTGATACCAAAAAGGGAAAGACACACATGCATACTCTCTGAATGTGAACATTATGCCCTCCATCTAGAATGCCTGCATCACAGAGATCTAAAGAAGGGTGGGCATCTGTTCATGCAAGAATATGCCACTGTAAAGCCTAAGGTCACAAATAACCTCGATGCAGAGGTGCTAAATCATCACTAAACTGGTTTGACTTAAAGCAGTTTCCTAATCACATGCAAGCACAGTGACCCCTCAAAAAGTTCTTTATGAAAATGCTCCCCCACTCACCCTTCACGGACATTTCTGAAGATTTCTGATTGATACCCAACTGCGAGAACACAGCACTAGAGAAAAACATCATCGCCAGTTCAGTGGTCAGCTCACTAAGGATGTGGATGAGTCAATATTCAAAAACTGTGATGCGCCATGTGCTTAGCATGGAACTTAACAAACGTTCAAAGTCTAATTAATGTTCTGAGAGCACGTTCTCTGAATGGCAAAGCCTGTATCAGCAACCACAAATCAGTGATCACCAAGGTTAGAAAAATCTACACTGAAGAAAACAATTCCCAGTCCTTCTACCCCAAGGCATCTTGGTAAATCCAAAGAATTATTTAATTTTAACATTTCTTCTCAGTTACACAGCAAACCACCTTTGGGATGTTCCTGCTGTTTCATATGCAGGTAAACCTTAGAAAAGTCCCTACTAGGCATCAGAAAACAAGAAGATAATTCAATCTGTTAAATACTTAGAATTCTTACTATTTTCCTACTATATTGTTTGCTTTCACCCATAAAATTGGACCTTCCTTCCAATGTTTTGTCTTTTATGAAATGTAGAAACTGTTGATAATGCAGTTTATTCACAGTACACTCAGTTCACTGTTCTTTTTCAGGTCTATAAAATTTGTCTTTTATTTGGGGAGGAAAAAGGCCAACCTCTCAGCTGGCTGGGCAAAAATGAGATACTGAGAAACCATAAGTGTATCTTGCTACACTAAGTATCATGCCACGTTAAACCACAAAGCAAACACCATTCCATCCACAAGTGACAAGAGGCAATCTAACTGCACAGGATACCGAGGGCACGATTTCCTTCTTTAATCTACTGTAAAATTATGAAAGTAACCTGCAACAAAAAGGCAGAGGCAGTCTCTGAATGAGGGTGGTGGTAAAACTGGTCGGAGTGTCCTGGGGAACAGGGAATCATGGAAGCACCCATCCCCCAAAGCCCTGCCCAATCTCCACCCCTCCCATGAAGACCTCCTCCTCCACCCCAGCCAGGGTGGTCTTTAACACCTCAGCGCTGACTGAAGGCTGCACCTTCCCCTTGCTCACTAAGAGAAGGTGTCTGACCTTTCAGATCTGTGTGTCTCAATTCTCTGTTGAGTTACAGTTTGACTGTAAATTTCCCAGGGACAATGCCTTGTGTCTAGAAATTCTCTGTATTCAAACAGTACCACCAGCATTGAAGGTCATGTCATACTTGCTGACAGACTAAATTTAACTACCACCTCCCTATTACCTAACTTTTGTTTAAAATGGAACACATGGCTGATTATAAATGTAGACAGATTTTTCACACAAATCACTGATCACCAAACTTATTTTATAAATGTAATTTCTTTTTTTAAATGTTTTTATTTTTATTTTTGAGAGAGAAAGAGACAGAGTGTGAGCAGGAGAGGGACAGAGAGAAGGCAACACAGAATCCAAAGCAGGCTCCAGGCTCTAAACACTCAGCACAGAGCCCGACACAGGGCTCAAACTCACAAACCTCAAGATCATGACCTGAGCCAAAGTCAAACGCTTAACCGACTGAGCCACCTACGGGCCCCTTATAAATGTAATTTCTAATGTTTAGTATTTCAGCTTCTTTTTAAAGATATGGGCACAGAGCTTCTAATCAATATTATGTGGATGTGGCATTCACCAAAAAAAAAAAAAAAAAAAAAGACAAGATTAGTCAATTGCAGATTTGATAAATCTATCTAAAACTAAATTTTTTATGTACCCCCAACTAGAAGAGAAAAAGTTTTTCCAGGATCTGATTTTCAAAATTATATTTCTGGTACAGATCAATTTTCTACTCACTCACAGCTGTAGTCAGGAAAGGATAAGGGCTGTAACAGACAGCAGCTTTGTTCTGTGTCTGTTAGCAAAACACGACACCATATGTTCTGCACCCTCCCACCTCCCGTCCAAAGTCAAGATGGGTCCTGAGTGAATGTATAACACACATGAATCGTCCTCTGTGGCAGGTGTGTCTTTGACCCTGCTCTCTCTCTAAGGCTTGTCCTATCTCACCGGATACGCCACCGGGCAAATGTGCAGAGACACGGCCACCATTAATTGCATGGACCAACCATGCAGCGTAATCTGTGCTACAGTACATGCTCCAAACCATAACATGCCTCTCAGAACATAAGAAGGAACGACAAACAGCCCAGGGGATCTTCTTTTTAAATCACGTATGGAATAAATATAAACACTGGGCTCAAGAGGAATCAAAAGTGACATTACCCTGAAGTGACTAAAACAAAATTATCTCCCCCCGCCCCCAAAATGCTGTGGTTTCTATTAC
Organism: Cryptoprocta ferox; assembly: GCA_028646485.1. NCBI lineage: Eukaryota > Metazoa > Chordata > Mammalia > Carnivora > Eupleridae > Cryptoprocta > Cryptoprocta ferox. The sequence goes on along the minus strand of CM053577.1, from coordinate 54,402,493 downwards.
ACACCATCAGGATGTTTTCTATTCATGCACAAATCCCCCTTTAGGGCCTGCTTTTACAATGGTAGGTCATTGTTGGCAACACCACTGAGAGCCTAATCACAGTGTGAGAACATCTGCCACGCTCCCATTTCATGTCAAAGCTCTGCTGATACACTTGAATCTAAACCACTGCACAATGGATTTTAAGTCATAGGAGTCTATGGTTTGTGACATCAAAGGGCATTTCAAAGGCACCCATAAATGATGAAAGAATTCTATTTTGATAACTCAATGCAATATCTCTGATGTGTATAATCAATAGATACAAAATCTCCTATTGGCGTTATACATACGCTCTGCCCACAGGTATCTCCACTCTCTAAAATATGAAAATAAGGAATAGTGCATCATGATCTGTAATGTAATGTCTTCTCTCCAGTTACTATCCTTTTTTTGCTTTTCAAGTTTATTTATTTATTTTGAGAGAGAGAGAGAGCTCACGCACAAGTGGGAGAGGGCACGGGGTGCCTGGGTGGCTCAGTTGGTTAAGCGTCTGACTTCTGCTCAGGTCATGATCTCACAGCTTGTGAGTTCGAGCACAGTGTCAGCTCTGTGCTGACAGCTGGGAGCTTGGAGCCTGCTTCAGGTTCTGTGTCTCCCTCTCTCTCTGTACCTCCCCCGCTCACACACTCTCTCTCTCTCTCTCAAAAAATAAACACTAAAAAAAAAAAAAAAACCAAAACAAGTGGGAGAGGGCAGAGAGAGAGAGAGAGAGAGAGAGAGAGAGAGAAATCTCACGCAGGCTCCACACTGTCAGCGCAGAGCCCAATTTGGGGCTCGAACTCATCAACCGTGAGATCATGACCTGAGCTGAAATCAAGAGTTGGACGCATTATTAACTGACTGAGCCACCCAGGTGCCCCATCCAGTTACTGCCTTTTTAAATATTTACCATCTTTTTTCCTTCCTGTACTGCACAGTAGAAACAAAAGGTTGTTTTTAAGTAGCTCAACATCAGGGAAGTTTTCTTTGTGAGGTAGACAGCCCAACACAGAGTTCAGTTTTCTTTCTTTCTTTTTTTTTTTTAATTTTTTTAATGTTTTATTTATTTTTTAGAGAGAGAGACAGCGTGAGCAGGGGAGGGTCAGAGAGAGAGGGAGATACAGAATCCAAAGCAGGCTCCAGGCTCTGAGCTAGCTGTCAGTACAGAGCCCGATGTGGGGCTCAAACCCACAAACTGTGAGATCATGACCTGAGCCGAAGTCGGACGCTTAACCGACTGAGCCACCCAGGTGTCCCAGGAGTTCAGTCTTCCAATGATAACAGGCAACTGGCGTCACCCAAGCGCATCTCTTCCCCAGTTAAATGTGGGAATGTCAGGCTATGTACGTGGCTGAGAGATTTCCACTCTACCAAGCATTTGCTCAATTGTAAAGTTTTACATTTTCACTTATAAATGAAAACGACACATAATAGGTGGTAACCAGCTTCCTTGTGTATCTCCTATAGAGAACATTACTATTACCAGCATGGAAAAGAACAGCCACTTGACAGGAGACACAACCCCAACCATCCTCGCTGTGAGAAGAGCTACTTCTCTGCAAGATGCCGCCTCCCTGGCAGCTGCCGCTATTACAGGTGCCTTGCCCTCACCCAAACTCCAAAGACAACCACACACTTGAGCACTAATTATGTGTGGGAAGCTGGAAAAGAGGGGGGGATAATGTGTCTTTTTTTTTTAAATAGAGAGCTGCAGGGCTGCATTGCAGCAATGAGAGGACAGTGGGCTTGTCTTGGGTGACTGCCCAATTCTAGGTAGCCATGGCTGCACCCCTGGGGGCAGAAGAGGGATGGTCACTGGACGCCGCTTGGGCATCCCTGGCATTACTGACGGGAGAGGCAATGGTATGCACTGGCGCGTGCACACACCCTGGCCCCAGGTACGCTGAGGTGAAGACTAGACACAGGCCTTAGGGAGGTCGAATGTTACATGTGATAAGGGCAAATATTCCAGACACGGCAAAAAGGGATAACAGCAAAGAACGACAGCTTAAAAATGATTTTTAAAGTCTAATAGAGGACTAGGGTGAAATTAGTGAACCATGTAAGCGCCAGACGGGCTACTGGCTCCCACTGGATATCTCCCCAGGCAATGGCTCACCTTGAAAATGAAAGAAGCAGCAAGCCAAAATAGATACAGAAGACTAATAGTCTGTTATATTTATTTCATATAATATTGATCGAAAAATATCGATTTATATTCTATGTGCCAGACACTTAATATACACCATCTCAAATAATCCTATAGGAATCCTTTAAAATAGATATCATCCCTATTTTACAGCTAAAAACAATTGTGGCAGGAAAGGTTAAGTGACTCACCCAATGTCACCCAACGAGTATATGCACATTTCAGGCCTGATATAGTTTCATGACAAAAGACCTGTGCGTCTACTGGGAACATTCTGATTTCATAAGCGCTTTTTATCATAGACCAGGGATCAGCAAACTTTTTCTCAGAGGGACAAATGCTAAGTATTTTAGACTTCGTGGGCCATGCAGTCCCTCTTGCACCTCCCCTCCTCCCATTAATGCACCAAGACAGCTATAGACACTACGTAAACAAATGGGCATGGCTGTTCTCCCATAAAACCAGAGGCCAGTCTGCCAACTCCTGTTTTAGAACGAGGGCCGACAAACTACAGCCCTGGACCAGGTCCAGCTCACCATGGGTTTTTGTAAATAATGCTTTATTCACTTATGATCTGGATCTAGCCCATCATCTAGACCATTTCTAGACAGTTGACGGATAACTCAATGAGCTAAACTAATGCCCTAGTTTCACAGAAACATTCTCGGGGCGTCCAGCTCTTTGTTCTGAACCTCCTTAATGAACACTGTTCTGCTTCCTAATCTGTGGTCTTTGTGGTCCAGCTCTCCAGGTGGGAGAGCCCTGATAAACACCTGACAGGTGAGCTCTCACTGCAAAGGCACAGAGACATTCTACGTCATCAATAAGTCATTGGAAGTTTCTGGAAGACTTCCAGTTTCTGGAAGACTCCATGCCTTTGGGGAGCTGGAAAAACCAAAACGGAGATTCTTAACCTGAAAGGATGGGTGGCCAGAGACTGACTAATCAGTTAATTCATTCACTCTAATGTTCTATGGAGTGTCTACTCTGTGCCAGGTGGAAATACACGTGAATGTCAGATGGCACAAACTGACTCGTAGCACTGGAGTAAATACTTCATGTGCGGCAAGTCTATGCTGTTACTTGTGACACCACAAGACCTGAGCTAGACTGCTAGACTGTAACCCACCCTTAAGCAAGTAGACAAATGGAGTTGCGGTGATGCTACGGCAGTAAGACCGCCCCCCCCCCTCAGGGCACTCTGGCTTCCTGCCAAGAGTGGCAGCCATGGGAGCAGAGCCCGTGTGCTCTAGTAGGGCAGGGACTGTGCTGGCTCCATGCCCAGAAAGAGCAGGAGCTACAAGAAGACCTGTTGTCTGTATTACTATGGATTACCCCCATGGCTCCCGACGAACTAGGGTGTTAATGGCCTGGCCTGACAGTCAGATTTTCTAACTTTCATGTTATCACGATCAAATGCTCCATACCTGGACTGTCTGATAATCGGAAGCATCGATCCCTTTCACGGTAACCTCTCGGAAGACTTGTGGCTCCAGCTCCTCTTTGGTGAGGTCACAGTGATAAATGATACCTAGAAGGAAGCAGAAGTCCTGGTTTAGTCCACAAACCCACTGGCTGCAAGGGGGCAAGGGTCACACAGCACAGCTGGATGCCATGAATTGTAAGGACCATTAGTTGGGGCCCTGGGTATTCTCTGCTGCCATGTAAGGGTCGCTGCGCCGAGAGTGCTTATCAGAACAGTCTGGTGCACAGAGTGTTCACTTTTCACCATTGCCACCACACACGGACTTCCTTTTTACAACCATCATCTGTCGTATACATTTAAGAAGATTCCATAGCATTCCGTGAGTATGAGAAGAGGTAAAAAATGTTAACAGTGGAAATGTAACAGGTCTTCCCTATGCCAGGTCACTTAGGAGTGCAGGTCAAAGAAGATGGGAAACTTCATGTAGGGCCACTTCACCTGAGAGGTGAGTAAGATGGAAAACTCAAATGACTGGCCCCAAGTCAACAGCCAGCCAGGGGTCTCTTGATGGGAACTCTGGGGCTCCAGACACCGGACACCCACCTGTCCATGGACACGCATGTGGACAACAATCAGGGACCAGAGATGATCAGTTACCATTTTAGAACTGCTTTTTAAATTTTTACTATCCCAGCAATTGTGCACAACACAAATTAATGAATATACACCAAGAATGCGAGCTTATTTAAACACTCATTAAAATTCCGTTTCCTGAATTGAATGCTATTATGCTCTAACACTTAAAAACTAAATCAAAGAAACAACAAGACGAGTTGTTATTATTTGAAAACAACGACACTGCAGTGGTTTGTGAAACAGAATTGGTCATCCAGAGTGGCTGGGGTGGAAACAGCGCTCCCACACAATACTTTAAACATGCACTGTCAAATAGGAGAAAAATCGATTTAGCGATCCCAATACTTGCTGGAAAACTTGAAACTAAGTGGTACTCCCACAGGGCACATTCGAAATGACTGATCAGGTATTAAAATGGTGGCTTGCTTTCTTCTCAACTCCTCTGCGCATGTTATTTCATTAACAGATGAGAAACAATACTCTTGCACCCCCAGTGGCAAAGAATAATACATTTACACTCATTAATAGCATGACTGCTGATCCCTGTGAATGTCATTGCAATTCTCATGCTTACGAATTATTTTAAGGTACTATAATAGGAAGTATGATTAATATTGACGGAGAGAAGATATGTAACATGACCAAAGTACTGGCTTTCCTAGCTTAAGTTATACTTGGGTATTTATTAAAATATATCTTTACTTACATAAAGTACTTCCGAACTACACTCTGGGCATACATTTTAATGTACCAGATATACTGAATACTGTCCTTGCCTAGAGGAATGTAATCTTGAAGGCAGGGCTAGTTTCAGATATATGTTAATTTTGAATAGCTTCTTGATCAGTACTTGCCTCCCTTCCTCAAAACACACAAAAAAATCTGACTCCTTGAAAAAAAAAAAAAACCCAAACAACTAACAAAAAACACAGCAGACCAAGCATGTGCTATTTGAGCACCAGACTCGCTCTGGTATCACTGCAACCTGTACTATACACAGTGAACGACAAAGGATCCCCACCTCTGACAGTTGCTGGGCCAATGACCTTAGGCAAGTCACCAAAGTATTAGAATGCAAATTCCTTTGTGAAAGACAGTAAATAGAAAATGTACTCTAATGCCGGTTTATCTGAGAGTCCCCAGGGTGGCTCAGTCAGTTAAGCGTCTGACATTGGCTCAGGTCACGATTTCACGTTGTGAGCTCAAGCCCCTCACTGGGCTCTCTGCTGTCACCGCAGAGCCCACTTCAGACCTTCTGTCTCACTCTCTCCGCCTGCCCCTCCCCCACTCACGTGCACTCTCTCTCTCTCTCTCTCTCTCTCAAAAATTAGTAAACATTAGAAAATTAATAATATTAAAAAAATGTATGTTTATCTGGAAAAACTATGACATCAAATCCTCTAACAGCAGAATGAAATAAGTATGCAACAGGGGCTGGCTACTGTTCAGAGAAAGAGTGCCAAGTACCTGACTTCTATGCTTAATACATTTGATCAATACTTTCTTTTCACAGATCCATCTGGGTTAGCCCAGGTTAGCCCACAGCACATGCACATAATGTGAATCCCTATAATCTAATGATGTTTTGTGGCCTGTCTGCTTTGGCTTGGTAAACCCAAGGAAGGAGGGGTTTGGAGAAGCTATCTTGGAATCAAAAACTAGAGAGGGCTGATTAGGTGATCGCTAGGAAATAAATGTCCACATTTCAGGGTGAAAGAGAGACTTGGGGTATGGAAGTCTCCTGAGGCCAGGGGAGGTGTCTGGACTTGAGGAGATGGGTGTCCTGATGAAAACAGTGGTTTAACAAAGCCATTCTAGTAACAGGAAGGAGGCAGGGATGATCAGCTCATATATCCCCAATAATCCAAAATAAATGAAACGAGGTAAAAGAAATGGGAGTAGGAGTTCAGAGGAAAGGATGACTCTGGGAAAAACTGTGAAAGAAAAATCCAAGGATCTGAAACACTGGTGTGTACAGAGAAGGCAAAAGAACTTTGGAAAAGATGACCCATACTGACCTACCATGTAGGGTGAGTTTTAATGTTATTAAAAGAAAAGAAACATAAATGGAAACTAAAACAAGTCTTGAAAATGTCTGCACTCCTTGGTATTTACACAGAGGAGCTGAGAAGTTATGTCCACACAAAAATCTGCACGCGGATGTTTATAGCAGCTTTATTTGTAACTGCTCAAACTTGGAAGGTACCAAGATGTCCTTCAGAAGATGAATGTGGAAATAAACCTCGGTACATCCAGACAACGGAATATTATTCAGGGCTAAAAGAAATAAGACATCAAGCCCATGAAAATATACGGAGCAATCTTAAATGCAGAGTACTAAATGAAAGAAGCCAGTCGGGAAAGTCTGCATACTGTATGATTCCAACCATATGACAGTCTGGAAGAGACAAAACTGTGGAGACAGTAAAAAGATCAGTGGTTGCCAGCGGTGGGGGTGGGGGGAAGGGTGAAGAGGGGGAGCCCAGAGGATTTTTAGGGCAGTGAAAATATCCCATAGGATACTATTATGATGGATACATATCATGATGAATTTGTCCAAACCCACAGAAGGTGTACCACCACCACGAGTCAACCATAATGTAAACTAGGGACTTTTGGTGATTACGATGTGTCCGTGTAAGTTCCTCAACTGTAACAACTGTACCACTGTGGTGGGAGGTGCTGACAATGGGGGAGACTGTGCATGTGGGGGCAGGAAGAATCCAGGAAATCTCTGTAACTTCCCCTCAGTTTTGCTGTGTATCTAAAACTGTTCTAAAAAATTAAATCTTAATTTTTTTTTTTTTTTTTTTTTTTTGCCTTTCCCAAGGCTTTACTGCTCATCCCCGTTTCCCACCACCTTGCCCCTCAGACTTGCTGTACTGGATTTTCACAACGTGCAAGTCTGTGTGGAGCTAACCTGAGACAACCCTCTGAGGTTCCATGAATACAGAATTAATCAGCATAACAACTAAGTGGTTTGAGCCACAGGGAGTAAGTGCATCGTGTTCCGAATCGCCCTGACTCCTCGTTTTCACCCAGGTTTGACTCAAGGTACAAAAGTCCTAAGTAGCTTGGGCTCAAAACACATAGCCTTCACCATGAGCCTCCATGAGAAACAAAGGCAGCTGGCGTGCACTGGCCAGATGCACCCCATGTCCTAAACAGCTGGAGTTGCAGTTAATTTTGGCCCTGTGGCTGTACTTATAATTTAGTATCTCTGTTGTTTACCGCAGTAGTAGACAGCTAATCTTCAGAGACCAGGGAAAGACAGCCTCTGAGCTGGTATGTACGTGCATGGATGTATGTATATACACACATACTGACAGTTCTTGCTTTCGAGAGATCCAGTTTACTGATCTGGTGGCCATTTTTACTTTGGACCAGAAGGCCGGAGTCTGGAAGCCCTGTTCTCTGGTTTTAGATATCAAATGGCATTAAAGGGAGAAAAGAGAAAGATGGAGGCAAAATGAGTAAGAAAAGATAAAGGGCAAGAACAAGGCATTACAACAACAAATTAAAGCCTGTTGAGAAACTGCCCGGCGGTATAGAACTTTTCAAACTTCACAGCCATAATCGCAGCTAGTGTTTCATTCTTTGGCACAGAACCCATCTTTTTACTCTAAGACAATGAGCCCTGGCTTCCCCAGGTAATGATGAGCTTGCTCCTGAAATAAATGGTCACATGGAGTCATTGAGGAGGTTTACTGGTCTTTGGGGACTGGCTTTTATTAAGAAAGGGCGAGTCACCCCTATCTTGTTCTCCTCATTGCCCTTTATTCATGTAAACTGTTTAAGCTATGAGATTTTCAAAGTAAAATTTTTGGAACCAGTGTAAATCGGGGAAATAAATTGCAGAGCCTGCAGAATGGCAATCTGGAGGAAATGGATTTTGTTTTTCTTGGTTCCTGTCCACTGGCTGCCACTGTACCCTCAGGCCCCAGGGCAGGGGAGACGTGATGCAAGAGTCCCCGACACGGGGTTCCTGACCTGTCACCTTGATTCCTGACACTGGCCCTGGTTTCCACAGGGGTGTGGGCTCTTTTCCTGGCCCCCGTGGGTCCTCTGAAAGGCACATGGGAAAGTAAAGCTTGCTAGGTGTTCCGGGTATACCAACAGACCTATTTATAGAAGAACATCACTGTTTTGGTTTTAATAACCCTGACAGCAAGCTGTCACAACGAGCAGACTCCTCATGACTGCCTGCTCTGTGACTCTGAGGCACGCACACGCACGCGCGCACACACACACAACAAAAATAAAAAGTACACGCAGCACCACTGTCACCCAGCTGAACCCCATGAGGAAACCCCACTTCAGCACCTGTCCCGCTCTCTCCCCTACGTGTGCTTACTTTCCCGGGGACCAAACCATTGCCACAAAACCAGACAGGGTTGTGAGGGAGCTCAAAAAACAAACAGGGAAAGTGCGAAAATGTTTTCAGCCAGATTGCTTTTAAGAGAGGGTGTGCTCGGTCAGCTGCAAGCTGCCAACAGAGCCTGACTCCTGGGACAAATCAGAGTATGTGTGGGGCTGTGGCTACAACAAAAACCGTGCAGCCAAGTGGAGAAGCAGGGAAAACCAAAACACCAAAACAAGTGTGACCAACTGAAAAAAAGTGAAAAAGTAAACTATGTTTACTTTGGGGAAAACCAACCCAGACCACGGAACACAGTATCACAATTTATTTTTTCTTTTCTCCTTGAACCCAGTAACAAGTTTTTTTCCATATAAGACTCTACTTTCAGAATTATATTTTAATTCGGTTTAATGACAGCAAACATCACTCTCAGTCTGTTTTAGAAAACAGGTCTTAATGTCAGATGGAACTATAGATTTTTATTTTGTTTTTAAGTTAATCCACACTGTGTGTGTCCTGATCCATGTAGACCAAAAGCTGAATCTCAGGTTATAATTGTTCATACTAATTTTTGTTTAATTTTTTAATGTTTATTTATTATCAAGGGACAGAGAGAGACAGAACATGAGCAAGGAAGGGGTACAGAGAGAGGGAGACACAGAATCCGAAGCAGGCTCCAGGCTCTGAGCTGTCAGCACAGAGCCTGACGCGGGGCTCGAACCCACGAACCACAAGATCATGACCTGAGCTGAAGTCGGACACTCAACCGACTGAGCCACCCAGGCACCCCTAATTTTTAAATCGACCTAGAACAACAGTTGGTCCTATCCTCAGAACAGAGGCTCAGGATATAAGATGAATGAGTTTGCTGTTTTAGGCGCTCACATTTCCCTGTGTTCTAAGCATCTGTTTTACTGTTTTAGTCTCATTATGTAATTCTGGCTATAACGCAGCATATGTGATTTTCAATAAAACAGCATTACATTTCCATTTCCCAAAAAGAAACCCAAACATTAGTCTGATTTTTTAAGCTAAATAACAGTGGTGAAAAGACTCTCTCACCTGGAGATAAAAAGGAAGTAAACTGATAGAAGATTTCGGTGTCCTTCTTCTGACCGCTGTACCCCACAACGCTGCCAACCTCCAGTGGGAAGGTCTTGAGGAGAGCACCCGTGGCCAGGTCATGAAGCTGCAGGACGTTCCTCACATCATGGAGGTAGCATAACACCAAAAAGTTAGACCTCACACAAGCTACCCATTCTGAAAAGGGAAGAAAAGATAAAAGCTAACTTAGCTTTGAAAGTAATGAGAAGCATACTTATTTCATTGAACGATAGCTCTTGAGCTATTATCCATTGTGCTATGCAGCAATAAGACTTGTAAAGTGATTTTTTAATTGGATTTAATCATTCATCTAGCTCCAGAATATTCCTTTAATAAATGACTGTCATTGTCATATCTGGAGGAAACAAAATATTCTGTGAAAACTTCAGGGATATGAATAACCCTGGCCTACTTATTTTGTGTCCAGTCTCACGGTAGAGGAGATGTAAGGAACACAACAAAAATCAAGTCATGATCCACGTCTGCTGGGATTGTTTATTTGACAAAAAGTATTACACTCTAGGTATGTGCCAGATATCCCACAAGGCACTGGAGAAACAGGCAGTAAGATGATGTCGCTTCTGCCCTTAAGACAGAATCATATAAAAACACAAGTAGTAACATGTAAGGAGAGGTAAGTGAGAAGTTGACCGGGGACCCAAAACACACAAGAGCCCTCAAGCAAGCATTGAGCTGCATCTTGAGCGCACGGGGTGTGAGACGATGGGTGGCTAGGGTGGTGTCAGAGACAGGACAGCTCTCTGGGGGATGAGGTGGTAGGAGGGCGGGCAACTCAAGATGACAGCCAGAGCTGGGAACAGAGAGAGAACAGGAAGACGAACGACCAGCAGGGAGGGAGGCAGACTGTTGAAGAGAACAAGTGACATCTTGTTTTCAAGAAGGAAACATCCGTTTTCAAGAAGAAAAAAGTCGCTTAGTGTGGGGTCAGTGGAGATGGTGGTGGTGGTCTGCCGGGGATCTGGTGAGCCAGACAGACGGGAGTTAAGTTCTGACTTAGCCATTACTGGGGAGTTACTGTGTGGTCTGAAGGGTGACAGAAATAAAGACGGTATCAATGAAGGATGCAGAACAATGGAGGTATATGGAAGGATGGAGGGGAGACTAGGAGGAACACTTCTGCCATGAGCCTGTCAAATCAAATCAAGCCGGGACAAAGTCTAGGGAGGGAAGAAAAGAAACGAAAGGCATTTCCCAAGAAGAATCATTAGGATGTGGTAACTGTGGGTAGATGGACAGTAAGGAAGAGAGAGGAGTCCTCTTCAACTCCCAGGGTTGCAGCTTCAGTAATGGTGCTGTCAGTGACAGAGCAGAGACAGGAGGTGAGCTGGGTGATGGGGAAAGGAGAAAACGGGAGGGCAGGCAGACAGCATTACCCATTTTGGTGTGCACAAGATCAGCTTGAGGTAAGGACGGGCTGCCCCCCAGGGGGAGAGACGCCGGGGTAAATGGAAGCAAGGATGTTCAAACATGTGGAAAAGACAAGCCTTTCACGGTGTGCAGTAAGTTTCTTGACATTTACTACAACCCAAGAAACTAGCGGTTCATGCTTGTAACATTATTATCAATATGAATAAGACATTGGCCAGAGGGAACCCTTGAGGATCAGCCGGGGCCTCGATGGTGCTGGGTCATTTGGATTAGCACAGTAAGCGTTTCCACCAAGTGAAGACAGAAGAACTCTTCTATCTAAAAGTAATTTGCTCATTCTCCAAGGCAATTTTTTTTTAAAGTGCCTCAATCAAGCAATATATTTCAGGTGGCCTTAATGTTTTAAAGAAAGTATGGGGGGAAAAAGTGAAGTAAATTATTTCTGTCAAAGAATAATCACTCTGTGTTAACCATGAGCACGTCAGAATTATAAAACAGACAGAATGAATAAGAAAATGACAAGGTGATTTGTAGACTGTCATTAATAAAAGCTCTGACTTTATGGCTGTACTTTATGACTCATCTCTAGTTTTTATTCTCAGTAGGGCATTCTGAGCTAATGATATATAGCAAATTCAGCAACGCTTCTCTTTGAATTGATGAGTTCTAGTGAATATTGAAGGTTTCCCCTTTCCAGTCTAAAGAACTTACAACCTTTTGGAACGAAGATTATAAAAATATATCAGCCCCCTACCCCTGCAAAATCCCCAAGCATTGATGTACATCTCATTAGATCTACAAAGTGAAAGAGGATGTCACCTTAAGACATACCTAAAACCAGTTCTTTGGGAGTTTAAAAGGCAGAGAACCCACATGCCTTGGCAGATATTTCTATCTCTGATAGCTTCTGATATGAGGATCACAGGTGCAACCTGACTTGCACCTGAAAAACACCAAGGGCACCTTACATGAGGATTTACGCCATGAAGGGCTCACCTGGACCTACTAAATATGAAGTCAATTCATGTGGCACTTAGGGAGCACTCACTAAATACCGGCTCTTACTACCCTTGGGCAGATATTCAGTCTCAATTTGGACAGAAGCCATCAGGCTACCAAAGTCACACAAACCAGATTCCTCACATGAAAAGACATGTTCCTTGGCTCATGGATCCCTCATCCAAATATACGTGAGAGTCAGAGGGCAAATGGAAGACTTTGAGCAGAAAGGTAGAGGAATTTCCCTGGAGAGCCCCTACTATGCTCTAGGCCCCCCTCTCTATTAAGGCTTATAAGCTTATGCCTAATCCAAACCTGAGAAGTTAAAGGGACTATGACTGAACATCTAGAAAGCAGGGGGAGGGGCCACCTAAGTACTTCAGGGTAAGGTCCTGGAATGTGCTGCTCCTTAGAATTGCAGATGTGGGTTTTGCAGTCAAGAGGAGGCATGGGGTCTCGGGTCCTATCCAATAGAACTGCCCAGAGGGGTATGGAGACTCAGTACAGAAGATGGTGGTCGGGTACAGCCAGATGCCCAGGGGCTGAGGAGAATCTCAAGCAAATACCCAGAGTATTGCTTCTTCCAGGGCCGAGGGACCTACAGAAACAAGGGCCCAGCAGGAAGCCGTCCCTAAGACAGTCGTAATCACCTGCTCGCCTTCCCCTTCTACCCCTAAGCACGGCCAGGTATAATGTGCCAAGCACAGAGTATGCTGGCTTGAGCCAAGGGAGAGAGTCCCTTACTTTTCCAGGGTACGAACCTGGACCTAACGCTTGTGCTTTAATTCACTGAGAAACACATTAAGAACTGCTTTATTGGCAACAGAACTGCTTTGCAGATCTCAAAAGACATTATTTTCCTAATTTGAGATCTTATACCTTCACATTTTGGGATGGCCCTAGATGTTACCCTACTCAACCCATTAGCACATGTTCACCTCCAACGAGGAAACTCTTCATTGGCTTGAAGGTACAGGGACTCTCCTTTTGTGTAAAAAACCTGTAGCAAAATTAGTGAGTCTTATTCTGATCAAATTAGCTTTCAGACAATGGATAATTTATAAAGCAGCATATCATTTTTTGAAAATCACAGAGAAAAAGAATAAAAGGGAACTTAAGGGCACTCTGAGACAATTGATAAAGAAGGGAGGGTCTCAGGAGGCTAATGTAGCTCACTGCACACGGCAACTGCCATGGATTCTAATTAAATATGACAATAGTCTATTCTTTTTTTTTTTTTTTAAGGTTTATTCATTTTTGAGAGAGAGACAGAGCACGAGCAGGAGAGGGGCAGAGAGAGAGGGAGACACAGAATCCGAAGCAGGCTCCAGGCTCTGAGCTGTCGGCACTGATCTTAACACAGGGCCTGAACTCACGAGCCATGAGATCATGACCTGAGCCAAAGTCGGACGCTTAACTGACTGAGCCACCCAGGCACCCCGTCCCATTCTCTCTTCATTGAGGACTGTAAATCCACTCTGAGATCTACAACAGGTATAATACAAACAGCCAAGGGTTATTCAAAAGCTAAAAGCTAAGGATTCTAAAGAGTTAAAAAAATTAAATGTTACTGATTATTATCAGACAATAACTACACAGAGACAACTGATATTTTTAAAAAACTACCTTTGAAAGCCTGGATTCAGGGATGCCTGGGTGGCTTGGTCGGTTAAGTGTCTGACTCTTGATTTCGGCTCAGGTCACAATCTCATGGTTCGTGGAATTGAGCCCCTGCTATCAGCACAGAGCCTGCTTAGGATTCTCTCTCTTCCCCTGCCCCTCCCCTGCTCACACACATGTGCACGCACACTCTCTCTCACTCTCTCTCTCAAAATAAGTTAAAAAAAAAAAAAAAAGAAAGCCTGGATTCATACCCCCACAATTTTTATGAAGACCCTGCATGATGACACAGTACTAGCCACAAAGATGTCATCTAGTAAATACTTGGAAGACCAAAGGCTGAAGGTACTTTGCCTTGTAACAGGTCACCAGAAAATGAGAGATGGAACAATTTGTTCACCTTCTCACCAAAACAAAAGCGTGCAGTGTTCACGTAGCATGTAATCTTACCTAAGACATCTTTCTCGTGCTCAGGAACAAGTACTTTCCACTTAGACTCCTCAGGATCCGTAAAGTCGATGTTGATCAGGCGATAGTTGGGTGAATGGCGATTTGTCTTGAACGTGAACAGTGTCCCCTCATTGGTCACATAGTCATATTCTCCTTCAAAGTTGTCGATCAGTTTTACCCACTTCAGGATTCCTGGTGAGAGAGTAAGGAATCTCTCCGTCACCTCTCCTGTGTTTAAAATGGTGTGGTTTACGTGTGGGGAAGGGAGGGCATTCTCTGTCCACAGAATACAAGGCAGACAAAATATCTGAAAAGACCTAAGGCTTGAGAAAGAACAAAGACAACTGCAGGGTAAATTTTAAGGTTTTTAAAAATGTGAGGAAATCTTTTTCATAGAAAACCTGAAGGAGACTGAAGGACTTCTCTCAGCCCCTGTCCCATGTAAACTGATAAATCCTCTTCTACCTGAATGTCTCAAATCTGAGCACTTCTTTCTACCTGGACTGCCATTACACCATCGCACATCTTCATCATTCCTCTCTGCGTCTGTGGTCTATGGCGGTGGTACCAACCAGGATGATTTCACATACCAGGACACACACACCCACACACGCACACCCAGATACACCTATACCCTCACACCCAAATACAACCACACACCCACACACGCACACCCAGACACACACATACCCACAGGCACACCCAGATACACCCACACCCAGACACATACCCACACACGCACACCCAGATACATACATACCCAGACACACACACGCACACCCAGATACACTCACACCCAGACACACCCACACACCCAGATACACGCACACCCGCACACCCAGACATGCACCCACACACCTAGATAAACTCACACCCACCCACACACGCACACCCAGATACACCCACACCCACACATGCACACCCAGATACACCCACACCCAGATACACACATACCTACACACACACACCCAGATACACCCACACCCAGACACACACATACCCACACACCCACATACACCCACACCCAGATACACACATACCCACACATGCACACCCAGACACACACATACCCACACACCCACACCGATACACTCACACCCAGACACACACATACCCACACACCCACACCCAGATACACTCACACCCAGAGACATACCCACACACGCACACCCAGATACACCCACACCCAGACACACATACCCGCACATGCACACCCAGATACACCCACACCCAGACACACATACCCACACGCACACCCAGATACACCACACCCAGACACAAACACACCCAGATACAAACACACCCACACACGCACACCCAGATACACCCACACTCAGACACAAACACACCCACACGCTCAAACTCAGTTACAAATACAGACACACACACCCACACCCAGACACCTACACACACACGCAGACACACATACATCCACACCTTAAATGCCACTTATACAAATAAAAAAAAATATAAATAAATAAAAAACATTGGGAAAACATCAGTTTCACAATGTATCAGACGTAGATGTTCAGAGTCCATTTCAAAAGTTTTATAAACAAAAGAGCTCTATGATTTCTAAACTACTGAAAGGAACTGGCAGATCTTACCTATTCTCTAATTAATCTCCTGCCTTAAATTTCTCAGTGAAATTGCTACATTAATTTGGATAGTTTGTTTTTATCCTTGAAATTTTCAAGGCAATTTTACATTATCTCCTTCATCTCCATAGCATAGTATCTTTATATGATTTTTTGTTGAATTAAATTTATCAAGAAAAATATACTCCCATGGTAGAAAGAGATTTTTTTTTGGTCAGACATAACTGAATTAAAACCCCAGTTCCACTATTTAGTTGTGTGACCTTGAGCAACCTCTATTCCCTGCTAAGCTTCATTTTGTCAACTGTAAACTAGGAAGAGCAAGTAAATTAAAAAATTATCATAAAGTGATTACTAATACCTACCCCGCAACAAAAACTCAACAAATATTATTTAAAAATGAATGACTAGAATTAAAGCTAATAATAAGATAAGCAAGTTATATAAAATCTATAGCTTTTTAGTATGCCAGCAATAACCAGTTAGAAAATATGGGGTGAGGAGGGGCCCTCTCTTACAATAGAAGCAAAATTAACACTTAGCAATGCACATAACATGAAATGTGGAATCTATAAAGAAAGTTCTAAAATCTTCCTAAGAAATCCTAAAAACAACAAAATCCCTGAAGAACTGGAAACACATACTATACCTCTAGATGGGAAGACTCAATATTCCAAAGGTGCAAATAATCACAGAAGAAATCTATAAATTTAACATAATTCCAATCAAAATTCAAATTAGATTTTTAGGGAATTTGACAACATCATCCTAAGGTTCACTTGAAAGAACACACACGTAAAAACAGTCAATACGTTTTTCATAATATAGTGAGGGGGAACTTTTTGCACTATGATGCTCTGAACAAGCCTCCCCCCCCCCACCAAAGGTAATCATCATCCTGATTTTTACATTAATTACTTTATTTTTCTTTGTTCTTTTCCTGCTCCAAGATGTATCCATAAAAACTATAGTCTAATTCTGTCTTATCCTTAATTTCATGTATGGTGAAGTTATACAACATGTATTATTTTGTGTCTGATTTCTTTCATATGACATTATGTTTGTGAGATTTTCCATCCTATGAATATTGTCAGTGACTTTTGGCTAAATCCCATTGTGCTTGAAGAACACACTGTATGATTTTTAATCTTTTAAAATTTGGTAAGAAAAACTTTATTGTCTAATATTTTTCCTTTAATGATTTTTAAATGTTCCTGTAACTGAAAAGAATGTATATTTTGCAGATTTTGGGTGTGATACGCCAAGTATGTTTATTAAGTCATATGTTAATCATAATGTTCAAATCCATGTTATTTACCGATTTGGGGAGCCTTTTTTTTTCTATTGGGCATAGAAAAAGTCTGTTAAAATGTTCCTCTATGATTGCAGATTAGATCTGTTTAGTTTTACTTTATTTCTGTTAATTTCTATCCTCTCTATTTTGAAATCATGCTGTTCAACATACACAAAGTTAGATTTATTTATATTTAAATAAAACTCAATTGAACTTTTTATGGTTTCTATAAAGTTTTAACTTTAGTAATGCTTTTTACTTTTTAGTTTTAAAGTATACTTTGATGTTAAGACAACTATGTGATTTTCATAGTAACATCTTGGGCAAGTTGTCCTCTGCAGAATGACTGGTTCCAATTATGTTGTTTATCATTTCTGAAAAGTTTTCTCTTTTTTATGTCTCTTAACCACTCACACTTTCCACTTCTTGGTGGGCTGCATTCTCAGTAATTTCTTTACATCCATATTCTATTTCATTAATTCTCTCTTTGGCTGTGTCTAATTTCTTCAACCTAATAACTGAATTTTTTTAATGTTAATAATCATATTCTTTATAGAAATTCTACTTAGTCTTCTTCCAATTTTTTTGGTTATTCTTTAAAGGATGTTGTTTCTTGCTTATGCTTCCAAGCTTCTTGTTTATTTTTTGTAAAAGCAGCATCACATTATTTTTTAAAGTGTATTTAAATTTAAAATGTATTTACATTAGGATGTGATAATTCCACGCTGGTGCTTCTGTTGTTTTAGTTCTCAGGCTGGTGAGTTTCTTCGTTTGATTTGTGATTTCTTTTCTTCTTCTTCTTTTTGTGATTTTTGACTATGAAATGATTTCCCTTGAAACATTATCTGTGGGAATTCTTGGAGGCCTGAATTAAAGTGGCACTCTTCCAGAAAAGATTTGTATTTGGCTTCCATTTCCCTGTTGGGAGGCAACCAATCTGGGTGCCCTTTAAATTAAATTCTTGGCATGAGGATTTTTGGACCTCAGAGGGACAATGAAGACAACCTGTACCCATGTCAGCCTTTTTCATGTTTTAGGAGAATTCACATCCTGCATCTCCCTCTCCTTCACTAATGCCAAGGTAAAGATAGGCAGGTTTTCTCCCTACACCCTCCCTTCCCCCAACCTCTTGTTCCCAGTTCCACCACTGGTAGGTTTATTTCTTAATCACCATTACATCGAGAATATCTCTCATTAGACTATCCAATATGGAGAACCAGAGGCTTTTATCTTCTATCCCCCTTGCCCTAGGTGGCCATCAGATGGAAACTCAACCCCCAATGCCCAGGAACATTCCAGAACAATCCAGGATTCCTGCATTCATTTTGTCTTTGGTCTCCATGGTTTCACTTTTTTTTGGTGCCAACTTAATATATTTAGAAAGATATTTCATAAACTTTTTACAGCATTTCAGTTGTTTCAATTGGGAAGTTACTCAGAATATATAATTTGCTGAACTCCCTCAAAGAGAAATCCTTGCAATTAATTTTTATAAACGTTAAGCTGTGAATTCAAGTTTCTTTTCAGTGACAAACTGCTAACCTCAAAAGCAGGTGACCGCTCAAAGATAACTTCATTTTAATTAACATAAAACAATGCTTTAAAAGGGGAAAAACCCAAAAACTATTCCTAAGAAGAATAAGTAAATAAGTAAAAAAAAAATAGCTGGCAATGCAAGAACTTTAGATAATCAGAAAGGTGCATCTCTTTATAGTAAGAACGATGAATCACAATTTTCTGGACTATGACATTTGTAGACACAGAATCTTGGTTCAGAAAAATGTCAGAGTCCTTAAATGTCCCCCTGACAATAAACCATTTCCTGATGTGCAACCTTTATTTCTCAAAGTAACCATCTTATGGTTTCTGAATGAAAAGGTCTTACAGCCATTGCAGTGATATTTATTATGACCCTAGCTAGCCACCCCACCCCCAACACGGAAAGTCACTGAAATATCTACCAAAGGCAATCACAGCAGAAATTTCCTTCAGGATCTCTGTATAATCAGGTGAGCCTGAGGATGTGGCACACTTGTTTTAAATAATCAAGCCCCAGGGAGCGCCAAAACAACAAAGTTTGTGGTGGTTATCTACCATCAAATCCTAGAGTCATAACCTGAGTCATAAATAAATACCACAAGTTAAATTCATTCAAATTTAGGTATGTGGCTGGATTTATACAAATGTGATTCGAAGGCAGCATGTTTAAAATGGCATTCACGAAATCCTTTTGCTCTCCTGAAAACCCTGCTCCTCGGGGATTTGGCACAAAATAATTCAAGAGAAATGGTATTTTGGTTGATCAATGGGGCTCACTCAGTTTTGCTATTCACAAGTTAGAAAGCACAAGTTCTTGCTATTCACAAGTTAGTAACAGAAAAATTACTTTTAAAAAAGAAACATGGCTTAACTCCCAAACCATCTCACTTTTTGCCAACCTTTTCTGAGGTTCTTTTCTTTGTAAGTGGCATTATTCACTCTGACGCCACTAGAATTCAATTCCCAAACTTCTCCACATTAAAGTTAAAATTACTCTCTATATACTTGTTCTTGGTGGGAGAATGCTTTGTTTGCTGAGTGAAGGTTAGCTTAAAATAAGTCATCTTATGCTTTCCCTAGAGCAAACTCTAGGGAATTACTTTTATTGTTTTCTTTGAAAATCAATGGTATTAACTATGTTTCATAGAAAATGTTTTGTAAGATCTCTAGCAATAGGAGCCAAAAAGTGCTTTTATACTTTCTTAAACAGTATATAACAACAATAAACAAATGCAAAGTGAAGTCATACACTGAAACAGAGGGCAGAACGCTGCTGTACCCCTTGGCCTGACGCCTTCCTTCCATCCCAGCTGCCTCGCAGGGACGGTTAGAACACGGGCTTGGTAGCTTCAACTGACCTGAGTCTGAATCTTTACATGGCATCAGGAAAGCAAATTGGCCTCACCATCCCCAGTTTCCTGGGGATAACAACATGTGCTCCTCAGAGGTTGTTGAGAAGACTAAATGAATGATCTACATTTGTAGCTCAGAATCTGGCACACAGCAAATGTTAAACAGTCAATGCTTACTACTATTCCAAATAATCCCAGCATTCTTCAAATGACAAAAATAAGCTAAATGTGGCTTCTGAACAGCATGGTTTGTTAATAGTGAACTTTTAAAATCTAATTACCATCTGTCACAGCACGCAGCTATTTTCCTAGAATAAGCCTTTAGAATCCCTAATTTTAAAATTAGAAAAAAATACTAATTTTATTACTTATTTTACTTCAAAATTAATGTTCTGCATACTTTTATGCTATCTTTTAAAGTTCCAATTCCTTTTGCGTTTTTGCATTCCCACTCTGAAACACACACTATTTTCTAATAACTCCCTGTCTTTCATAGAACCCCTCCTCGCCTATTGATCTGGCTCTTAACACTCAGCTGAGTTTGCAAAACTCTGGACAACTTGTTTGTTTCAAGATTCCCCAATGTTTATCTCCCCCTTTCCACACCACCCCCAAAAAATACCCAAGCCCCATGGGGCATGAACCAAGTCAGCCTTGCCTCAGCTACCCAGAAACAAGAGGTCATGTGCCCTGCATTAGCTAGAGAGGGCTGAATGGACAATTTCAGTGTCTGACAAACACCGAGCTTCCTTTTATTGTTATGTGTAGCATGCAGTGTAGATTAATTTCTCATGCAAAAGAGACTCATTTTTCATTAATGACATGGAAGCACTAAAACATAGACAGGCTGAGTGCTGAAAACTTCATCAGTCTATAAGGATTGAATTTTCAGCAAGAAAGGAAAAAGCAGAGGGTCAGGTTAGTGAAAGTCTGGATGAAGTAAGGATAAGCTGGTATTTCCTTACAGAAATTAATATGTCAGCACCATCTGTCTTTTCTGCCAAATGCTTCATAAATGCTGAGATAGGAGCAAAGACCACTTCAGGCCTGTCTTAAGATGGCTACATTGGCATGTTAAGTGTGTCACATAACTAACAAGGACTTTAGACATTGATAGTGCTTTTCACCTAATAATTGCTTCCTAAGGATTCTGTTTAAAAACTAACACAACTTTAAATGCATTCAGAATAGAGCCAAATGGTCAGCGTCTCTTTTGTTGCTGTTCACCCTATAAAACAGGAAACAAAGTATCTGAACTTTCATAGAAAAATGAAAGAACCAAAGAGAGAGGGAACAAAAGAAAGAAAGCAGAGGGGAAAGGGAGGGAGTTTAGAGGTTTCAAACTGCAGAGATGTCCCAACTGTGAGCCTGGGCACGTGTGCTGGGTTCACAGCACTGCTGATATGCCCTGAAGCCGTGCCCTGGCGATCTCACAGATACCGTCCAATGGAAATGACAGTGCAGAGTGGGGCACCGATACATGTGTGCTTTATAACTAAATATATAACACTTACACAAGCCCACGTTTTAGACTGAGACTTAATAATTTGTTGACAGTGTGAGACAACAGAAGCAACCAAGTTTTAAAGCAGTAATCTCACACTTTTCCAATGAAAATATTTAGAAATGTAAGTTAAATATTTATGTTGAACACTAAGATAAATATGCATAAAAGTATGTTGAAAACCTTCATTTATATTTCTAATGCAGAAATGAAATTTAAATAAAAATTTTTAAAGTCCACATATTTGAAAAAAGAGCAGATCTAAGGCTTGATATTTAACTATAATATAGAAAATCTGTGAAAATTTATTCTGAATTTAGTTGATAGGAAGTAACTTTATATATATGTTGACCCTTGAACAACGTGGGGGTTAGAGATACCAACCCCCTGCACAGTCAAAAATCCACATATAATTTTTCACTCCCCTGAAACTTTACTAATATCCCACTGTTGACTAGAAGTCTTACTGGTAACAAAACCAACCTATTAACACATATTTTGTTGTCTTATATGTATTATATACTGTATCCTTACAATAAGGTAAGCTAGAGAAAAGTGAATATTTAAAAAGTCATAAAAGAAAATACACTTACAGTACAATACTGTATTTATTATTAAAAATAACAAAAATCCACGTATAAGTGGACCTGCACAAGTCAGTCTGGGTTGTTCAAAGGTCAACTGCATATTCAAAATAGGATAATAACCTTAGGAAATGAAATATATATATCATTTTAAAAATTCTTAATTAAATACAGAAAATATAACTACGAAAATCCAGACACAAATCATTTTCTTCCAAGGTTCAGGATGATTAATTTCAACTAATCTGCAGGCATGAATCACATTAAGAATCGCAGGAGTCAAAGCCCAGCTGTCTTTTCTACTGCAGAACTATTAAATTGTCACGCCAGCCTGGTGTCCTAAGTGGTTCTTCACTTTTGATCTTAAACAAGGAACAAAAAAAGAGAAGGGAAAATCTTCTGCTCATACAATATACACAACTGGAGAAACACGGTCTGTACTTACTCATCATTCTCAGAGTTTCATAAAGGGTAAAAATGTAACTAAAAAAATTTAGGAGAGGAGGCCAGAAAAGTGAAGATTCAAAATGCTTACAGGAAAATTAAAGTTACTGATGGAGGATGGCTTATAAAGCAGGGCCACCTGAGCCATAAAGAGCAACAACATCATTCAAGACAAGCTGGTACCACCCTCTAGGAGTCTGTGTGAAAGAAAAAATATGATCTCACACTTGTTAAAATGGTAAAGAAGACTTTACTCCGGACTCCTGAGATAGGTATCAAGACTACAGCAATAAGAGAGCGAGAGAGCAGGCTTAACTCCAAAAACAAAAAAGGGAGCTGGGGATTTATAGCCAATGAGCAGGATGGACAGAGGGGTGATCACTAAGACGACACATGGAGCAGGGAGGATGCTTGTTAAAATGACCTACTAACATTCGTGGTGAAGGCAGGTCAAGGTAATCAGGTATCACGATATCACTTAGGGGAGGGATGAGGAATTTGATCAGATATTAAAGGTGATCAGATACAGAGAGTAGGGGATTCTCTTTAAACTGATTTAGTGAGATTTTTGCTGCAACTGAGCTGTGCTGGCCCAACAAAGGAGTAGGAGGCTGAGAAACCAAGACTGAGGCCTGGTTGAGAAGAGGGCTTAGGGAAGCCCGATTAAAGTCTGGTCAAGGACAGACTCCTTGTTATCTGTCAGGCACTGTTCTAGGTGCTGGGCACTCTAGGGAGCAAGACAGACAAGGTCCCTAATCTCACGGAGCTCACAAACACTCACACACAGTGTTGTTGCTGTTGTTTTGTTTCTGTACAGTGAGAAAAAGAAATCAGAATAGGGGAAAGGAAGAGAAAAGCCAAGTGTGGAAGAAAAAGTGTCAACCATGTGGTAACTGCTAGGGCAAAAATGCCTCCTCCCCCAAAGAAAGAAGATAGCAACTCAGAACACATCTCTGGCAGCCAGCACAGAAGGGGGTGGGATATTCTTTGGAAGGCACCTGCTTAGCTGTTTTGAACACCTAGGAAATTGTGTATACAAACTTCTAAGGTCTAGATGATATGTCTAGTGCTGTTTCTACACGATGGTGAATGAGGGAAGTCAGAGGCGTTACCTGCTCAGAAAGGTCAGGAAAGGAGCGGCCACCAACCTGAACCGCAGTTCCTGTGGAAAGGCTATGGATGCCTTTCCACAAATGTGTTCAGATTATTAAGTAAAAATACTACACATGTAAATGGCGGAAATGAAGTTCTCCAAAGAGAGGCAGAGGGTAACAGGTGAGAGATCAAGCAAACAGAGTGGTTAGCAGGAAAATGGTTGGCAGGTTGGGGAGGAGAAACTGTATTTACAAGACAAATGTACATGACAAAGGAAACCAGTTTCAAGGGGAACTCTTTTAACTCTCAATATTCTAAGACTTTTTTTCCATCTTGTATTTATGTAGTTTTGTTTTCTCTATGTGCTTTTTTTCCTATGATATTATATAGCCATCGGCTACTTTTTTGTGCTTTTTGTGATTCTCATCTCAAAATGCACAGGGGCAGATTTTCTTGGGAGACAAAGCTGACAGAAAAGTTAAAAAGTGCTACCTGAATGAAATTAGTTTTTCAGACAAGCAATTCAGCGGTGCCCTAAGAAACAAAGAATTAATTTACATGAAAATGCTGAGAATTCTCCCTGCCTTTAAGGTAAAAAGGATTAAAATCATAGCAAAAAGGCTTTAGGTTATAAAAGGGTATAAATTTCAGCAATATAAAATGAAAGCTTTCAGAGGCGCCTGAGTGGCTCCCTCCTTTAAGCCTCGGATCTTGATTTCATTGCAGATCATTGTGTTACAGTTCATGGGATTGGGCCCCATGTCAGGTCAGGCCCTGTGCTCTGTGCTGACAGCACGGAGTCTGCTTGGGATTCTCTCTCTCTCCCTCTCTCTGTCCCTCCCCTCTTGGTGCATGTGCACTCTCTCTCTCCCTCTCTCTTAAAAATAAGTAATTAAGTAAATAAATAAATAAATAACATTTAAAAAATGAAGGATTTCATAACATTGGATTCAGTTTTTGGTCACCGGCTATTCAAGTCTAACTCATCAAGTTAACTAGCACATTTAGCATTTAAGTTAAATGTTAATTATTCTTCCCCTAGTTGAACAAATAACAAAAATGGGGTAACAGGTAAGGAAATAGTAAGAAAAAGATCCCTGGCAGTAGTCATGGTTACCAACTGGGCATATAACCCCCCAAAATTTCAATTATCAACCTATATAATTAGAGAATTTCCCACACAGTCTCACACTTAGAGGCACACCTATTTATGTTTTTGTTAATAAAAGAACCTTTTTTTGATTATGAATCTGGTTTTGCAGAAAACAAGTCAATACCAAAATCTGTCTATAGAGTAGCTTTGATACTGAAGATAACCATTTATTCTAGGACATTCTCAATCTATCTTACAATGTTACCCAAAACCAAAGTGTACTGATTCCAAATCTTCCTTTTTCAGGCAAGAAACAAAGGAAAAAAAGAAAGGAGGAATTCTTGAGAAACTACTATATGCCAGGAACTCTGCTAAGCCCTGTCCCGTACCTCTTCATTATTCCTTACAATTCTTCATGACGTAGGTATTACTTCCCCATCTGTAGTCATGGAAATAATGGAAACATTGAGAGAAAACATTCTCATCCCTGGTTTACCAGTTATTTAGTTATGGAGCTAAGACTGAAATTCAAATTTGATTTGAAAGTGTTCTGGTTATTGTTCCAATATATCCAACTATAATTAATAGGGGTTATTTAAAACTTTTAGATGATCACTAATCTCAATCTGCTATGTGTTTCTTGTCATAAACTAAATATACTTTACTTAATGTCTTCAACAATTCAACTCACATACAGTACTTGTTTCTTTAAATAGTCAGAATCCTATCATTGACTCATAATGAACAAACAATTAATTAAAAAAAAAAACAAAAAAACAAGATCTCTCTGATCTTGTCCTATGCAACTGACTTTGAACCCAAGCATGGAGATGGATTTCCATTTCATTGTATTAGCACTAGCCAGTCACTCTGTCAAGAGCTTTCAGAATCCCAGAACTGCCATTCAAAAGAGTAACTACTCTAAGGTTTATGTTACCCACAAACTTAATGCTAGTAAAGCAGTAATTAAAAAAAGATGGCAGGCCCAGCTACCCCCAGAATTTAGCAGCTATTAGTGGAAAACATTCTCCAGCACGTTCAGTATGCCTATCAGTGTATGAATCAACAGCTTCAGATCCACCTATCTTATTATTCACTTCAAAGTCTACTATCTGGGGCGCCTGGGTGGCTCAGTTGGTGAAGTGTCCAACTCAGGTCAGGTCATGATCTCACAGTCTGTGGGTTTGAGCCCCGAGTCAGGCTCTGTGCTGACAGCTCAGAGCCTGGAGCCCGCCTCAGATTCTGTGTCTCCCTCTCTCTCTGCCCCTCCCCTGCTCACTCTCTGTTTCTCAAAATAAAATAAAGACATAAAAAACAACAAGAACAAAAAAAAGTCTATAGGATGTCACATACTTTTCTAAGTGCCTCAATGAATTCCCAACACTGATCATTTTAGTAACCTTATTAGAAAACGAAATCAGGTGAGCATTATAAGACTTGTTTGCTCTATTCCTCTCCATGTGGTTTTCCATGAGGTCACTGTGATGGTCTTTTTGACATCTCAGCTTGGCTGGCTAATGTCCTGAGTTAATCAACCAAATACTAATCTAGGTATTACTGTGAAGGTATTTTGTAGATATGATTAAAGAGCATGATCAGTTGACTTTAAGCAAAGGAGACTATCCTAGATAATCTAGGTGGGCCTGATTCAATCAGGTGAAACACCTTCTAGTGGAGCCAAGACTTCCCTGAAAGGGAACAAATACTGCCTGTGGACAGCAGATACAGCCTGTGCCGGAGAGTTCTAGCCTGTTCTTCCTGATAGCCTGCCCTACTGATTTCAGACTTAGCTAGCTAGTCCCACAATCACATAAGCCCATATCTTGAAATACATGTCTTAATGTAGATCTCCTACTGGCTCTGCTTCTCTGGTAAAACCTTGACAGACACCTTCACAAGCCATCAATAGCTCACAAATGCAAAATACCTAGGGATAACTTTAACAAGTAATACGGGGTTAGGGAGCATGTGGCTGGGTCAGTCAGTAGAGTATGCGATTATTGATCTTGGGGTTGTGAGTTCAAGACCCATATTGGGTGTACAGCTTACATAAAAGTAGAAAAAAAAAAGACCAAGAACAAAAGAAATACATGGTTCCACTGAGAGATCTAATACCAAATAAATTTATAGGTTTACATACAGTCCTACTCAAACATACAGTTGGATTTCTGTTCAGATCATGACAAAATAACCTTAAAGTTTCTCTGGACGAATTAAAAAAAGAGAGAACAATTTAGAAAATAATAATTGCTAACATTTGCTGAATGCTTACTCTGCACTGGGCTCTTTACCTAAGTTGCAAAAAAACCACGTAAAAGCAGAGATGACAAGGTAATTCAAGGAAAAAATCAGTTGGGAGGGCAGGCCAGGATCTGGCTTATTTTGTAAATAGGATCTTCCTATCTGAATGCATCATAGCCATTTATGGTTTCTTAGATGCTTCCCTTTTCTCTTCTTCATGTTCATCCAGGGCTTGAGTGTTGGAATTTTATTCGTGATGGCCTAATGAACCTCTGCACTGTCCTCCCTCCAGAATCTCAGTCTCTGGGTCCTATATCCTGTTCTCTAATTCCTCAGTAAAGAGGCAACGATAAATCAGGGAATAAAAAGTAAGTAAGGTGGGAAAAAAAAAACAGATAAGGACCAAGAGGTTTGGAAGAAAACAGGGTTTCCTCCAGTTCTGCCAGCCCTTGTAAGTTTCACAGAACACATTATTATTATTAAAGTGGACACAGCAATGCAAGCTCAGTGTACCAGGAAGAAATTCTCTTCTCCGTATTTAGAGTAAATTAAGCAATCTGTGTTTTTTTGTAACCTGTATCATTTAATAACAAGTCTATCTAATAATTTAAAGATATAACAAGGTAATAAATAGGAAATGAAACCAGCACTCTCTGGAGGGAGATGGCTGTAACTGGAATTTTTAATAAAAATTTAATAAAAACCTGGAGAAAGGCAAAGTCCTTCCCACCACCTTAGACTCGCACAGAAATACTGTCAGGATGGCAGCACAGAAACAGCTGGTTACTGTTCCTTTCGGATTTCATGTTTCAGAGGTTCAGGTCTGGGTACACCTAGACTCACAACTCATATGAACAATTCTTGGGTTCTGGCTTTGCTCCTGTCAAGAATGTGAAAACTAATATGGTTGATACAAATTTTTTTTTTTTGAGATCAAAATGGGTGCATCTTTTTTTTTAACAGAAAAAAAACCCACACGTATCTTCATGAAATGGATATATATTTCACACCTGAATAAATCTGTGGACCTCATGCTGCTGTATCTATGAATGGAGCTCTGCAATATCTAAGAATGTCAGGATGCCAATCTTGCTCAGGGAAGTTTAAAAATGATGCAATGCCCGATCAATAAGAAAAAAAAACTGTATATTTTTTAACAAAACGTAATATAAATAATGAAGTAATCTAATTAACAATTAGAAGTGCACTCAATATTGTATAGTTTGAAAATCTGTGTCACCATATCTAAAATATATTTACTTTACATTAACCAGAACACAGGGTGATTATTTTGGTGTCCTTATCTGAGTGCCAGAGTATCTGCACAGTTTTTGGGTCTGGGAATTCTCAGCATAGTACATTATGCAGCTGGAAAGCTTTAATGCTCGAGGCTGGTGCCGGTATGACACAGATGTTCAAAGAGAACAACTTTTAAAACGAGCCACCTCCATAATTTGTAACTAGCTGGTACTATGCTTGCTATCATGATGTAGAAGGCTTTCCGGGAAGCAAAACTAGGCTGTTATTGTGCATGCGGCTCAGTGCTAAGAAACTGTCTTAAGAACCTGTTAACCTGGCAAATTCTCTCCAGTCTCTTATCTTAGCCTGTGACAGTTTGCACCATTACATCTAAATAATTATAATGGTTTACAGACCAAAGGGCTAGTTTCTCCTTAACACTCTTCAACTGCAATATTCACAGGACATTTTCACATTCATATGCAAAATACATGGTTAATCTCAATCTATGGAGAAAATGCTAAAGCCAACAAATAACTTCATTCAATTTTTCTTCGTTTTATGGAACAATACTGAAAGAAAAAATATCAACTGAGATGATGTGGTTGAATGGAAGGTTTCTTGGGAAATCAATTAGAAGACCAAAATAATTGCTTTTTTAATGGAGCTTTCTGGAATAATTACCTGTTTGAAAGATAACTTACCAGAGATGCCATTGGATTCCTGCTGTAGGTCACAGTACCAGAGTCGGTTTACTGGATCACATCCCTCCCTTATTGATAACAACACATAGCGACCATCATCAGACAACTAGGAAGGAAATAAAAACAGTGCAGGGGGCTGATTAGAAAATATTTTTGTGAAAGCATGGTTAAGTAAAAACTACAGGTTAACCTCAAGCGCAATACGTTCATTCCAAATTTATGTGTGGGTAAGAAAGTTAGAAAAAAAAAAAGATGAACATCAACTTTAACTTATTTTACTCTTACATCACAGTTTAAAAACAGTGAAATATTCAAGTAGAAAATATCAACAGATAAAACTGAATGTCATGACTCAATGTGATCTTTAGTTAAATTTAGAGTCTATTCTTTAACTGAAAATACATGCAATCTGCATTCTGAATATCAATATCCTTGACTTTGAAATTTTGTCATGGGTTACAGATTTTAAAATTGTTGTAAATGAGTAAGATTAGCAAAACGGGAATGATGTACTGCTGGCATCATCCAGTTGCTTTGGAACAACTCTTTCTGGGTATCTAGTCACCTCTCCAACAAGAGGTCAAAGGCCGAAAGCCTGTGCTTCTGTAATTTCCTTTATAGTATTAAATAGGAGAATCTCAGGCAGCAAAAAGAATCTTGGCAAACTCACTGTCAAGATTGATATAAGTGATATCAAACTCTCTCTACATATACACCCCCCAACACACACATTTCCTTCTGTAACTAATTTTTTTCATTCAACATAATTTAAAAAATTAGTCCATGTCAATATACGTGTATTTAATTCATTTGTTTTAACTGCTATGCAGTATTTCAATCTAGAAATATACAATTAATTGATTCATTTTCCCATGAATAAATGTTTTATTTCTATTTTCTTCCTATTGCAAGCAACACTTCAGAAAAATTTTGAACACGTTTATTGGTAGCCTTATGTGTGTTTCCGGGGGTATAACTAGAAGTAAACTTGCTCAGTGGTAAGACACTCACATACTCAACTTTCTTAGATGTTGCCAAATTATTTTCCAAGGTGGCAGTACCATCTTATATCTTACATTTCAGTGAGTAACAGTTCCTGTTTTTCTACATCCTACTGTGATGCCTAACTTTACGTATCAACTTGGCTAGACCACAGTACCCAGAAACTTTGTCAAACATTATTCTGGATATTTCTGTGAAGGTGATTTTTTTTTTCCTTTTAAGTTTGTTTATTTTTGAGAAAGAAAGAGAGTGTGAGTGGGGAGGGGCAGAGAGAGGGAGACCCAGAATCTGAAGCAGGCTCCAGGCTCTAAGCTGTCAGCACTGGGCCCAACACGGGGCTTGAACTCATGAACTGTGAGATCATGACCTCAGCTGAAGCTGGACACTCAACTGACTGAGCCCCTGTGAATGTGTTTTTCAGATGAGATGAACATTTAAACTGGTGGACTCTTAAAGGTGATCACCCTCCGTAATGTGAGTATGCCTCATCCAATCAGTCCTCAAGGCCTTAATAGAAAAACAGTGACCTTCCCAAGCAAAAAGGAATTCTGCCTTTGCACTCAAACTGAAAACTCAGGATTTCCAGCCTGTTAACCTACCCTTCAAGACTTTGGACTTGTCAAGCCTTCACAATCACATTAGCCAGTTCTTCAAAAAATAAATCTTTCTCTCTATAGGTGTATACATATATCCTGTTGGTTCTGTTTCTCTGGAGAATCCTAACACACTTACCAACAACTGTTACTATGTTCTTTCAACAAATATTTGCAAAGCAGCCATTATGTGCAAGATGTTTAAAGATACATCAGTGAAGGAGTCAGGAAAAAAATATTACATTCTACTGGAAGAGATGAATATGGAATTACATAGCATATTATAAAATGATGAATGCCATGGAGAACATGAACAGGTATAGGTAAGGGAGGCAGGGAAGTGGGGAGAGGAACTGTACTTTTTTTTAAATTTTCTTTTTCTAATGTTTTTTAATTTATTTTTGAGAGAGAGAGACAGCATGAGTAGGGGAGGGTCAGAGAGAGAGGGAGATACAGAATCTGAAGCAGACTCCAGGCTCTGAGCGAGCTGTCAGCACAGAGCCCGACGCGGGGCTCGAACCCATGAACCGTGAGATCATGACCTGAGCTGAAGCCGAACACTCAACCAACTGAGCCACCCAGGCGCCCTGGAACTGTACTTTTTAAATATGGTAGTCAAGGTAGGCCTAAGAAAGTGTCTTTCCATTCTCTTCTGCCTTTGCATTGTTTCAGATGAGAAGTCATTTCCTACCCTTTTTTCACTGTATGTAATTTTATGTTTTCTTCTTTGGCTGCTTGTAAGATTTTTAAAATTATCTTAGGTTTTTATGCAAATTAATTAATATTGGGCTTTGCTATAGTAGCCTGCTTGAAATTTGTTGAGCATTTGGGATCTGTGGGCTTGTCTACTTTATCAAATTCATAACACTTTTGGCCTTTTTTTCCTCCTTTATATTTTTGTGTCCCCTCACCTCTACTGTAGGACTTAAGACACACAATATTAAATCACTTAGCACTGCCCCATAGGTCAGTCTTTTCTCTTTTTGGTTTATTTTCAATTGTTCTGTTTTCAAACTCACTGATATTTTTGTAGTATCTAAGCCCATGCAGAGCATTTTTTGATTCGGTGGTTTATTTTCACATCCAGAAGAATGTTTGGTTCAATTTAAATTTTTTATTTCTTTGCTCATTATACTAACGTTTTCTCAAATTCTTTAAGCATTACTTTATAAGTTTTTTTTCCCCCACATTTTATTTTTGAGAGACAGAGAGAGACAGAGCATGAGTGGGGGAGGGGCAGAGAGAGGGAGACAGAGAATCCAAAGTAGGCTCCAGGCTGTGAGCTGTAGCACAAAGCCCGATGCGGGGCTCGAACCCATGAACCGTGAGATCATGACCTGAGCCGAAGTCAGAGGCTTAACTGACTGAGCCACTCAGGCGCTTCTTAGTCAGTTTTTTTTAAAGTCTCTGCTCGTTCTCCTGCCTGTCACTTCTGGATCTGTTTCACTGGCTACTATTTTCCCTGATTATATGTCACATTTTCCTGCTTCTTTACACACTTAGCAACTTTTTAAAATTGGATTCTACACATTTTGAATGTTGTCTGGATTTTTTTAGTGTTTTTTTTTTTTTTTTTGTCTTCCTTTAAAAAGTTTTGAGGCAGTTAATGTGTTAGTGGGTCAGCTTGATCCCTCAGAACTTGTTTTCAAGCTTTGCTGAGAAACATCCACAGCCTTACTGCAAAGGCATGGCCTTTCTGGGGTCGCTGGTGAACACCTCAGATGTTCACAAGGTCTTTGCACTTTGGCCAGAAAGTGACAGTCTCTCAGACCTGTTAAAGCACTGGTAGTGGTTAAGCCTGAATCACCAAGTTTCATCCGATGCATGTACTACTTAACAGTCTGCAAAGACACAACGGGATAGATACCAATGCAGATTTCTGGGACTTAATGGTAGTTCCCTCCTTTTGGTACTCTGCCCACAAATTCTGGTGGCTTTAGTCTTCCTGAATTCTTTGGATACTAAGCTCAGTGAGACAACAGTACTCTGTGGGTTCCTCCTTCCTTGTGCCAGACTCCAAAAAATAGCTCCAGAAAGGCAGAAATACGGGGCAATCACAGGACTTGTCTCTCATACAGATGTAAGTCCAGCAATGCCTGCTGACCAATATCTGCAAATGACTGCTCTATTCTGTATAGTTTTCTAGATGTTTAGGGCAGGGCGGCTGATCTAGGACCAGTTACACAGTCATGGCCAGAAGCAAATAACTTTTTAAAAATGTTTTTAACTCATTTAAAAAAATATTTATTTTGGGGGGAAGGGAGAGAGAGAGCAAGAGAGAGCACAAGCAGGGGTACGGGGAGAGAAAGAAAGGGAGACAGAGAATCCTAAGCAGGCTCCATGCTGTCAGTGCAGAGCCCAACACGGGGCTTGAGCTCACAAACTGTGAGATCATGACCTGAGCTGAAATCGAGACTCAGATGTTCAACTGACTGAACCACCCAGGTGCCCCAATAACTAGTTTTTAATTCTTTATTGGCTAATTACATTTTTAGAGTATATTAATGTGCATGATTGAAATACACAGATGAGTTAAGAATGTAATTAATATAGAACTAATTTAAAAGAGGGTACCCATGATTAATAAAAAACATAACAATGATATATTTCCTTCTGTCCCATTATACAGTAAGATATTTTTACTATTTCTGTTTTCTAGTCCAGTAATACTTCTGTGCACTACCTGCAGCCTTCGGGCCATGCTTCTTTTCTTTCATGTAGAGGTGAAACTGTCAAAAGTGCACTTTGACTTGTTCCACTGCTCCCATCACGCCCACATATGCTGATTCCTTCTATCAGTGCAATGTGATAATACCGAGACAAATGTCATCTAGACAAGAGTGTCTGAGCATGCAACACTTAGGATTTTACTTACTAGCAGCAGCTAGGAATTAGATTCTAGCTTACTAAAAATGTCCATCCACTTTCTATCTACAGGGCCATTTTGGCAGACCAGCTGTTTGTCAATCTGGTTCTTTGCGTTTATAAATTAATCATTAACAGCTATGCATGTCTAAAATGTCCATTGTTTTAAACACCTGGCAGCACACTGGATGTCTTAAGTTAAACATCGCTTTTTCAGAAAAAAAAATGACTTTAAAGCACTGACAATTTGTACTTGTGAAGCAGAAGCAAGATTTCAAGTAAGTTAGAGTTTCATCAAATATTCTAGAAAATCCTGTTCAATTTGGCTGCTCTTTCTTGGTGATATTTTTTTTTTTTCTGAGTTCAGACACAGTTTCCTTTAACAAACATGAATCACACTTTGCTGTATGGGTTTTTGCCACAAACTACACATAGTATTGAATGACACTAGGTCATTCTCCTCTATTTTTTGCTGGGCTCCTTACAGTCTTTTCAGAGATCGTCAACCAGTTTTGGAGAATCCTTACATAAATTTCTGATTTCCATTAATTCTTTTCTCCATTCTCATCCTCACTGTATTTCCAGCTTACCTGTCATTATGTTTTAAGTTGGTCTCTTACAAATGAACATTAGATTTGACTGAGTTTAAAAAAACCCAACTTCAGAATCTGTATTTCATTTTTATTCATTGTTATTGCTGATGTACTGGCTTCCATGTTCTTAACTTCGACTATTTCTATTCACCCTGCTTTCCCCTTCTTTCCTCTTCGTATTGTATTAATTTTTTTTTGAGAGAGAGAGAGCAAGAGAGAGCACGAGCAAGCTGGGGAGGGTAGAGAGGGAGAAAAAAATCTTTAAAAAAATCTCAAAAAAGTTTTTTTGAGATTTTTTTAAATGTTTATTTTTGAGAGAGAGCGAGAAAGCAAGAAACCAAGAGAGCGGACATGAGAGAGACAGCACAAGTGGGGGAGGGGCAGAAAGAGAGGGAGACACAGAATTCAAAGCAGGCTCCAGGCTCCGAGCTATCAGCACAGAGCCTGATGTGGGCCTGAACCCACAAGCCTTGAGATCATGACCTGAGCTGAAGTTGGATGCTTAAACGATGGAGCCACCCAGGCTCCTCTTGAGGGAGAAAAAATCTTAAGCAGGCTCCACACCCAGCACAGAGCCCAACATGGGGCTCAATCTCATGACCATGAGATCACGACCTGAGCTGAAATCAAGAGTTGGACACTTAACTGACTAAGCTACCCAGGCACCCCTAATATAAATTTCTTTATGAACGCTGTCCCTTCTTTGACTGCTTTGGGAGTTATATATCCTATTTCTAGGCTCTTACATATTTTCCTTAAGCTTTTCATATACATAGCAAATAAACTCATGACTAGAATTTTAGTTCCACCTTATTTTCAAATGGTCTTATATTAATATCATTAAGCAACCTTACAATCATAACTGTATTAAATGTAATGAAAAGCAGCCTCATTAATACTTCAGACTTTTGTTTTCTTGTCCTTTAAATCAAGACAGAATTTTTACAGCTTAGTGCTTTGAAGTCACATTATCACAATCATAAATGATGGTTAACTTAGTTGTAGTGATTCAGCCAACAGAAAGACAGGACAGTAAAACTCAAGGCCAGAATCACACCCAACCTCTGATGAAAGCTGTGTCTCAAGCACATCTAATGAGTTTTTCTCAGCATTTCTGGCTGGGCTAAATATTGTAGCAGTTTATATTTAATCTAAGGCAGGAAGCCCCAAGGTACACTGCTGTTGGGATGCCAATTAAGTTTCTCTTTTTCACCGTAACTCTCTTCGTCACAGCCCAGTGATGTTCCATAGCCACTAAACAAATCTGCTAACTGGAAACAACTCTGAATTTTCAAATGCTCAAGGTCTCAGATTTCAAAATCATTTATAAGTGTCACTGTTGCCCCAAAATATATAGATTAGAAAAACACCGTCATCCGCTAAAATTGTAACAATGCATATTTAACTATGGCTTCACATTCAGACTGCGAGGCAATTTTAAAAATGAATTTTGGAGCTCATTGGGAGGAAAAGGGAAAAATACTGTTGAGGAGGACACTTAAATCTCAACAGAAAAAAAGTAACTTTTCTGAAATCCACAAAAAGAAAACAGAAAAGCAGGTGAGCCAACGGCCCGATCAGACCTTCATGAAACACGATAAATTTCAGTTTACAAAATATTGGTTTTTTTTTTCTTTAAATAATGATACCAGTAAGAATAACTGTTCTCTGGAAGCAGTTAATCTGATTCAAAAGTACTGACTTGTTGCAACAAGGCTGGGATAAGGCTGGTTGGCCATTTATGAAATATATAATTCTTAAATCTGTGCCTTTCACAGCTTCCTTCTACTTTATTTCTATATTGTTTCTAACTAATTTTTCCTTAAGTCAAAATCTTACTTCATGAAAACCTACCTTTCATACAAATAAATATTAATTAACAAAAAAAGTCAAAGAATCACTATAAGTATTTATATTTGTGGATATTAAATCCAGTAACTAACTGCATTCCATACAATACCAACAGGGATGAAAGCTATCATTCTTTTTTTTTTTTTAATTATTTTTAAAGTTTATTTATTCTTGAGAGACAGAGAGACAGAGCACAAGCAGGGGAGGGGCACAGAGAAAGGGAGACACAGAATCCAAAGCAGGCTCCAGGCTCTGAGCCCAATGCGGGGCTCAAACTCACAGATTGCAAGATCATGACCTGAGCCGAAGTCAGACGCTTAACTGACTGAGCCACCCAGGCGCCCCCATAAATAACCATTCTTTACCATTTAGTTTTTCATTATCCATAACCAGGAGAACTCTGACAGACAGAAACAAATGCAAAAGCCAAACCGACCACTGACCCTTGCTTCTGGGTGGGCAGGGCTGGAGATGGCTAATGTCACCACAGTGGCCAGTTTTCACAGGAAAGTCAAGGGGTCAGCCAACCTGCCATCTCCTTTCCCAAAGACATGATTTAACTAGCGCGCCACCAAACACAGCCATCCAGTATCAGGGAGTCAGAGCTGAGGCTGTTTATTCACCTAATATGTACTGAGAGTCTGCCGCTGCTGGTCAGGTTCTGAAACACATGTACCAACAGGGCCTTCAGGAGCTCATGCTCCAGTGGGAGATGAACATAGGCACGCACACTGATGAACATTACACAGCACTGATAGCATGAGGTGCAAAGTATGGCGGGAGTGCAGAGAATGCAGCTAACAGGGAGAGAAGCGGGAGAAAGAATGAGATCTGAGGAGCCTATGGAGGTGGGATGGCCTCCAAAAGAGAAGATTTCTCTGTTAAAAGAGAAATCGAATTCCTCTCAAAATGACTGCTTTTATTCTACCTTCTTACAACCGCTTCATTGGTGTAGCTATCTGGCTTACAGAGCCGTACTTGACATGAGCTACATAAACTCATTCTCAAGTGCACATCCTGCCAATAGACATCAGCATGTACAGTGGATGTGTGGTCTGTCGGGTGCTGGGATGCTCAGCTTAGAACCTTCAGGACTGTCCTCAGGTTGGAGAGAACCACCTTTCCCAAGGTCACAAATTCTTTCGGGTTCTTCCCACAGGCAATGACTGATTAATGCAAGGGTATGAAGGCCCAGACCCCTCAGCCCTCAGTCAAGAAAGTGCTGAAGGCCAACCCAACTGGAGGGCTCCCTGCAGGACTGGCTAAGGTCTTGTAATGACTGCACACAGTTCAGCCCCCTCCTCTTCTGCTCTCACTCCCCAGCACACTCGGAGATTTCCAAAGCACTCCCATTCAACTTCCGAGTCTGCTTTCCCAGAAGCCTGACCTGTGACAGCATGCAAAGCACCACAACACCCTGTACACACACAGTGTGTAAACTAGCACAGCCCACAACTACTGTGCTTCCACGCAGTCCCCAGGCGGGCCCAACAAGCAATGCATTTCTTCCAGTTCATCAGCTAAAAATGAAACGAGTCAGCAGATGCAGAACCATATTATCAGGCCGATCCCTGATAAGGGACTCACTTAAGAATGCGGCTCAGGGCTGTCAATCAACTAGGTTGAGAACTCCCAACTTCCCTCATATCTAGCCCAGGAGAAGCCCTGATCCAGGAAAATTCCCAAACAAGGAGGTTACAGGAGCACGGAAAGAAGTGCTCCCCTCTAACTTTTGTGGTTTCTCATCTTGACATATCTTACACTAATTGGAGAAAACCTTTGTTAAGTGTGGGCTTCTGTTTTTGAAGAGGGTACCCAGTAACAACTGGCGTACTCATTAATATTTATCAAAAGGGCATAAGGTATGGGGTTGTCAGACTTTATACTTTCATTGAAGAATCCACATTAATT
The DNA here is from genome assembly GCA_028646485.1 of Cryptoprocta ferox. Lineage (NCBI taxonomy): Eukaryota > Metazoa > Chordata > Mammalia > Carnivora > Eupleridae > Cryptoprocta > Cryptoprocta ferox. The sequence continues at coordinate 54,364,837 of CM053577.1, read as the reverse complement.
CACTAAGGGATTTTAATTGTGTATATTGTGGTATTAAGCTGCACTGAGATAGTAATATTTATCAAGGAAACCCCTGAAAGACATCATTCAAACTATAAGATGAAGTATGTATTTTGTTTTATTCTGTTATGTTATATACTGCTCCAACAAACACAAAATTCACGTGACTCAGCACATTCAAGAAGAGAACTTCCACAAACCCAGGAGCCATTAACATCACAGAATTTAGAGAAATACGTGGCAACCAGAATGCAGCTCAGGGGAATCTAGTCCCAAATAATATGTTTTTATGACACATCTTCAGTTAATGCCTCGTGTAGGTGTGACGGTGATCCATTCAGAGCACAGTCTGGGTCAGGCTGCTCCGTATTTACAAGATGTCATCAGCTTTACCATCCGTTCATTTACAGAAATGAATGTGAAACAGAACTTATGATAGAAGTTATGATAGAAACAATGATAGCTTCTCCAGAGAATGGGATGTTTATATTTTATTTTAAGCAATAAACCTGCATTATTATTTATTATTACTAGCATCATAAAAATTTTGAAGTCACTAGATTTGGCTATTCTCATTCTCAAATCTATATAACTGGAACAGCTGGGCTTTCCAAAGACCTGAATCAACTAGCTTTTCTTCATCTCATGTTAGAAGAAAATGGACAGAAGATCACTTATTAATGTTTTCAACTCCCAATCATTTATCTACAAAGTTGTCTTTCAAAATGACAGGACACATAGCCAATATTTATATACAGAGAGAGAATATATGGACTTTCATCAAACAAGTTACCATTTGTTCATTTTCAAAGAACAACTCATGAACTATCTTATGCTAGAGTTACTGAGCTCCATGTGGTCTTGTGTTAATAACCAAATTTCCACAGACATGAAATTTCTTTGCTACATATAATAACTTTCATTTAGAACCCAAGAAGCAGTAAAGAAAGTTTTTTTTTTTTAATAATTTGAACCTATGTGCACTTTTTCAAACTGGGGAAAGTATTCTTTTTTATGTATTATGATAAAAGAATTGTGTATATAACAAAAGTATACTAAAAAGCAGTGAGACTTAAAATTGTCTGGAAAGTTAACAAAAGGAGTGAAAATGGATTTTAATAGCTTTGAGAGTTAAACATGTGCCTTCAGAGTGGAAAAATGTATCAATTTCATTTCAGTCTCCTTTGGATTCCTTTCATAATAATTGTGAATCATAACATCATCTCTTAAACATTAAGTATGTTTCCAAAACTTAATCTATGAAAACTTTTAAATGTCATACTATCATGTACACGTATGGATGTCTTTTCACTTATGGAACTACTAAGGATTGGTAATAAAAATAGGAGATGGTGTCATACAGAACAACAGGAGTAGTCATAAGCTCATGTGATGTGTGTTAACAAAAACATTTCCAACAGGTAGTCATTAAATCAGAATACGCAGCTTTCCCAATACAGTGTGGTACTACAGCAGTGGGGGAATAACAGAAATCAACCCAAATACTATATGATGTTTTCCTCAATACGCCACAAACAGATGTGACAGAAAACTCTAGGAAAAGAAAACACAGTCAGAGTAAAATGAGCAATGTGGGTCTACACATGACCCAGCTGCACTGTTTCCAATCTACCTGGTCGTTTCTCTGGCAAAGAAGCTTGGTTGCTTAAGAATCTATTGCTGGTTTTCTTTTCTCCCTTACTGAGCAACAGGGGTCAGGTGAGAAGTGACTGATCAGCACATCGAATCCTACTACTACTACATAAACCAACTAACTCCTGTCAGGAGCTGTTTCATATATATAGAGTAGCACCACTTTCTAGCTTTTTACTCACATTCAGGTCTTTTGTGTGGTTTCCTGACTTTTCTTCCCAACCATGCTGCTGGGATTTTCCCGCATGCTAATCAGCATGATGGATATTATCACGCCATGCAGTGCTGATGAAAGAGAGGACACAGGTGATGAGCCATGGACAAGCAGTCCAGTTAGGAATCCACCCCGGGACTGATATAAAGACAACCACTCAGCCACTCCCGGGATGAACAGAGGGAATCATCAATCACTGGGAGCTAGTAGAGAGTGCATGGCTCTCTGGTACAGCACAAGGAAATGAAGGCTGACCAATAACACACACTGACAGCCTCCAGCCGGATTAATTAAGGTCAAGAGGACAACAGTCCTTTTAAAATGACACACAAACTGAACGTGGTGGAAACTGTCGTGAGCCCCTAAGCCCGAGTAACATTTAAAAATGCTTACACGTAATAGTTTACTACAACAAAACATAATGCAAAAGGCCTGAGTATGCCCGGCTCTGCTCCTGAGTACCCCTGGCCCCAGTACAGTGGTGATCCAAGGCGACGGCTCACTGGGCCGGGCGTCTGGGGAATGAACGCAGGAACCGGGCTGACCAGAAAGAAGGCTGCTGGACAATTACTGCTCCAAGTCCAAACTATCCAACGAGGACGGGGCAGGTGAGGCAGCATTCCCTGAGGGACAACTGGACGTTACCATATATGTTTCGGAAGGCAAAGCTGGATGCACACCAGGCCTCGAGGGTCTTCATGTGCCTGGACCTCAGCAGGGGACAGGAGGGTAAGGAAACTAACACTGGCTTTGTGCCCACAGACTCAAGCATCTGGCAGTGATTTCACATGTTAATGCATGTATAACATATATGTGTATATATATATAAAATAGTGCAACATTTATGTACATTTATAATATGTGTATAATACACATATATATAAACATTGACACAAATATACACATATTTGAATGATTAGGGATCACAAGTGAACATATAAGAACGGCAATAGGAATATGTGATAAACATTAAGATTAGGATCACCTTTGTAAAAAGAAACTCTTTTTTCAAAAATTAGTTATGACAGAATTGGGTTCTCCATATAGAATTCGGCTAGATGGTCACAAAGAGACTGGGCATTTTCTCATTAATCTTTCCTAAAGGTACTTGATACATTTTCAGAATCTTCATTCTAGAGCACCCTCTGCTGGGAAAAGTGCCTCAAAATACTTGATTTCCTTGTTTCCCCTCCCCCGCCACCATGCTCTGGGAATCATTTTAAAATAAAAATATTTTTTTTCTGATCCAGTAGAACCTTCTAAAATGTGACAATTTCTATTCTCCCACGATCCTGTCTTCCAACTAAAGCCTCACAGTCTATGTTAAATAACTGACACCACTGTCCCTCGAAGCCAAATGCTAGGCATTTCACGTTACCCCCAGGAGTGCAAGGGAGCTGCAGGGACTGAGGGCGGGTGGTCCTTGGCTGACACGTGAGGAGAAAGAACAGTGGTGACCACCACCCACCTTCCAGGATGGAGCAAGCCCTGGATGTCACTTTCCCTGGAACGAGAGGCACCGGAAGGTGGCTGGCCTCCAGTCATCCTGAAAGGACCCTGCAGAATAAGGATGGAAGAGGGGAGCTGCAGAGAGGCACAATTGCCAGGGAACCCTGCTGGGAGCAGAAACCTGGGGAGGCAACCCAAACATGAGCCAGAGAGTTCATCACCCACATCAGAGAACAGATCTGAGGGTATCTCACTACAAAAGGATGCCATGAGGGAGCCGGCACCTAGACACCATCATGACTGCAAGCAGACTGTGGCATGGAGATGCTGGCAAACAGCTCCGGAGGAGCAGAAATCCTGTTCCCCTCCTCTAACTCCTCCTCTCTGTGTGGCCGCTAGAGAAACTAATCCATGACCAATAACCCAGGGGAGATACCTGGAGTCACTGTCATTGCTGGGAACGGCCTCACCTGTACAACGTCAATTCCAATATTCCAGTGTGACTGTCCTCCAGAGTTTCCTCCTGCCCCTTCATATTCCCTCCCCCCAGTTCCCCACCCCAGTCCCCAAGCAACCACTGATCTGCTTTGTGCCGGTATAGACTGGTCTGCATTTTCTAGAGTGTTTTACAAATGGAATCCAACACCGTGTACTCCTTTTTGCTGGCTTCTTTCACTGAGCATAACTGAGATTCATCCCTATTGTTAAGTGTATCAACAGTTTGTTCCTTTTTACTGTTGAGTAGCACTCCATCATAGAGATGCACCACAATTTGTTCATTCATGCACTTCATGATGGATATTTGGGCTATGCTAGTTTGAGGCTACCCTTAATAAAGTCTTTGTATGGGAAAAAAAACAAACCATCAAGCAGGGGCTTGAGTAGTCCCTCCCCCCCTGCCCATCCCCCATGTGTTCACCAAACTTGAGGGAGGAGAGGGAAGAAGCATGTCAACTAGAGAGACTTTGCTTTGGACTACAATGGATCTTTAGTGACAGCTCTAAGACCCAAAAGCATCCAGAATGCTATGGGTTCTGTTGGACGGAAGTCAGTCGTCCTGAAGAGAGGTTCTATCACAGGCAATGATGGAAAAACTAAAGCTACTTCCTGATTACAGGTAATGGACTGCTCAAGCAAGAGAGACCTGTCCCTGCAGGAAGGCAGAGGAGCTATCTGTGAAGGAAGAGTCATAAGGAGAAAGTATCAGGATAAAAGGGAAGTCCTCAGTGAATCTGGACTGCAGCAGCCCAAGGGGAGGAGGATGGCAGCTCGCCAGAGAAATTCACACACATCTGCACACTCAGCCACCCACCCCAGAGGACCCTCCAACTGCATCCACAACGCCCAAACTGCTCTCACATCCAGCAGCCACCACCTCGCCCGGGAAGCCTGCCTCAGTGTCTATGAGATGTTGTGCTAAATCCCCTAGCCACAGACTTTCAGAGCTAAAAAAGCCTTGGAGGAAATGAAGGAAACAGATCTGGAGAGAAATGATGTGCCCAGGGCTACACACACAGGACCAGAATAAAACCTCCTACTTTGTGTTACAGTACACAGTCACCATAAGACCGGTTCTCCACTCAGACACTGTGACAGTGTTGAAGGTATTAACCAAACACTAGGTTCAAAATGACAATCCTAAAAGCAACTCCATGAAAAGTGAAAGAGCAGTGCAGCGCATGCACGCCCCCAGCAGCTGCGGACGGCCTCAAGGAAAACCACATCATCTGAGTTTACTAAACCCGCTCGCTCTCGTGTAGACTTCCTCTGCATAATCCACTATTGAGGCTCTGATCCAATATCAAGTTCCTTAGGACTCACCCTACAGGTCCCTTTCATTTTTCTTTAACAACTTTAGTACCTCTGTGCAGTACAGATGTATTCCTTCAGTCACTGCCATTCTTTTGACAATTATTGCTGCTGTTTTTGCGAGACCTCTTTCCTTTTGACCAAAGAGGCTGAGCGCATGTGGTTAGGAAGACACAGGCTGTGGAGTCTAACACATTCAGCAGGCAGTTCCAGCCATGGACTCACAAGCTAATGTCTCTAGCAGGCATTTTACTCCGTCCATGGGATGGAATGATCACCTCCTTTGCAAGGCTTTGGTAAAGATTATATCAGACAATTTACATAGAGTGAACATCTTTTTAATGAATGGTAGAAGGATCACCTCAACTATTTAAATCTGCTTTTCTTTCCACTTGCCCAGTAGAACTGAATATACATGTTAAACACATATATGATAGATCTTCACTGTATTTCTAAAAGCTGGCTGCTCACAGCAGCATTACTCACGATACTGCTATGGAACGCCCCAAGGACCCATAGACAGATGAATGAATAAAATGTGGATACACACCATGGAATATTATTCAACCATAAAAAGGAAGGAAATTCTGACACATGCTGCAACATAGATGAACCTGAGGACTAAGTCAAATAGTCAAGTCACAAAAGGATAAATATTGTATGATGACATTTATGTGAAGCACCTAGAGTAGTCCAACATAGAGAGACAAAGTAGACTGATGGTCGCCAGGGGATGGGAGAGCTGGGCACCCAGGGAGTTACTGCTTTAGCAGGTCCAGTTTCAGTTTTGCAAACTGAATAAAGCTTTGTAGACAGATACTGGTGATAGTTGCATGAATGTACTTCATGCCACTTAACTCTATGCTTAAAAATGATTAAACCAGGGGCACCTGGGTGGCTCAGTCAGTTGAGCCTCCGACTTCAGCTCAGGTCATGATCTCATGGTTCGTGGGTTCAAGCCCTGTGTCAGGCTCTGTGCTGACAGCTTAGAGCCTGGAGCCTGCTTCCAGTTCTGTGTCTCCCTCTCTGTCCCTTCCGTGCTCACGCTCTGTCTCTCTCTCTCTCAAAAATAAACTTAAAAAAATGATTAAGCTAGTAAATTTTGTTATATTTTTACAATTTTTTTAAAGTAAAAAGAAGAAAAAATTGGGGCGCCTGGGTGGCTGAGTTGGTTAAAAGTCTGACTCTTGATCTCAGTTCAGGTCATGATCTCAGTTTGTGAGTTTGAGTCCTGCATCGGGCTCTATGCTGATGGTGTGGATTCTCTTTCTACCCCTCCCCCGCTCCCCTCTCTCTCTTTCTCTCCCCCACCCCCAAAATAAATAAACTTTAAAAAAAAGTAAAAGAAAAATGTAACTGCTTCATCCAAATGCTAAGAGTGATCCAAACGACTTGAGTTGCACATGTATTTTACTATGAAGTTCGTTTCCTTTTAGACGACTATGCTAAATCATATAAATATTCTGGCATTTATTTCTAGTACCCATGTTATTGTATCAACCAAATAAGCTTACCTTAATTAAAATAGCTCTGACATAATGAAATTATTAGCTTTGAAGCATAAGAATTTCTCTAGGAGAGTATGTCTTTGATTTTATGAAGAATCCAGAGGGAATAAAACTGATTATTAAAATATATTATTTTAGGTTTTCCCATCAATACCTCCCCCCACAAAAAAGTAAAAAGAAACACATGACCTGACATTAAAACGTTTTGGGGTAGCATATTTATCTCCCTAATTGTTGCACTTGGATGACACGGAAAAGATGTATATTATTTTATAAACAAACACCTATTATCCATAGTAGCTAGAAGACTTACGTAGGAGGAGAGGCTGAACTAAGAAGAAAACAGTAGAAGCAATCTACAAATAGGGTCAGAAAAGCCATTAAAAACAAATATGTGAGAAAAATGACAATAGCAACTACAGAAGGAAAGCTCATGGGGGGGCAGCACTTAAGTGAGAAAGAAAAAGCATGAGAAAAGGACACAGTTTCAGGGAATGTAAGTTCTAGAAATTCATGTTTAACACACTGCATTAAAGTCTGACAAGTTTTTTCTCTATGAAGGGCCAGAAGGTGTTTTCAGCTTTGTGGGCCATGGGGCCGTTTGTGGCAACTACTCATCTCTGCTACTGAAGTCTGAAAGCAGCCACAGGTAGTACGTTAGAAATGGTGTGGCTGTGTTCCCTATGTTCCCACAAAATTGTATTTACAAAAGCTGGCAGAAGGCCAGGTTTGGCCTGAAGGCAGGCAATAGTTTACCAATCCCTGGTCTAGGGAAACAAGACAAATAAATATAAGGACAACTTGAAATAAGGTATATCAATGCACATGAACTCAAATACTGTGGATTCCTATTCTACCCCCCAGTGAATCAAACCCATGGGCTGAAGTTCAAATATGAAATGTTCCTTTTTTACCAAGAAAGGTAAGTGGCTCCATGGGCTAAAGACTTTTAGTGGATTTCTCATTCCCATTAAAAATGGGCCGACAGGCCACCTTTATCAAAACATTCAGAATGCTTTTTTTCATTTAAAAATTATTTCTCAGTATCCAGAAATGAACTAACAAGAGTTAAATTTTTACTCGAAGTACCTCTAAGTTTTTCCATAGTTGATGCTCGACATACAGAGTAAAATCTGGGCCAGTAACTTCATAGACTTCAATACAGTTGGTTATGGTCAAGACCCCGAAGGAATACATGAACTATCTATACAATGGGAAAAATGTCCAAAAATATACATCTCAATGTAAAAGGTGAATAAAATATGCATGAAGAATCAAGCTGTGTAAAAAGGAAAACACACTCTCTCTCCCCCCATTCTCACTTAAGCAAAGAAAATTTTTGGAAGGATATTCTCCTCGCCTCTGAGTAATAAGATTCTGAATTTCAAAATATTCGTGTTTTGCTTTATGTGATTCTGTACTTTTACATTTTTTACCATAAGCAGTATGGTATTAAAGTTTTATGTGGAGGTTGCAGTTAAAAGGTTTATCACCTTCATAACTAAAAGTCAGCTTGAATACCAACATTTTTAAGAGAATATTCACTCACAGGACTTATCCATAAAGATCACACAACAAGAATATTTATAGACACAATTCATGTGACATCGTTTTTGTGGGGCAATTTCACAGTAGCACAATACCTCAGCTCCACCCATCCATTTGGGCTCATCAGGAAACTCAGCACACAAGACATCTTCTGACTGATCGGTCCCCAACACATGGTAACAGAGTTTTTGGTGGAGATTGGTGGATGTCTCTGTACCTGAAGGAGTTAAAAATGTATATAATGAAGTGCAGTTGACAATTTTAAGAAAAGCTATTCCACCGGTATTGTACAATGCTAGAAATATCTTAAGAGTTAACATTAGTACCCACTAAAATAAAATGTTTAAGTACAAATCTAACAAAATATGTATTAAGACTTCCATGAGAAACATTACAAAACTGATAAAAGAAATCAAAAAAGAACTAAATAAATGGAGAGATGCTCCATGTTCATGGATAGGAACACTGTCATGTCAATTCTTCCCCACTTGACCTACAGATTCAATTTAATTCCAATAAAAATCCCAGCAAGTTATTTTGTGGATATCGATGAGTTGGTCCTTAAGTTCATGCGAAGAAGCAAAACAAAACAAAACAAAACAAAACAAAAAAAAACCAGAATGGCCAACATGATATTAAAGGAAAAGAAGAAAGTTGGAAGGCTGACACTACCTGACTTCAAGATTTACTGTAAACAGTGTGGTACTGGCAAAAGGACAGATAAATCAATGGAACAGAGTAAAGAGCCCAAATATACATACATAAAAGAGCCCAAGAGCCCACTATACATAAATATAGTCAACTGATCTTTGACCAAGGAGCCAAGGTAACACAATGGAGCAAAGACGACCTTCTCAACAAGTGGTGCTGGAACTGGACATACACATGGAAAGAAGCAAATTTGGAAAGAAGCAAACCCTTCACAAAAGATAAGTCAAAATGGATCACAAATCTAAACATAAAGGTAAAACTATAAAACTCCTAAAAGATAACACAGAACAAAATCTGGATGACCTTCAGTTTGGCAAGGACTTTTTAGATACAATGACTTGTATCTAAATACAAGATACAAATGTACAATCCATGAAAGAAAGAACCGATAAGCTGGATTTCATTAAAATAAAAAATTTCTGCTCTGTAAAAGACGCTGTCAAGAGTCCGACATGTCACAGATGGGAGAAAATATCTGTGAAAGACATATCTGGTAAAATGTGCATTACCCAAAATTTACAAAGAACTCTTGAAACTCAAAAATAACTTTTGAAACTCAAAAATAAGAAAAGAAACAATCTTATCGAAAAATGGGCCAAAGAGGTTAACACAAACCTCACTAAAGAAGATATGCAAGGGAGCCTGGGTATCTCAGTTGGTTAAGCATCTGACTTCGGCTCAGGTCACGATCTCATGCTTCGTGAGTTCGAGTCCCACGTCGGGCTCTGTGCTGACAGCTCAGAGCCCTGGAGCCTGCTTTGGATTCTATGTCTCCCTCTCTGCCCCTACCCCGCTTGCAATCGGTCTCTCTCTCAAAAATAAATAAATATTAAAAAAAAATTTAAACAAAAGAAGATATGCAGATGGCAAAGAAGCATATGAAAATATGGTCTACACCATGTCACCAACGAAATGCAAATTCACATAATAATCTACCACTACACACCTCCTATTAGAATGGACAATATCCATAACAATAGCAAAACCAAAAGCTGGTTGAGGATGTGGAAAAACAGGAACTCCCATTCATTGCTGGGGGAATGAAAACTAGTACAGCCACTTTGGAAGACAGTTTCTTATAAAATTAAACATATTCTTACAATACAATCCAGCAATCACACTCTTTGGTATTTATCCAAAGTGTTTAAAAATTTACGTTCACACAAAACCTGCACACAGATGTTTATAGCAGCTTTATTCGTAACTGACCAAACTTGGAAGGTACCAAGATACCCTTCAATAGGAGAATGGATAAATAAACTGTGCTACATTCAGACAGCGGAATACTATCCAGCGCTAAAAAGAAATTAATTATCAAGCTATGAAAAGACATGGAGGAAACTGAAATGCATAGTACCACATGAAAGAAGACAATGCAAAATGGCTACCTGGTATACGATTCCAACTATGTGACATTCTGGACAAGGCAAAGCTATGGAGACAGTAGAAACATTGGTGGTTGAAGTGCCTGGGTGGCTCAGTAAGTGGGTGTCTGGCTCTTGATTATGGCTTGAGTCATGATCTCATAGTCATGGGATCGAGTCCAGCCTTGGGCTCTGCGCTGATAGCTTGCGATTCTCCCTCTCCCTCTCCCTCTGCCCCTTCTCTGCTTGCTCATGTGCTTTCTCTCTCAAAATAGATACATAAACATTAAAAAAAAGAGAAAGATTAGTGGTTACCAGAGGCTAGAGGAGAGGAAGGTGAATAGGCAAAATACTGAGGATTATGAGGCTGGTAAAACTGCTCTTATGACACCTCAGTGGTGCATACATATCATGTATTATACATATGTTTATCAATCACATTATACATTTGTCTAAACCCATGGAATATACAACACTAAGAGTGAGCTGTAATGTAAACCCTGGACTCTGGGTGAGTATGATGTGTCAAAGAGCGCTCACCAATTTTACTTCCTCTGGTGAGGGATGTTGATAATAGGGGAGGCTCTGCATGTGGGGGCAGGGGAGGTATGGGAAATCTCTGTACTTCCTCCTCAATTTTGCTGGGAATGTAAAAATGCTCTAAAAGGTAAAGACTTTTGTTTTTTTAAAGTTAGGCATTGGTTGGGCATCACTCTGGGAAGTAATTCACATGTATCTGCTGACTTTGGAGGCTGTTGTGAGACTGAACTATTCTTTTTTTTCATTATGAAAAGCCACTAAGCTTTCAGGGCAATGAAAAAGAAGGTAATACCATAATATAAAAGAAAGCTTTACAGTACTCGGTGACTTTCCACGGCTTTTCCAGGAAGCACATGGTCAGAATTGCTCAGCCTCATTGGTAAGTCCCTCCATCACAGAACCAGAGTGGCTGTTGAGGTCTTCTTGACAAGAGGGCGGCAAATTACAGCTGGGAAAAGATGGTACCTTTCTGAAATCAATCCTAGTGACTAACCTTTACTATTTTTGCCACTGAAAGCTGAGCCTAAATAATAATTTTTGTGTTTTTCACAAATTAATAACATTGTTCTCTAATAAGAAATGGCTAGTGAAATACATTTTTGGTCTCCCACCTGTAAAGACCAACCAAGACAACAGGAAAATGCCCATGCCATGTGGAACGATGGTACAGCATAAAGAAGGTGATGTTGACAGCCTGGACCAGCAAGGAACAAGGTACCTCGCCCTTTCTATCTGGGAAGATGAAGAGTAAAGGGGGAAAGAGACGAGACTACTTGAACACAACAGGATCTCTGTGCAACTGAAAAGGAGAACAAAGGTATGTCCTCCAAGTTAACAAGGAGAAAAATGTCAAGATAAATCAACCAGGTAAACCATAACATCTGATCAGAGGAAGAGATATGATCACCACAGTAGGAAAATTTCATAATCACTCGACATTATTAAATAAATTGGTTTTGTAGAAAAACAAAAATCCATCTTCTCCATGACTCCTTGGGAGATATAACACATTTGTAAAGGACTGATTGCAATAATGGCCAAGTTAGTCATGGTTCCTTATATCTGTTTCTCCACCCCTTGAACAGGGGCTGCTGGCCCCCTGGCTTGCTTTGGCCAACACCATACAGCAACACCATGTAGGGCCAGTAGCAAGCCTAGGCATTGAAGAGGCTTGTGGCTTTTGGCTCTCCTCTTGGAATCCTTCTGAGCTGCCATGTAAACCAAGTGGCTAGTCTGCTGGAGGATGAGAGACCACATGGATCAGAGCCCAGGCCCCTGACATGGGAAAGAGCCAAGCCAAGATCAGCCAACTGACCCGCAGCAGAACATGGACACATGACAGAACTCAGCTAAGTCCAGCAGAACTGCCTGGCCAACTCATAGACTCACAAGCAAAAAAAACCATGGTTATTATTCTGAGTCACTAAGTTTTGGGGCAGTCTGTTACACAACAGTGCTAACTGATACAACATCCTTTGAGGAAACCAGGTTCTACACCAAACAGCTTCTATGCAGGGTTTAGCTTTTAAATTTTTTTTTTATGTCTTTATTTTATTTTGAGAGAGAGAGACAGAGAGTGAGCAGGAGAGGGGCAGAGAGAGAGGGAGACACAGAATCTGAAGCAGGCTCCAGGCTCTGAGCTAGTGGTCAGCACAGAGCCCGATGCGGGGCTCAAACCCATGGACTGTGAGATCGTGACCTGAGCTGAAGTCGGACGCTTAACCGACTGAGCCACCCAGGTTTAGCTTTTAAAGTCATGTGAAGTCACACTTCTATTTCACGAAAAAGGCGCTTTACCTGATACCTTAACTTACCATCACTTTTTCCATCCTGTTGGGGATATGAATTGTAGAACATCCCCTTCCCATCATGGGTCCATGCCATACAGCTGAACTTGACTCTCTCAAGCACATCTGGAAGCTCTTTGGCACCATCAACTTTCATGAACTTGATCGTCACCCAGTCTGAACCGCTGGCACTCAGACCATAGGCAAAATATTCACCATCTTCACTGAATGCATAGCCTATGGGACACAGGAGAAATCCTCAGTGAACTTGGGGACACAACCCCTAGCCCTGCCCACTGCCCTCTGTGCTGACAATGTTCTCTGCCAGATGTGCAACAAAAGAAGCAGGAAACCTGTAGTGAGGAACCCAGGGGGCTGGGCCCACGCCTTACAGGGATTCCCCTCATGAGTTTGGCCAAGTGTCCAAACCTCTCTGGGTCTTAGTTTTTTCATTTGTAAAATGACATATTGGATTATATGACCACTAATATACTTCCACTGTTTATATTTCTATAATTCAATAAGCACTTCAGTTAAAAGCAGAGCACATCTGAGACTTTCAGCATATTTTATTTATACTCTAAAGAGGAGGGGAAAAAATAAGGAAACTACTTTTAGAGTAATGACTGGATTATGACACATAGCATGTAACAAAAATAAATAGAAGCCATTAAGTAATTTTTGTAATGGATTCCAAACTATTTGAAATCACTCTTTACAACCTCATTTTTTGAGCATTGCTGGCACTCAAAGATTAACATCCACACCATCTGACCAGCACAAGCCTGAGGGTTGCAATGAAGGCTCACATAGTACATATTCCAAAAGTGACCATGAAAAGGAAAGAAAAGCAACACCATTTATGAACTGTTATGCACATCCAATTCTTTAAGTCTATGACAGAATGTTCTAATCACTACATAATGTGTGTTGAGAAATTTTATGTTTATACTCGCTTTTATAAATGTAAAGTATGTATAGACAGCATTTGGTAAATCTCTAGGACACTAGAGATTTCCTCTTAGAATGTTTGCTAAACTTCACTAGGGCTTGAAAATTATCCTCAGAAACTCAACTATTTTCAGAGGTATCCTACTATTTTACATGGAATTTCTATTAGTGGTAATTAAGTTTAAAATTTCACAAAACCTCCTTATTAATCATTTATAATTCCTATAAAGTATTCAGGCTCATCTGTATATAAATACAGGGAAGACTCTACAAGGCAATGAAGATAAAATACTTCTTACTCTATATAAATTATTTCTATATAACTGGAAATTTTTCAGGAAAAATTTAAATAATAATTTATTTGAAATGTATAAAAAATCATACACTATCAAAACAGTCTGTTGTGTTAACCCATACTGTAACCTCCCTATAGTATCATTTTCAGAAAACTTGAAGACTGAGGCCAGGTCCCATGTCTAATTTCCCTTTTGATCTATGAGGACCTGTACATGGCACGCATTCCATTAAAATGTTACTGGAAAGAATTTTCAGAGACCCTCTTATAATGAAGTTCTTCTGATAAACTACAAGACAGACTTTTGTTAAAATTAAATATCATCCTACACAGGGTATGTTATTACACACAGAACCAGTGTATTAAGTTCATTTACAAGTGCAAGCTCAAATTCATGGAAGGGTATTTTTAGTTAGCTGGCTGGCATCTTAGTTTCAATACTGATTGCTTTCAACACTAATTAGATAAAGGATCATCATTTACAGACATATCCTATTTATGAAGAAGAAGGGAAGAACCATTAAGCGGCTGAGTGGCTCCATTGAAGGGTCTTCCCGCAGCCCTACTGCGCCAGGGCCCTTTGAGTCCCACCTAATCGATTACAGGACGACAGTATTCCAATTGCTCAATTCCGCAGAGCTGAACCCCACCTGTGCTTTCTCTACAAAACAGGAGACGATGCAGGGGAAATGCTGAGCCAACTTCCTTAAAGTCTAGGATACTAATGAGAGATGATTCTCAGAGTATACAACTATTAGACCACAGAACCAGAGAATAGCCAACTTCCTTCCTTAGAACTAGTGCTCATGGCACAAACCTACAGTAATCTTGATGGCCTGTGGAGGTTATCCTGGGGTGGAGTCATTGAGGAGACACGTGGCCACTACCAGCCAAACTTACTGATTTGGATTTTAAACTTGCATCTTCAGGCAACAGGGTATCAAGCTAATTTCTACAAGACTGTGGTTTTTTACTTTTAATTCTAAAATACTGACAACAAAACTTTAAAACTCTGATCACTTCCTCCCCACCAAGGAAAGAGATCTTGTGAATATTCTTTCCTGTTTTACATTTATAGTTGAAACATTCTTCATAGAGCTTAGATTACTTACAGAAGATTTTTTTCTAAACACAGGTCTCAGGGATGTTAGAAGCAACGATGATGGTATCTTAAATATCTCAGAAGCCCTGGAAGCTAATTTGGGTCCAGTGTGAATTATTCTCCAGTTCTGCTTCATGCCACCAGAACGCGTGGCTACTCATGTATTCCAAAGATACTGTGCAAAAATTAGCTTTCCTGATACTGCATGTGCATCTGTTCCACAATATGGTCCACCCCGTCTGGCATTTCAGAGGTGAGGGGACTGCAGCAGCGTCAGAGCCATGAGTGAGGACCCCGGGACTCCGGTGGGCTTAGCTGTGCAGCACTCACCTCGGAGAGCTACCGTGCCATCATCAGAAAGTATGTTGGGGTCGAGGAACACTCTGGCTTCACCTTCTAAGGAATCTTGTACATATAACACTCGCTGGTTCTGCAAACCTGTGTTGTAAAAATAGAAATACCTGGGGGACAGAGATGGTCTTTGTTTAGCAGTCGAGTTTTCCATTTGTGGGGTACAGTCAAATACACACAAGCAAAAAGAGAAAGGAAAACAACATACAAGGGTTCAATTGCAAACAGGCCATGCCAGGGACGGGGAGACTAGGATGGAAGGTCCCACCACCTCCCTGTACCTAAAGTTTGTTATCTCAATTATTTTAGGTATTCAAATAATTTATTGTAATCTGCATATTAGCTAAATAGGAACAAATGAAGCCTGCTTCATTTGCTAAAATGAAAACTGATAATCAAAGCAGTAACTTTTTCTTTTCAATGGAGAAGAAAGCAGATTTTCTAAAATGAAATGCTGGATCCTTCCCTCGGCAGGCTGCTAGGGCAGGGGTAGGCAAACCCTTTTTGTACTGGGCAAAACTGCAAATGTTTTTGGCTTTGTGGGCCATGGAGTCTCTGTGGCTGCTACTCAATTCTGTAGTTGTACAAAAGCAACTATGGATAATATGTAAATGAATGGTCAGGTCTGTGTGCCATTTCAATTTTATTTACAAAAACAAGCAGCAGGCAGGCATATAGACGGTACTTTGGTGATCCGTGTGTGTGTGCGCACGCACGCGCGTGCGTGTACATGTGTGAAGGCAGGGGGTCTAAGAAATTCTCAAGTAAATTTATGATGGTGGTTGCAGAGGCTTAAAAAAAAGAACAAGAGAATATGTCTAAGTAGGTGTGAAAGGGAGAGGAACAAGAGAGGTGATTAATAGGTGCCACCTCCTGGCCATTTCCATTTCTGGGTGAAGGAAATTCATACAATAAAATCTTTTCTAGTAGCATAAGCCAAAGGGAATTTTAGAGGCAAACAAATCTCCACTGCTGTCTACAAATCATCCTATCTCAACAATTACTAGCCATAAGACAACAATAACTTCCTATAATCTAGACTTTTTTCCCTAGGAAGTATCTCTACTAAATTTCTTAATCATAATTTTAAGACTATGGACAACAGACCAAAAATTTTTATTCTCATATTCAAGCACAGAAATGACTTGATTTGACAATGAGTTAATTCTATCAACTGACAAGTTATTTAGAATTTGTATTTCAAGATTTAAGAAAGCATTCAATTAGACAAGTAAAAAGAAAATTCAATAAAAGCAACCTCACATACCGTTTTCCTTTCTTGAAGTGGCAACTATATTTGGGATAATCATACAGTTCAGTCATTCTCTCTTTGTATAAACCTCTGATAGGACATTGTTCAAGAAATGGCACAGTAATCTTGTTCTGGGCCTCAACAAAAGCCTATAGAGAAAATGTAAATGGAAAAAGCAAGTCAGACATAAAATTTTCGATGTGGAATATTATCCACTGATACGTATCTGTAAAAGCATAATCTTCCCCTCAATAAATGATAACTAGTCCTTACATGGCACTAATTACGTACTATTAACTCATCTAGAACTCAAAATTATCTTATGGAGAAGGTTCTTTTATCAGCCCAACTTTACAGATGGGAAAACTGAGTCTCAGAGTGGACGAAAAGTCACCCAACATCATACAGCCAGGTAGGGGCAGAGTTTGCTCTTAAATCTGTTCTCTTAACAAACACAACACACTGTACTAAGATCATGCAGTCAAATCAACTACTTTCACACAGTGCCAAGGTGCCAGCCTTCTTACTGAGATCCCCAAATCATCAGAATTAAAGAAACATATACGTAGGCACTATTTTACCAATTTTGCTTTTGGCATATACTGTCTTCATAAGGCCTACTACCTTGTCAACTTCAGAGACCATTGTTAAAATTTGAAACTAAAGAATATTTTTTTAAAAACTGGAGAATGGGTGGCATTAAATAAGAGTATCAACAACGATGGTTTGTAGGAAGGAAAAGAGATGGTCTGCAGGAAGTCAGGGGACCCTGGCAGCAAAGGCAGGGCAAGGTGCGGGTTTCATAGCAGATCAACGATATCCAGGCATACCTGTTTGTAAGTAAGCAGTTAGAAAGTTCTTCCTACTATAAAAACTCGGACTCAGTATATTCACGTCTGGCTATTAGTAAGAAATGAAACAAGAATAAATACATAAGCTCTAAATTCAATTGAAGGTTCAATCCGATGTCTACAAACAGGTAAGTTCTCAGAGGAAAACTTCAGGAAATTAAGAACATAATATATTCTGAATGACAGGTGAAAATGCGCTATTATCAGACTCTACTTTTGGATGGATCATCAAGGTCCAAGAGCCCATCCTAACTCAAAATGGTCTTCAAACTAACCACCAACTGTGCTCTGGAAAACCATGATTCTGTGTTGAGAGAAAGCTGTTCTAAAATTCACTGATATTTATAATGCACTTGAAAATAAGAGAGAAAGAGTGGAAAGTATGGCTAAAATAATGAACAACACTTTTTGCAAGATGATCCATTCAAGAAAAATAAAACTGTTATGGGGCCACCTGGGTAGCTCAGTCGGTTAAGCCTCTGTCTTTGGCTCAGTTCATGATCTCGCAGTTCGCAGCCCACATCGGGCTCAGATGTGAGCACAGAGCCTGCTCTGGATCCTCTGTCTCCCCCTCTCTCTGTCCCTGCCCTGCCTGCACTCTCTCCCTCTTTCTCTCAAAAGTAAATAAATATTATTAAAAAAAAACTGTTATGGGTCCCATTTCTTATTTCATTCAAACAGAAAATAAAATGTATTGAGTCCCAGAGAAATATAATGCCAAATGCTTATCATCAGGGATTGGCAAACTTCACCCTGGCCTGCTTTCCTCCAGCACTTGAGCTAATGAAAGTTCCTATACTTTTAAAGAGTCGGAAAACAAAAACAACCCAACAGAGGCCTACGTGGCTCTCAACATGTGAGACATTTAATACGTAGTCCTTTATAGAAAAAGTTTGCTGATTCCACTGTGCCTCATTAAAAAGAGTGTCAAAGAGGAAATGGACTTTTATTTTTGTTACAATATCGGTGTACAGCTGCAAAGCCACTCTGGGCAGCACTGTGGAGATCACAAAGTGTGTGCAAGAACATTACTGGATTTCACGACAGGAGGAAATGCCATGTCTACTTTACAGACATGGAAACTGAGGCATGCAGTAATGAAGTCACCCGGTCAAGGTCAACAGTGAGTCAGCAAAAGCACTGAAACAGAATTATAGTTGACCCTTGAACCACAGGGACTTGAACCATGAAGTCCACTTATTTGTGGATTTTTTACAGTACTATAAATGTATTTTCTCTTCCTTATGATTTTCTCTGTAACATTTTTTCTGTAGCTCGCGTTATTGTAAGAATACAGTATATAATACACATAACACACAAAATACATGTTAATTGACTGTTTATGTTATCAGTAAGGCTTCCAGTAGACAGTGGGCTATTGGTAAAGTTTGGTGGGGGGGTCAAAAGTTATAAGGGAATTTTCGACCTCACGGGGCGTTGGCACCTCTATCTCCTACATTGTTCTAGGGCCACCTGTACTCTATTCCAGTCATGGTAGGAGAGGCGGAAGCCGACTCCATGCCTGATTCCAGATGTGAGATGAGCAAGAGCAGACACCCCGCGGAGGGGAGAAGGGAAGCCAGGCCTCCTACGATTTTCCCCCTGCCTGTGCCAAGCGGGGACTTAATAAAAGCCTCGTATGCACTGATCTTGGCGTTGTGGATGGAGAGGTGATAAGTCCAGGACAAGCTCCCTGCCATCGTGGCGCTAACATTGTACTGCGGGGAAATAAAACACAAGCCGGAGGGTTACAGAGAACGGTTAGTCCGACAGCCACATGCAGGGTAATTATGAGCATCTGCAACCTTTGCTGGTCCTGAGCTGCCTGCCATTGCCTGTGATGAGGCGAGGACAGAGCCTGAGAGGGAGTGCTATGAGCAATGTGACATCACTGTGACACCTTTGTTATGGTTTACAAAAACATCAATCCATATTGGTTTGGAAATTGAAAAACCAGTCCTTCACCACAGATCGTGGGAAGCACTGGGAAGAAGGACACTTACGTCCGGGAGGGAGGGTGGCCAGGGAGGCCCTTCTCAGTAGGTTCTGAATTAAGGGAGGCTAGGTGAGAGGGAACAGCCATGCAAAGACGGGAGAACTGTCCCAGACCAAGGAACAGCAAGTGTGGGACCTGGGAGATGGAGCTCGCAGGTGTGAAGGAGAGCAGGGAGGGCAGTGAGGCTGTGAATGAGTGACAGGGAGCGAAGACCCCGGTGGGAGCTGATCACATGGCACCTGGTGGGCAGTTATGAAGCTTAAACCTTCATTCTAGGAGCAAACAAGCTATGATTGGGAAAGGAGCCAGTTATAAAATCTGACTTATCTTTTAAAAAATCTACCCTTACTTTGGATGAAGAATAGACTAGGGAAGCAAAAGTGGTAGTCAGGAAGGTGGGCCAGTGGGCCAGTGAGGGCTGAGGCCAAGTGAAATGGCTGGTCTCTAAAAGGAGCAGGAACGACCACTGTAATGGGGCACAGACAGAGAAAGATGGGCATAATGCACGCTAGTGTGTAGATTTGGTGGTGATTTCCCAGAAGGGCCTCATCAGACTATTCTAGCTCCTTAGGGCTCCCGCCCTGGGATCCCAGTGTGCTGAGGCAGTTGTCTGGCCCTCTTCTTCCACTGGAGGGGCCTCTGAGTAGGGCACCCTGCGGGCTCTGTTTCCCTTACTCTTCTGGTTTGGTTTGTCTGAGGCTGATCCAGGACTTATTCTGGCTCTAGTAGGACCAAGGTGGGTCCAAGAGACATACGTGCTCAGTTCACTTTCCTCGGAAAGGTGGAACTGTATTCTTGCTTCTCTGTCCTGCATCGCTTCTTTTGGATGTCTCATGGTACAGACACAACTGCTGCAACTGAACCCATCTCACACCGAAGCAGACACTTTTGCTTTTCTCATTTCTAATGTTCATAAGACGGTTAAGCCAGGCTACTAAATAACGAAACAACTCTAGGATTATTATGACCAATTTCGTCACCCGACCCACAGATGTAGTCAATTAATTACACTAAATAGAGCAGTTTTTAAAGACTGTGTCCTTCCAAGTCAAAGACCTACACGTAAAACCAGTGTTCAAATTCCTCAAAGTCTCAAATTCTTTACTAATGCACATCTTTATAACTTGGGCAAATCCCTCTCGTCATGAAGGCAGCAAATGTTCTATAAAGGGGCTTTGTGAAATTTAGGGTTCCACAGACTGTTGATATGATTTCTGGTATTTTAATCGGGAAAATACCTTCTTGGTCACTTATGGATTTAACAATCTGGCTTCTTGGTCTAAAAAATAGAAGAAGTTGGGGGAAAGACAGAAAGGGAGCAAGGACAGAGAACAAAACTGGAGGACTTTCATGATGATAAGGAGTGGGGTGAGGAGGATTAGAATTCTCTGTGCTCCTCAAGAAGCTTCGGCGTCCACAGTCATTTCCAGAGTGTTGTTAAAGTGACTGGAATCTGAAAGCCCACTAATGACACCTGCAGCTGAACCTCTGAAGAAGATCAGCAGTTCAGATTTTATAGCAATGAATGGATGTGAGTGCACCAAATAGCTGCCCAAAACTAAGAAACTCGGCTTATACCTCCTGCTTCCCTTGACTCTTAGAAAGCTCCACAGCAAAGCAATGTTTCAGTTATGCACACCGAGTAAGTTCTAGAGGTGTGCTGCACGGCACTGTGCCTGTAGTTAACAAGACTGTACTGTGCACACAAAACTCTGGTAAGAGCTCATCTTAAATATGCTCACCACCATGAAAGAAAAGGAAAGAAGAGCTACCTGGCAAAGGATCACTCAGGTTGGGAGCTGGAGATTCCTTTACCCTGTCTTCAGAAAGAATTTCTTCAAGTTGTCCTCACATGCACTGTATTTTAATCCACAAAATACCTCAAGTCCTTTAATAAGCACAACTCATACATATATGAGTAAAAATGAAGCATACAGTTACTCACCAACTAGCTATATATACAAAACACTACAATTAACATAAGATTAAACAGATGAACCCAGGAATAAAGGGAAATGCTACAAGAGAACAAAGGGGTAACCACTTCCAGGATGGGGCAGGGGTGAGAGGAAGCGGGGCAGGCAAGTGTCAAGATGACCAGGAGGGAGTCTTATAGGACACCTAATTGGGCATGGCAATCAACCTCCATTCTTCCCAAATAAACAACAAAAACTAGGAATGGTACTATCCATCACCATCCTTTGAGGAGTTTCTGCTGTAAATAATATACACGCACATGCGCATGTGCGTATATGACCTAGTTAAAGCAACTTTCAGGGGCTTCTGAAAAAAAATGGGTTGGTGTCAGAGGAAGGTCTGGCAGAACACCACGGTCCCAGCCACAAGGAGGCTGAGTGCTTCCTTGTAGGCCAGAGGGAGACGCATACGTGGGTCCCCTCTCACGGCTGGGAGTGTGGCAGAATTGAGATATGTCTCTCCAAGTGCAGGGATACCCTTATAAAAAAAAGAAGGTAAGGGGCGGCAAAGCTCATCCATGAGGCTCCAGGACCCAGGGCCAGGAGGGATGGACAATCACACAGCAAACTGAAGGCAGGTCATGCCAAACAGGAAATTAAACGCAGCTGCTTTAGGAAACAGGTCTAGAAACTGAGAATATAAAGGAATGGAATAATGTATTTTATAAGACTAATATAAGGAATATATACAGAGAGAGAGAGAGAGAAAAGAGTGTCCCATATTTTCCAGTACTCACTGAACATTTTAAAATAATTAGCAGTTCCTCGCACAACAAAGGAAATCTTAAATTCCAAGAAAAAAAGCTGGTTCAGGTCATGGTAAAAGCACAACACCACATTCTCTTCCTGGCCCCACAAACTCATTACTTACTTATTCCCAAGGAGGAGAAAGAGTGAATTCAAGTGGTTAAGAGCTCCAAATCCACGGGGCTTGTCTTTCAACATTAAAAGCCCAGAGTGGGTCCACTTCTGCTCTCTGGGACGTCTGCCCTCAAGTAAGGAAGGCTCATACTGAGCTTCCAGTTGCACAGGATTAACAGTGCAGGTGGGACCTTCCAGAATCCCAGCCAGGTCTCTTTTACACCTTCGCTGCCCATCCCATATGGGCAAATCAGCTTGACCTTGCAGTCAAGCCTTGTTCTCAGATTTAGTCCCTACTAGAAAGTCCACTCAAAGCTGAAACTGTAACCCCATTTGGTTCGGTCCTTTGGGGTACATGCTACTAACCAGCAACCTGGCAAGGACAGAGAGCACCTCAACTCCAAACCTAACTAAAACCTGATCATGAAGAAGTTAAAAGCATACACATCCTCTACTGAATAACTATTTTTTTCAATAAAGGAATCCAAACAACAACCAGAATATTTAGAAAACAAGAAATATAAGACTATTAGGAATTAAAATTCATGAGATGTGGCAAAACCTCTGGAGGTGACATCTGTTTCTTGTTGGTACCTTTGAGAAGTCCCGCTGACAGAGTGGGGGAGGGCTGTGTGACCTCTATGGGCCATCCAAGCACCCCGACCCTAGATCCAGGGACTGATCCAGGGCCAGGCAGAACACCCATGCAGGATGAGGCTTGCACTGGGTCCAAGGGCTTGTTTTGTGACTTACGCACACAGTGCTGGTGTCTGGTGGTGCCTTGTCCTGAAGGACAGCAATCACACTGTGACAGCTGAGGTATGTCTGGCACAGGTGAGGTGCTCTGCATTTGAATAAAAAAGCTGGGTCTGGAAAGCGACAGTTGTGCTTTCAGGAAGTTTGTGGTTTACCCTCTCTCTCCATCATATTTTACCGTTTCTGAGTACCAGTAGCTCACACCATCTGTCAGATGACGTTACTCTGTCTGTATTGTAACTACACTAACTCCTTTCTACATTCTTTACCTAAGAAAATCCTATCCATTTTTGTAAGCAGTTTTTCCATTGATTCTTCTCTATAGGTAACAGTCAATAAAGGAGTCACGAACCCAGGCAAAGCAACCAGAATCCTTTTTCAGTGAGAGATGAATACTGGCAGACAGAAGTTATCTTATCTTATGGGATTTGGGGCCATGAGGACTGAGTAAAACAGAAAGAGGCAAGGCCCATCTTTCCCTACTACATGGGAGAGGCTGCTGGAAAACAAAACAATCAGAGAAAAGCAGATGACCTAAGAGACAAAGAGAGACAGGTTTCCAGAAAGGCATGTGCACTCCTGAATCAGGCTGTGCCTAACGGCTTACACCCTGGTTGCCAATTACAGCCACTCTGCTCCTTTTTTCATAGGAGCTGGAGTGAGCCAGGTTTCAGGTACCACCAATCTGACATCCTAACAGCTCTTCCAGGAGTCCTGCGGTCTGCCGAGCAAGATGAGGCTGTAAGAACACGAGCAGCCTAGGGAGAGGAGGAAATGACCCCAAGTTTGCCTAAGTCCTGGCGGGCGAAGCTGAGGAAGGTGTATCTACCTGGACGGTGTCTTATCAGTACATGAGAAAGTGAAATGAAACTAAACATTCAAATCAAAGTTTTAAAGTAACAAAAGAACATAAGAAGAAATTAATGAACTAGAAAATTAAGAGTATAACTTATGAGTCCTCGAATGGCTTCTTTTAAAAAACATTTTTTTAAGAAAAAAAAACAGATTCAACCAAAGCTCTAGCTAAGCTAATCAAGGAAAGGGGAGAGATGTTACAGAAACTCAAAATTAGAAATGATAAAGAAATATAGCCACAAGCAGAGTAAAGTCAGGGATGTAAGAAATATTACATGTAACCCTGTGCTGGTACATTTTAGACTCTCAATGATATGGGCAGTGTTCTAGGAAATATAAAGGATTAAAACTGATCCACAAAGAAAGATCTGAACGGGTAATAATCCATGAAAGAAAGTGGAGGAAAAGAGTCTAAGAATTAATTGCAACAAGAATTTGTCCCAGATAGCTCTAAATTATCAAGCAGATAATTTCCATGCTATTTAAACTGCTCTACAATAAATGTAGTGGCAAACATTTATCAAGCACTTATGTGTGTCTACCATTTTGCTGCATGATTCACAAATACCACTTAATTTTCACCATGACCATATAGAGTAGTTTGCTCCAAATTATAAATCAGAATATTGAAGTTTGGAGTGGTTAAAAAATATGACCAATGTCACATCTGATGAAATTGTGGTGTAAAGATTCAAACCTATCTTTCTACCTCTGAAGCTGCTCATTAAATGATCCTGCCATACTGCCTTCCCGTGAATAAGCAGGTTCCAAGAATCTCTAAGCATTCCCGTTAGTTGCTGGGAGGAACAGGGCAGAAAGAAAATTCTAGAAGAAGGGAGACAAGTTAGGAAGCTACTGAATGTCTAGCACAATGGCAATGCATGCCTGAACCAGAGCAGGGTCAGCAGGGATTTAAAAAAAAAAAAAAAAAAAGGAGAAAGGCATGAGATTTTAGAGAGGCAGAAGTGGAATTCCCAAGAATCATGTGTATGATTAAACAGACAGGTCAGTGCTGTGCGATATTATGTAGGGTAGCCCGAGAAGTCTTTACGCTAACACACGCCTTGGTACCTCCCAATGGAAGACTTCAGAACCACAAACACTGTCCCTCCAACTTATAAAGATGCCATAAACAGCAGTGAGGCATCGGCTAGGGCTTTGACTCCTTGAAAGTGGACCCAGTATAAACCAAAGGTGTTACTACCTTTCTCTTACTATGTCTGAGCATTCTCTAGGGCGGTTTCCTCAAGCTTTCTGGACCTTAAGGATTATCCGGAAGAAAGAGATTTCTACTGAAATCAGATGCTCCAGAATTATGGCTTAGACACCTATATTTTACTAAGTGCCCAAGGAAGGTGATTTTTATGACTAAGTGCTTTGTTCCCTGAAAATGGCAACATGGGGTGGTGAATGGATTTTAGACAGCTACGGTTGGGGGCGGGGGGGCGGTGAAGAGAGGCCGGGAGAAGTCAGAGTTATCTCAGTTCTTCAGTTGTTAGCTCATTACCAATGGTTTTTCCAAACATATCTGACATCAGCATTTCTCATAGAACACTGTGATGATTAAAAACCAAAGCTGAGTAAGTGCCCACAGGGAAGATGTCACTGTTAAATGTATTCAAGCACTTTATGCATTTTGTCAGTGGTCTGGGATCTGCTTTTCTAGAATGGAGCTCTCCTGATGTTGAACACAGGGGCTGCCATCCCAGTCTATACTTAACATGTGTCTCAGCACCCCCAATCACTAGTTCTCCTGTGCTAGCATGTAAATTCCATGCCAGCAGGGGCCACATCTGTCTTGTTTATGACAGCATGTCTGTTCCTCCTCCCAATTTAATCTAATGCTTGCCACAGTGGACACACAGGTAAACTTGGATAGGAGAGGAAAGACTGGGAACAGGGAAGGGAACAAACACATATGGAGAAGGAAGAGAAGAGAAAACCAGCAGATCTGTGGCATTTGGGGTAGCTGCCATCCATTCTCCCTTTCCAGTGTCCTCCCTTCTTAGCAGACAGTAATTCCAGGTAGCTTCCTGATGGGACAGAAGCCAAGAGGGTCCCTGGGGCTTCTACCAAATTTCCCATTACCACAGTTCAGCCAAGGAGTGAGCACACATTTGGAGTTTGGCCAATCAAAACTCCCTCTCCTGGGACAGTCACTAAACAAGGGACAGACAGTTGAATGAGTGAATATCACTTTATGCCATTAGCAGTGTCGGGTGAAAATTGGAATTCCTGCCATGGAGCCCCAGAACTATCTGGTTCCTGTCTGTTCCAAGCCTAGCCCTTCAGTCTACTCCAGGAGCTGGCCTCGTCCTTACCATAAATTCCCTATTTGCTAAAGTTGGCCAGAATCCGTTTCTGCTGCTCGCATCAAAACCCTGATTACAGGGCTGCCTGGGTGGCTCAGTCGGTTAAATGTCCGACTCTTGATTTTGGCTCAGGTCATGATCTCAGTTTATGGCTTTGAGCCCCACGTCGGGCTCTCCACTGACAGTGTGGAGCCTGCTTGGGATTCGGTCTCTCTCTTTCTCTCTGCCCCTCCCTGGTTCATGCGCGTGCTCTCTCTCAAAATAAATAAACTTAAAAAAACAAAAAACTAACAAACAAACCCTGGTTATAGTAGGCATGAGAAAACAGAAAAGAGCCAGCAGCATTTAGCAAAGAGGATGGTCCAGTACCAGCAACTTCCTCATACTTTTGATGATTATCCCATCCACACATCAAAAGGAAGTTGTTCCCCTAATTACGTATTTCAACTATGGATTTATAAGAAGTATATTTATAAACTATGATAAGGATAAACATTTCCAAAGGCAATGATGAGTGAGATATTTAAGAACCTGAGATAATATGTGGTAACATATTTACCTAAAGCCCTTCCTGTTTCTACTCAAGAATGGACAGCATAGTAGTACTTCCCAATCCAGGTCCTTACATGGAACAGTAATGAATGGGTGGAAGGGTGTTTCACGGGCCAGCTTTGCCAAGGGCATTCACAAGGCCCCAGTTAAAAGAGGTACTACCAAATAGCTTTAAGGCAATCTTTGCCCTAGTTTAATCATCACGCTTCAGAACCCCGGAACCTCACTTAGAAGGCACAGTCCCATGGAAAAACACCAGTGTGCAGAGCTTAAGCCACTTTATCTTACACACTTAGGCTTCGAAAGGAAATCCTTCTTAGTTTTCTGGATGAAAATAAAGAGAAGAGTCTTTGAAGTTCGACATTCTGACTAAGCAGCTCAGCACTAGAGTCTGAAGGTCTATATCCCAGTACGATTATGCAGCAGTGCCCCAAGCTACACCATCCTAGTTTATATAGACCTCTGCTGGGTATGCAGAATTAATTCTTCCATGCATTTTCTCAGATGAAGGTCAGTAAAACCTTGGAACTGATTTCGATAATACTCATTTTACAGATGAATAAAATGAATCCAGGCTAGGTAGCCTGCCATGGTCATAGAACGAGAAAATGGAAGAACAAGAGCTCTGATTTGTATGTTCTGACTTCCAGTCCCATTTGGCAAATATTCTCTGCCTCCACACTGCTTCCCAACAGAGGTAACATGAGGAGTGCCTGCGAGCTCACAGGATGAAGGAACTGTCTACAGAGAGGATAGTCAGTTTGTCCTAAAGTCTTCAAAGAACATCATAAACCCAAACCCAAACCAACTAATTTCCAGTGAACTTTATCTGCTGTCTTTGGCTCAGAGACATTCAACCAACTAGCCCTTCACAGCACTGGAAGTCCTGGGAGCAACCTATGCAGCCTGATAGCACAGTGGCCTGAGGCAGAAATGCAACTGGACAAACGAATTCTGCTTACCTAGCTCCAAGCCAGTTCTTCCACAGGTTGGCTCTGGTTCCCATGCTAGGGAAAGCCCAGTGTCCACGGAGAGCTAGGCCAGACTGGTACCGGAACAGAGCAGAAACTCCTCACACTACACACTTTTAGGGCTAACCTTTAACAATGAAAACAAAAGCAAGCAAACCAACAAGAAAACAGACCTCACACTAGGCAAGAAGGATGCCTGAAAGCAGGTGTTGGCCTCCTTAAACTTTGTTCTCCACTGACCTCTGTGACACTAAAATACCTACTCTGAAATCCTAGACTACTTCAATATCCTGGAGATGATCAGAAGTCATTTAAGATTTAAATCTTGCCTGCCAGAGAAGGAAACAGTGCAAGGACAGGGGAAGGGAAAGGTGACGTGTCCAGGTTTCTTACTCTGAAAGACTGAAGGATCCCTGCTCTCTCCTCCCTACATTCCCCAGCCTCTTGTCAGCAGGTGTAAAGAGCTACCTCCAACTACTCAGCCCAATGGGAGAAAGGGAAGGGAGAGCAAATAACGTCCTAGAGAAGACCTATGTTGTGTATTCCTTTGATCTTCTCTGAAACAGATGGTAATTCTATTTTATCAGAAGGAATGAACATAAACTAAAGCGACTGTTGTGTTTTGTCATTGCTGATTCTCACTAACATTCTTCTCTCGCGCGATCCACCAAGGAAACAGAGCTGTTTGCCATTGCTCTCATTTTGCTTAGGGTCGCTCTCAGGGAGAAAACAAAATTAGTCCATTAGGTATATGCAGACCATATTCTACACTTAGTTACTACTGTACCAAAGTCCCAGAACAGAGTTTCTGTGAAAGGCAGATTTGACAATTAGTTAAAAAGTCAGATTTGACAGTTACAATTAAGAGGGCTATCCCTTGAAAGGTATAAATCCCTTCATTCTCTGTGTATCTCCCCTACAGTAACTTGGTAACAACTTCTGGGATATGCAAGTAAGAAGCTGGAGCCACAAAACATGGGGTAAGAAGGAAAGCCTCCTCAAAAGCTTACAAGGACACTGCTTCTGTCTGGACCTTGGGGCTGCAAACAAGCCCAGTGATGTAAAGAGAGGAATTTATCACTCTCAGGAAGGTGAGCAAACAGGGTGGAATGACTGCACCACAGTGAGCAGAGAGGCCAGGACAAATGCTCGTTTAGTAGTCTCACAGTGACCTCAAAGTGAGACTGCCACCTCAGCTGTGAAAGCATTGAAGCAGAGTCTGGGGACCTGGGAGTCAATGCAGGGCCAAACGGCAGAGCAGTCCGCTGGACAGGACACATGCAAGTCTCCACCACTCCACTGGACATGTGGTCCACGTGCATAGTGAAGAACATATGGTTGGGAAGTTTCTGGATTTGACAATTGGGCCAGGGCTGCTCATGAGGAGGTTGGACTATGTTGATGGGCCATATTACCGGGTATGGGGACAAAGGAAGGGGGGTCAGCTATGTTACGGGGCATGCAGAGTGACTCGTGGACAGACAGAGTAAGAGAGGGAGATGGCTCATGGTAAAATCTGAAATATCAACTGACAGGGCCCCCCTGAAGGGACCAGGAAACCAAGGAAGAGGAAGAAAGAGGTTACAAAAAGCTACACAGAGTGTGGAGTTTGGGGTTTGCTTCTTTGTTTCTAGGAAGGAAATCTAGAAAGTTAAAGATGAGGATGTCAACCACGTGCACGTTAACATCAGTAGATGGAAGACAGGGGAGCAGAGCCTCGTTTTTTAGACTGAAGGCTCAAGATAACTTCAGCATCGAATACTGGCGTGCATGAAGACTGCTCCAAAGTGCCTCCCACAATCTGCAAAGGACACGCTGGAAATGCCTGTTGAAAGGAGAGTAGACGCTAACTGCCTGTTGGGGCCAGCCTACTTAGTCTCCAGATTGTTTTTAATGACTGCAAACCTCCCTCTCTAGCACGTCATGCTGAAAACTTCCAAGGTCACCCTGGTGTTCCACTTATACCAGTGAGATTTCACTATGGTTCAGATGCTTCAAGAGTCATACTTAGCTCTCTAAAGTGCTTTTAACCCAGAGCTTTCCCTTTATCTGATTTTTGTTGTTTCATTTCTATTCCCATATAGATTCTCCTATAATCATTTTACAAAGGTCGCTGTTCAAGATGTAACCATTTAGAGCACCGTAATTTTTATCCTTCTCGCACTTAATAATATCCTACCATGATCGCTTTTTCATGTTAGCATGCAATCTTTATAGCCCAACATTTTAACAGATGCCTCTACTACTTCACTGAGCAGATTCAACATATTCTACTTAAAACACTACAGTACTGTTGGAAATGTTCACTATCAGAAATAATGCCCCAGAGCACCTGGGTGGCTCAGTTGGTTAAGCATCCAACTCTTGGTTTCAGCTCAGGTCATGATCCCACAGTTTGTGGGTTCAAGCCCCACATAAGGCTCTGTGCTGACAGTGTGAAGCCTGCTTGGGATTCTTTCTGCCCCTTCCCCATTTGTGTTTTGTCTCTCTCTCAAAATAAATAAATAGACTTAAAAAAATTTTTTTAATAAATAAAATTTTTAAAAAAAGAAATAATACACCAAACTGACCCTTTTGGAGATCTCTGTATTTCCAAAGTAGCATTATTACTTTCCCAGTAGGCACAAAATCTCTTTTTTATTCCCAAGTGTTTACTTTTT
The DNA here is from genome assembly GCA_028646485.1 of Cryptoprocta ferox. NCBI lineage: Eukaryota > Metazoa > Chordata > Mammalia > Carnivora > Eupleridae > Cryptoprocta > Cryptoprocta ferox. The sequence continues at coordinate 54,334,513 of CM053577.1, read as the reverse complement.
GTTGCTCTCAGATGGGTTAATTTCTCATTACTGATGATATATATAAGAGCTTATATTTTTGTATTTATTTTGTACATACTATTTTATACATAATCACTTTATGGAATCATTAATTCTAGTAAGTTTTCATTTGTTTCCCTTAGGTTTTCTAGATACATGCCCATATTATCTACAATTCATGATTTTTATTTTTTTCTCTCAAAATTTTAATTCATGTTTTATTGTACTGGTCAAAGTTTTGTGAACATATAAAATTAGTAGTGACAGAGACATTTAGCCTAGTATTTAAGGTGTTGTTTTGAATGAGATGTCGCCTTGATAAAGCACTGTAATTCCTACTTGTATTTTCAGATTTTATTTTATTTTTTTAAAGTTTACTTATTTATTTTGAGAGAGCAAGCAAAAGTGGGGAAGGCATAGAGAGAGAGGAGAGGGAGAGAATTCCAAGCAGCCTCCGCATGGTGTCAGCAAAGAGCCTGACGCGGGGCTTAAACTTACAAACTGCGAGATCATAACCTGAGCCAAAATCAAGAGCTGGACGCTTAACCGACTAAGCCACCCAGGCACCCCTTTAATTTCTTTTTAATGTTAATTAGGATAATTATATAGCTTTATTTAATCCATTTCTATATTAATATTAAACTCTTTTTTAATTCCTGTGATAAATACAGCTTTCTTTTAAATCTACTAACATTTAGTTATATTCTTTATAATCAGTTATATTCTATATAATCTTTATATATAATATAATCCTATATTTCACAGGAAATAAAGGATATTTGGCCTTTATATCTTCATTGTCCCATACAGGAAACACTGGCCACGTGTGGCTACTGAGCCCCTGAACTGTGGCTGCTCTGAACTGATATGTGCTAGAAGTGTAAAATATTCACTATATTTCAAAAACTTAGTTCCAAAAAAAATGAAAGTATTTTACGAGTATTTTATATTGATTACCAGTTGAGATACTAATATTTTGAAAATACTAATTAAATATAGGACTATAAAATAATGTCACCTATTTCTTTGTACTTTTTAAAATGTGGGTACTTGAGGGGCGCCTGGGTGGCTCAGTCAGTTGGGCGTCCGACTTCAGCTCAGGTCATGATCTCACAGTTTGTGGGTTCAAGTCCCGTGTCAGGCTCTGTGCTGACAGCTCAGAGCCTGGAGCCTGCTTCTGATTCTGAGTCTCCCTCTCTCTCTGACCCTCTCCTGCTCACACTCTGTGTCTCTCTCTCTCTCTCTCTCTCTCAAAAATAAACATTAAAAAAATAATTTAAAAAAATAAAAAATAAATAAAATGTGGGTACTTGAAAAGTTTGAATTATACATGTGGCTGGTATTATGTATCTACTGGGTAGTACTGGTCTGTTTCTCCTCTTTACAAAGTATCTCGAGTTTTCATATCAAGGTTGGATTTGCTTCAGAGAGTCAAGTGAGTTGTGAATAGGATCATTTACAATCTGGAGCATTTCCTATAAAACAGGATTATATGGGCCTTGACAGCTTTAAAGGATTCATCTAGATTCAACAACCTCCTACCCTGGTTTCTGAGAATATTTTAAGTTACAAGTCTGCTCTGATACTATTTTATAAGGGATAAAGCCTTAAATGCCAGTCACTGTCAGAAATGAATAACCCATATTACATACTAGATTAAATCAAAGACCTCCTGATAGCATTTCAGATTTTAGTATAAAAGAGCTACAAATGTTCTTCACTTCCTGACTGGTTTTTATTGAAAAAGCAACTTTTTCTTTGTTTTGGAGGCTATGTGAAGATATTCCTCTTTACACCAAGGTATGACTAATACACCTTTGTTATATGTGTCTAACCATGAGCAGAAAATGTTCGTGCTGCTCTTCTGCTCATTAGAAAAACACATTAGAAAAAATTTTGGTCTGAGACCAAAATTTAACTCCTCAGAAACCAGATGCTATTACTAGCCTTGGTCAAACCAGCCTGTCTGGGGAGGAGGGAGCAGGGTGTGTGGGAAGACTGCAGCGTGGAGGCAAAGGTTCAAAGCCCTCTGACACTCAAGGGAAGCTGTCTGCACACGCCAGCGTGGGCACGGGGGCCACCGCCACAGTCCCTGCAGGAGGAGGGCCAAGTCCCATGGCAAGCACAGACATGAATATATCCCCCTCAAAGCTATTACACCCAGGGTCTTTTTCCTTTTATTATTTTTTAATATAAAGTTGATAACCACCTGGCTGCCTCCACACTTACTAGCTGAGTGACCTTGGGCATGTTACTTAATTACTCACTCAATTTCTTCATCTGTAAAATGGGAAAAATAAGAAGCTTTGCTTTAGGCTTTGAGAATTAAATGACAGGGGATGCAAAGCTACCTATGAGTGCCTGGCACACAGTAAGCACCCAATAAATGTATACTATAAAAATAATAGCATATATTCATTAGCTTCTAGCAAATGTGGACTGTAAGATCGCTAGTGAAGTTTTTCATCTACTAATAAGTGGCTTGTCAACCACAGACCAGCCAGTATCAATTAAGGAAAAGCAAAGCTTGTGTTCATTAACACATAAGCAAAAACTGGGTCATTGTGACAGTGCTGAATCCCTCAATCACCATCAAAGCCTGAAGAAATTCAGGTTGTAGCCAATACCTCAAAGTAATCATCACAGAGACAGTCCTTGGGGCAGTTTTTCAAGAGATGCACACAGGAAGTTCGCTCCTTTCCTGGTGCTCCCCCATCCATTACAGGTTAGGTAGCTGCCTGTGACTCTCCATTCCCAGGCTCAATCCCTGTCTCAGCTCAGGCCAATGCTGCATGATCAAGGTCATTCCTGGCAGGGTCAAGGTGAGAAGGCAGCCCCACATCTGCTCCCCGTGCCTCCTAGCCTTCCCTGCAAAGCTAGAGCCTCCATCCACTCCTAAAGATCCCCATCTATTCCCCACTGTGGAATCTCTATCCATCCACCTTTATAACTAATGCTTCAAGAAAGAGAACTGAAAACCCAAATACCAATAATTCTCACCCATGAGACCTTTGTCTTTCTTGACAGGAGTCAGGAAAGAGAGATAAGAAGGATTATGGGTATAAGTAAACACCATTAGAAAATCCAGAAATGGTGGTGTGCTTACTTCAAGGACAGAAGGTAGGGAAGAGGTTGTAAGGGCTTTCTGCAGTGAGCAGGAAAGGACATACATGCTGGAAGGAACAGGAGAGGGTAGAAGAAAGGAAAGCAGGCAAGCCAGTGCATGGGAACGAAGGAAGAAGAAAGAGACGACATGGGATTTACTCCAGGACAACCTCTTCCGGCCTCTGCTTTCTCCTCTTCCACAGACCACATGCCTGGCTAAGCCCTTTGCCCCATTCCTTCCCTCATTAAGCTGTTTCCCAAGGACATAAAGGTGATAGAATCGGTCACCCCACAGACCAACCAGGTGGGAATGGGCAAGGGGAGAATCCCAAGCCCGATAGCCAGGCCCACATCGGAAGGGAATGCTTTCCTGGCAAATCTGAACTGCCTTGGAAATCTGAGTTAAGTTCTCCAGAGAACGCCGGTATTTATGGTGGCAAGGGACCACAAGACATAGGAGCTAAGACATAGGCTTACTGGAGGCAGGCCTGGAAAACCAGCCAGAGTGCGTTTAACATTGCTTTTGTAAAAAATGGGAAATGTACTCTGGGATTCTAAGGAAGCTCAAATAAATTTCCAGAATAGTGAGCATATTAGAAATAGCATACATATTCCCATGTACTAAGTAATATGTAAATATAGTTATAAATAAGAGTAAAGGAACTTGAGATGGACTGGAGAAACAGAATCCCCTCACTCAAGCAAACTTCTGATTAACCACATACAGTATTTGTAAGCATGCGTCCCACAAAGACAAGTCCCGGGCACTTCAAGGACGACAGAACATCTGTGGGTCATAGCACTCAGGGGCAGTTTCATTAATGAAACGAGACTTCAGCTGAAAATACTATGTGTTTCTCCAAAAGAAGAGGAAAGGTTTGTATTTTTTGGAAGAGCAGAAAATTCTCCCTTCACCTTATTACTTCTATAAAATAGAAGAATGTTCTTGTATTTACAATTTGGCTCATTTTGTTGTTGTTGCATTAAAATTAGTAAGTAATCCAGGATAAGCATTCAGTTTTCAAGACCTGGTATTTGTTCAACGTACAGTTAGTTGACACTTGAACAACACAGGTTTGAACTGTGTGGGTCCACCTGCACATGGAATGTTTACGGTATGGGACTATAAATGTATTTTCTCTTCCTTACGATTTTCTTAATACCCTTTTCTTTTCTCCATCTTAATTTACTGAAACAGTACAACACACAATACTTTTACAAAATATGTGTTAACTGTTTCTGTTATTGGTAAGGTTTCTGGTCAACAGTAGACTGTTAGTAGTTAAGTTTTTGGAGAGTCAAAAGTTATAGTTGGATTTTCACCTGTGTGTGTTGGTGGGGGGTTAATGCCCCTCCCCCCCACATTGTTCAAAGGCCAACTTTATAGGATTTTTTTTCCTTTGGAAAAAATATTTTAGGCAACGTTTCCTTCACATTATTTTTCTCTAAGTTTTCATTTTTACTTGGTAAAATCAGTTTTCTTTCTTTCTCATATTTTCCTTTCAAATACTTGCTTCATCAGTGTTACCATAAACCACAAACATTATTGCAAACATTTTATTTTCTCTGGGACCAAAAAAAAAAAAAAAAAATGCTTTCATCTTTTTTCCCATGGATCATTTGACAAAAAGCGGTAGCACCAACAGGTATATTCACCATCCCACAGCAGAAAACACTGGAAGATCCCAGAAAGGAAAAGCCATAGCTACTGACGTCTAGGGTTTGGGGCAAGGTACTAAGACCACCTTATCTTTAATTATAAGACCCAATTACCTTTGTCTGCTCGCTGTCTGGGTCTTCAAGCCAAGCATAAGGGTCATAAATTTTATGTCCATGATAATCCTGCACCTGCAAAAGACAAAATGTGGTATTGGACAATTAGTGTCTAACCTCCAATTAAATTAGTATTTTCCGAATGTAACAGAGGAAACATAGGAAAAGGGCAGGCAAAATACCCCATTGGCTCACTGGCAACGTGTCTGCCCAAATTACCACATGAACCAAAGCTGGCAGGTTCTCAAAGGTGTCAAGCCACCCGTCATGAAAAGAATGTTTTAGCTGGAGAAGGAAGAAAGATGAAAGGTCAGAATAGGGAACTGCCTGTCTGTACAACACAAAACAAAGGCCTGCCGCTGTGCTAAAGAAACGAAAATGTGTGGTCAGTGGCAAAGCACGGAATCGCACAATGCGCCAGGGACGCAAGAAGGGCATGTTTGTGAAGGAACCACCACACACGTGCTGGTTTGCTTCTTCTCTGTTCTTGCTGAGCCTACTAATGATGAGAAAAATCTCCCTGCTGTATATAATATGACTGGTTTTGTCTTTAAGTCTAAACTGCCACAGAGCAGGCTACCAATGTGTGGTAGAATGATTCTAGTTGATAGCAGCTTTAAAAAAGCTGACATAAGCGCCATGAAAGAACGTTTCTAAAACTGCAGGCTTTCTTCCCTTTGTGTATTGTTAGAAAATGCTTACAGAAAGAGGCCCAGTGGCATCACCCATTCAGACCACCCTGGTATTTGAAGAAAGACAACTGCTTAGTGCAGGCAGGGCCGGGCAGAGGGGAAGGCTTCAGGAGCTCCCACAGGGGTGCTGAGCACCAGGAACACCTTCGAGCTCCTGAAAAGCCCAAGTTCCTGGGCCTGGCCTCAGAAACTGACCTTCACTCCAAGAGCGGCTGGGAGTCACCACTCCCCAGGTGATGATGACAAAAGAAAATTTCCAAAGGTAAAAATCATTACAAAATCTCTCCATTTCATACTATCCTGATTAATCTCACTGAAAGCATATGGACGTCTTTCCAGTAAATCTCTTCTGAGCAGTTCCAACATTCCAGTGATGGTTTCTCACAGAAGGTTATTGGGAATAAGAATACCAGGATCTCGGATGAATTTTTAATCTGTCTCCTTGCTTTGTCTATTACATCGAAAGGTAAGGGCTATTCTCTAATGGAGGCAAACGATCTCCTAGAAAAGGAAAACTGCTGTGTCTCCTGCTGGTCAAAGTTCTAGGGTGGCTGCTGGCCGGTTAAGAAGGACCTCTTGGTGCCTAAAACCCCAGGCTCTTGGCAAAGGGCCTTCATCACGCCTCATCTGGTACCAAGTGAGAGAACACCTGGAGAAATGCACACCTGGAAGAATGGGCAGTTAAGGTGGAATGCTCAGAAACTGGTCTCATTAAACAATTGACAAATACAGGGGACATAAAACCAGTCTAGACTCTCTCATTCTAGTCTGAGAGTCCTCATAAAATTAGCAACCTTGAACCCTTTACGGAAACCCTCTCTAAATGTTAGCTGTTACCACTCAATGAAAATTCTGTATCTTTTCTTATCTGCAAGTCTTTTACATTTTACACATTGAAGTGGTTTTAAATATGCTTAAAATAACCTTCTTTTTGTCTGACAATAAGAAATCAGAAAAAATAGAGCTGTGAAGGACCTTCCAATCCAACATTTTTAGGAGCAATGGCAGGCACGAGATGGCAACATGCCCAGGGCCACACTGAGTTCAGAACCAGAGCCGGGACTAAAAGCGCACTGCCAACAGCTTTTATCCAAATATTCCTCAGCGACAACACACCAGACACTTTAAAAATGTTCCTCGATTATGATGTTCCTAAAACTCAGCCGTATCCATAAACTTAACTGGACATAAGAAAGCAAAAAAGATTCACAAGAAATGTTAGTTTTGCCTAATACTAGATCCTAAGCAATGGACATTTGCTAAATATCCACATTATTGTGCTCAGTGGCTTAAAGCAACCTTGTAAGAAGGTGGATGATACCCCTATTTTACAGATTTTGGAATGCAATTCAGAGAGGTTAGCAAGAGAGGGTGAAGGCCGCAGATTTACGGTTCACTTGGAGATCATTGTGAACTATAAACGCTGTGACATAGATTTCAGCTACGGTACCTCACTGTGAAGCTATTACTAACTCATTTTCCAGGTGAGGACGCTAAGGCTGGAGAGAGCTAAAGCAACTGTTAAAAGGCAGGTGGCTAATAAACAGCAGAACCGTGACCCTCTTTGAGCTAACCCCAAAGCCTGTGGACTTAACCTCTTGCTACTGAACTAGACCAGGTATAAATGGGCAGGTCCACACCTGGACCCTAACTCAAAACCCAGTGGTGCCTCCTGAACTGTGTTTACAGTCAGGAAACAGCTCCATCTCCCCAGAACCAGCATTACCACCTGAAGCAGATTAAAAGCAGTTATTCGGCAGACACTTTTAACCGGGACAGGAAATTGATTCTCTCCAGGACAATCCCACAGGCAATCGCAGGAGCCATGTGCCACTACCCTACTCCCCTGCCCCCTACTTTTTCTTCTATAAGATCATATCCTACAAGTGGGGTGGTCTCATAGCCATATCCCCTGAACTCAATTTGTGCAGTATCTGGTTCTCCTATTTGATTTAAGTTTGCCAGCTATTCCTTATCTCCCCAAAAGACTTTAAAAATAGAGCCCTGCTAAGGCCCTGTTACTATTCAATATTTTACTCGTACTATTCAATAGCTCACCTGCTGACTTCAGGATAAATTGCAGAGTCCTACACACAGTGGGCAAAGCCCATCAAACCTGGCCCCACTTTCTTTTTTTTCTTTCCACCCCCGACCCAAGCTTAAGTACCCATGGATGGTCACAACGGCCTTACTACCATCCTACAAACAGTGCAAGTCCACGACTGTCCAGCCCTACATAACTATGATTTATTTTGGTCACACGGCCAGGAATGTCCTTTCTACCTTATCCAACTGGCCAACTTCCAGACTCAATTCACGTATGATCTCTTCCCCCTGATGGAAATTAATCCCATTCTCCTCTGTGTTCTCCACTCACCCTACACACTCTTCTAACCCCTGTAACCGGCCTGAATTTCCTGACAGCAACATGCTGTGGGTACAGACAATGGTATGACACTGGAAGTGTCATGGTTTCCAAATTTCTGCTCATTAGGGCAGAAATCCACCAAAAATGGTTGTATGATCCAAGCCCACAGTTCAGCAGAAGACTGCCTGGTGTATGGCTGAAAATTTCAAGTGACAGAGAGAGAGCTACATACAGCAATCTTTAGCACCAGCTGGAGAGAGACAAACCCAACCCAGAAATCAAGGTGACAATTTGAGCAAATGCCTAAATCTAGCCTAAGGTTTTAGTAATCAAGATACTCCTTGTAGGCTATTAGGACTGGGATAAGTATACCATGGGATCCACAGAGCAGGGACCAAGCCAGACCTGAGCTATATATTCCCTTGACCATGAGGCTTAGGGTTTTCATGAGCTCTTTGGTGAGAAGAAACTAGAGAACATCAAAATCTCTGGAACGCTTTGAGTTAATTGTTTGTAATCTTTTTGATGTCTTCATAAAATCCTCACTTAACCCTTTCAAGAACTGCAGGATTTTGATAACCCAAATAGAGAAAAATTAAGCAAGAAGCAATCCCAACTGAAAACAAATCTAAAATGAGACTTATCAAGCCACACAACAAAGAGTTCTTTATACTTTTAATCTATCTGAAAACTCCAAGATCCTTAAGAACTGACCTGAGATATTCACAGGTCTTCTGATTGCTAAAGTCTGGCACGAATAAATGAATGATGACATTCTTACTGCAAAAGTCAGTCCTAAGCCCCGTGGTTGGCCAAGCCAGTACTAATATTTCATATATGAGAAGGAAGACCCATAACGGGTAAGCGATCTGCCCAAAGGCATCCAGCTAGTGAGTGACAAAACCAGCACTGGCACTCAGGTCTTCTTACTTGGTCTGCCCTCTTTTCCATTCCAGCAGGATCACTTTACTTCATACACAAAGGAAACAACTCTTTGAAACACAGGAATACAGCTTCTTGGGCTGTTAAAGTAAATTTAATAAGCAAGCAGCTGCATAGACTGAGAAAACATGGTTACCAGATGGCCACTGGTCAAAGAAACCATGAATGCATCAGTGCCACTTGGAAGTCTTAATTTAAAACAATGTGGCCTTTACTTTAAAGCCTCAGTACCTTTTAACCAAAAGTGAAACGTGCTTTGAAGTACAGACATTCTGGCATAAATAGGGTCAGAGGAAGCAGGAAAAAAAAAAAGATCTATATATACAAAAATTTTTTTATTCTGATTCTATTTTAAGTAATCTGAGACATTGGCTACTCCTCAGAGAATCAAGCCCACAACATTTGGATTCATTCCAGTTCTTAAGATGCCAAATTAATTTTTACACAAAAAGGGTGTTTGCCCAGATTTCCACCCACTAGATCTCAACAGTTACCCTGAGCTAATCCACAGCTTATGTAAATGATGGCTAACCCTTCCACTAAGCAAAACAAACTCATTCTGAAAAAGGCCATCCCCTCTCCCTTCTAAAGCCCTCCTCTCACCCGCATCAACTCCTTTTCTTGTTTAGGAAAACTTGGATCAGTACTGCAACCCTACGGGGTCACTGCTCCACCCTCCGCATTCCTTGGTCTTGTCTCTGCAATCCCAGCGCCCAACGCCCAGTACCCGGCCTGGGGTAGGGCAGGCGCTCGAAGCACATTTTAATATTGAATGAATGAACTTCAAGGATTTTAAATTTGGAAGTTTAAAAAAGTTTGCTTTTGTTGTTAAATATTACATCATCTACACACATATATACTTTCTCCTACCACCATATTTAAGCAAGAGCCTCCTCCAGTCAAAAAGCAGGGACACGTTCTGTCTTCCCAATCCCGTCAAACGCCCACCTAGGTGTCTGCCCTTGACCCCATTGATTTTTAGGAGGCGGCCAAGCAGCGACTGACCTCGGGCTCTGCCGCCTCTAGGCGGCTAGTGACGGCCACCATGGCCCCCGCGGCTCGGGAGGAGCCCGGCGCCCCCAGCCCGTTTCTCGCAAACAAAGGCCGAGGGGGAGGGGACGGACGCAGGGGGCGAGGGGCTGCGGGGAGAGGGGCCGCGGGCAGCGGCACCCGCGGCGGGCGAGGGCTGGGGTACTCACGGCGGTCTCGTCGCGGTACACGTCGGGGTACTGGAAGGACAGCATGGCCAGGGACGGGCGGGGTGCGGCGTGGGGGCGCGGACTGCGGGCGCTAGCGGGCCGGGCCGGCAGCGGGGCGAGGCTGGGGTGCCGGTAGGGGCCGAGCGGGCGGCGGCGGCGGCGGCGGCGGCTGCGGCGGGCGGCTCTCTGCCAGGACTCTCACGACCCGACCGGCAGCAAGCGGCGAGGACGCGCTGGAAGCAGGAAGCAACTGTCGGTGAGGCCGGGAGCCCCTCCCCGGCGGGCGGGCCCAGCGGCGGCTGCGGCGGCAAGAGGGAGCGGGCGGCGCCGTGCGTGCGCCGGGCCGGGCGCACAGCTCCCTCTGCAGGAGCGCCGGCCGCGCCCGCGCCGCCCGGGCACAAGAGTCATCCCGCCAGGGCCGCGCTGCAGCCACGTCGGCCCGCCGCCCGGGGCCACCTGGCCCGGCACCCGCCGGAGACAGAGCCGCGCAGGCCAGGGACACTGCGCGGGGCAAACGTCCGGTCACGCCGACCGACACCACCACGCCTCCGCCCTCGCCGAAGTCCCTAGCTGTCAGTTTAGCCATTGCCGAGCTTGTGCGTGAACAGGCGGGTTTGCTTATTCATCGACTTCCCCATCTTCCTGTTTCCGGGCGTGGTAGGGCGGCAAAGAGAGACCTTTCCTCTCTCCAGCCTTAAGAACAGTGGGCTTGAGGTGGCCTAATTTTCACTGCCTGCGACTCTGTACTTGGAAGGGAAGGAATCAAATGGATCATAATAACCACGAAGGAACCAGATCTCCCTTCACTCCAAATCTCCGGTGGGCACTGGGTGGTCGGGCATCCAGATTATCGAGGTGCGATGAGGTGTTGGTAGGACAATGGATGAGCCCTTATCTGAGATTTACCAATTGAGAAGGGACCTAGGTGGGAGCATCAGGGTCTTTTGTTCATCCTGCCAGTTCCTTAATTCGGTTCCTGCCAATGTGTTTATTGAGCACCTACTGTTGTCCCAGTGGGGGAAACAGTAGTAGACAAGATGAAGTCATGACATTTTAATAGTTCTATTTCTTTATCCCTAGGCTAGTGATATGTGTTCTGGTCTTGCTTTCTGGACCATCAGGAAGAAGCTTTGTAGCCCCAATCCTCACAGCTATGTATGTGTTTCATGTGTTATGTACTCCTGGCTTCTTAAAAGTCCTGGGAGGATGGCATGGGTATGACCAGAAAGTCCTTCCCCCTCCTGAATTCCAAATGGACACGGTATTGGTTGTAAACTCATATGTTCTGTTTCTTTTGTATTATCGCCCCAGTTCTGTGGTTCACACATCATAGTTCAGTGTTTCTGTTCATGGCAGGATAATTGATAAACATGTTTTGTATCTATTTCTCAAACCCCCTCCTTGGGCAAGCTGAGAATCTTCAGTTTTGAGAAAGCTCACAGTATCCATGTCAAACTCAATGCAAACTGACACAGACATAGTGCTCTGCAGTTCAGCATTCCTGATCCCAGTTACCACCCCCTACCTTGCCTGCCTGTCACCTGGCCTAGGGACTGCCAGGCATTTTCCAATGCTTCTGCCACTTGTGTGTCTCTGTGTGTGTGGGTGGGAGGGGGGGGGGTCTTTAAGAGCAGCCCAGGAGCACATGACCCAGCAGATCCCCTACTAACAATGACAGTGATAATAGTTAATGGCTGTTGAATGCTTCTTATATGCCAGGAAATTATCATATTTAAACCTTAGAAGATAACTAATATTAACCCAATTTTAAGTTAAAAATTTTTTTAACATTTATTTATTTTTGAAAGACAGAGAGAGAGAGTGTGATCAGGGGAGGGGCAGAGACAGAGAAGGAGACACAGAGTCTGAAGCAGGCTGCAGGCTCTGGCTGTCAGCACAGAGCCGGCTGCAGGGCTGGAATCCACGAACTGTGAGCTCATGACCTGAGTGGAAGTCAGACACCCAACCGACTGAGCCACCCAGGCGCTCCTTTTTTTTTTTTTTAATTTTTTAAAACATTTCTTTATTTTTTTTTTAATTTTTTAAAATTTATTTGTTACTTTTTTATTTTGAGAGAGGGGAAGAGACAGAGAGAGAGAGTGAGAGAAAGAATCCCAGGCAGGCCCCCGCTACCCACAAAGAGCTTGATGAGGGGCTTGAACTCACAAAACCACAAGATCGTGACCTGAGACAAAACTAAGAGTCAGACACTCAACTGACTGAGCCACCCAGGCGCCTCTATTACCCCAGTTTTATAGTTGAGGAAAACAGGGGCTGACTTTTGCCCAGAACATCACAAATACTTATTAAAAAAAAAAAAAAGAAAAAGTCAGGATTCAAAAATAGACCCAGGATTCAAACCCAGATCTCTCTGAGGCCAACACTCAGTCTTAATCAACCTTTTAAAAAAATGTATATTTATTTATTTATTTTTGAGAGAGTGAGAGAGAGTGCAAGTGGGGAGGGTCAGAGAGAAAGTGAGATAGAGAATCCCAAGCAGGCTCTGCACTGTCAGCAAAGAGTACCACAGGGGGCTCGATACCATGAATTGTAAGATCATGACCTGAGCCGAAATCGAGAGTTGGTTGCTTAACCCACTGAGACACCCAGGTGCCCCTTAATCACACTTCTTCATAAACAAGTAGGAGTACTCTGTGGTCTATAAGGATACCCATAAATAGGTGAAACTTTCCCAGGGCTTAATTTTAGCAGGAAATGTAGAAATTATGGGAATTGTGGTACCCAGAGGACAAATTGAACCTCAGGTATCATCCTCTATTCATCTCTAGGCGGTTATCCCCAGCTCCTCTGGGTCCAGAAAGGCAAAGGTTTGTTGTGGCACAGACAGTGCAATGGTCTGCCAGCAATAGATTGTCTGCGACTGCAGTGAGGTGGAGTGGAGATGAAGACCCACTCCTCTTTGTGGCCCGATTGCTTGTACATTACCTACATTTGCTACGTATTAGATATGAGTTGACTGCTTTAATCCTCCTTTAAAAAGCCCATTTTACAGATGAGGAAAAGGAATCTCAGCAGCTTTAAAGGTATGTGTCTGAAGTCTTCACACAGCTAAGATAGAGCCAAGGTTCAGATTTGTCAGTTGACTGCAAAGTCCATGCTCTACCTTGTCCATAGAAAATGAAGAGAAGGGAAGTATTTGAACCATCTCAGAAACGGAAATTCTACCTCCAGAATAAACACCAGGATGCTCTTTGACTTCTAACATTGCACACTATTTCCAGGAGAATTCTAGTATTACCTCTATAAAAACTCATGCTCTAACTTAAAACCATCCCCCAAACACCACGACCCTGGGGGGGTAGGGCTAGCAGAGATGTAGAAGGACCTCCAGGGAAGCCTGCAGCCTGCCCTCTATTGTCTGACCTCCAACTTTGTACCCCACTCTGTTAACCAGGGTCACCATAGTAAGGAGGCAGGTTAGCGATATTTATTGCCGCTCAGCTGTCTCAAACCCACTCCAAGTACTTGTCACAGCAACCCTCCCAACCACACATAGTACTCTTCAAGAGAGGATTTCTGGTAATTAGCCAAGGAGGTAAGTGTGGACTGAAATCCATCTTACTCTGTACTTGCCACACTGTGCACAGGGGCACTGGCAGCACTCAGCTGGAAAAAGGGGTGTCCGTATTCTCACAAAGGGCCACTGGCAGGAGGCTGCATCTGCCCAGGGGAAACATATTTCTAACACACAAGAGTGCCATCTTGTTAGCACACCTTAAGACTGATGCCTTGGATGGTCACCTGCATAATCCTTTAATTTGACTGTGGTTTCCAGGTAGGTAGAACACCTACTGATTGGTGGAGTGCAGTCATTTCCAGCTGCATTTCCTTAAAGATGTATATAATTTTTTTCCAGTATGACTTCTAATGAAAATTCTTATATATTCCTGTATATCTAATTCTCTGTAAGACATCATGAGGTGTGAAAGCATCTAGAATAAGAGTGAGGTTCTCTTCCGGGACCTGCCACTATTTCCCTGGCTTTGAATGAGTCCTTACGTCATCGGTATTTTTTTTTTTAAATATTAAATAATCTCTGCACCCAACATGGGACTCAAGTTTACAACCCTGAGATCAAGAGTCACATTCTCTACCCACTGAGTCAGCCAGGGACCCCACATCATCAGTATTTTTTATCTATACCATGAGGGAATTGGATCAGGTGGTTTCCAAGGTTCTTTTTTTATAAGAAAGAAAGAAACTGGAGATGTAGGTGCCTCAAAACTATCTCTGGAATTCAGAATGAAATTGCCCTGGAGGAGCGCTATCTATACCTCCTGGGCAGATGGGGGGGAGAGTGGGCAGTAATTAATTACGTACTGAAAAGGCTTTCTCCACAGTTTTCTTCTGTTTTGAAACCATCCACGTGCACAGATTTGGCTCAGAGGCCATGGCTGGGTCTGTGGTACTTACTAAATTCATAGATTTTATCTTTCCAGGAACTGTAGCTGTTCCTTTCTAATACCCTTCTCTTGATAGAGACATGTGGTTAAAAGGCTAGGGGAGATGTCTGGCACTACAGAAGTCTCAGGTCTCTACCCCCTCCTCTCCTTCTCAACTTAATGCCTGACTGAATTAAACACCAGAATGAGAGGCTAAGGCTGAATTAAATCCAGGCTAAGAAAAAAAAAAAAAAACTGGGGCATAAAAAGTGGATCAAGAATTAATCTGGAGTATTTTCCTACTTTAGTTTGTCGAACTTATTTATACTGTTTCTAATGAGGTTTCCAAGTTAGGAATGTTTCTAAATCAGGAGAGAAGGATCTTTTTTCCTATTCTATTATTAGAAAAAAAAATCAGGGGTGGCCGCCATATGTAAAATGTAGTTATTTTATTTACTGAGGAAAGATGAAATAATCTTTTCATTGGCTTTAAATTTAGCACTTAAAACTATTCAGTAAACATAATATGTAAATACTCAAAATGTGTCAGTTCAAAATTATTGGCTATAAGAACAGAAAGGAGATTAAGAAAAAACAGGGAGGGGGATAAAGTGATACAGACAAAGCAAGATAGAGACACAGCATCCCAGATTTGCTAATAGTAAGAAAGGTGAAGATAAGCACAAAAAGATAACATGGAGTCAGACAATAAACACATGAAAACACATGCAGAAAATCAGAGTTGGACAGACAGAAAGATAGTCTTGTATGGAACAACACTGCACCTTACAGCCTTTAAAATAATAATGTTATAAATGTTGAGTTCTATTGGAACTTTTACAACTCTGGGATAATTAATGATAGACCCCTTGATGTTTTCCTCATCAATTTAAACCAAGGAGTATATCTGATCCACATACAAGAGACTCCACCCTGTTCAGCACTTCCATTTTCTCTAGAGTTACTGAGTAGCAACCAGACTGTCTTTCCATTTATTACAGCTTCTGTCATGTAGTCCTCACAGGTATCATCTTGAGTCAGTTAATGCTAAAGAACTGAACTTATATTCAAGTTCACTGGCGGGTCTTATTTGACATTTATAGTTTGACCAATTTCACTATAGACCAGTGTAGTAGTATAGCCTCTAACAAGTTAATACATGCTGGAAAACTTTGGTCTTCAGTCCATTATGCTCTGCACTTTTGGCGATTTAGTGTCCTATAAAACCTAGAGTTGGGTGGCTGGCTGGTATAGAGTTTGCCCCAAGTCTTAGGACAGTCTAAGGTCTCTGTGTTCCCTCTGGTTGATAGTGCAGATTCTACTGAAAGGTAGCTGACAGAATTCCCAGCTCTCTACTGGTCTTACCATTTTTTCTCCTTTTCCGAAGGGGGCAGGACCAAGAAGAATCACCTTATTGTTTTTATAAAAGTATCACATGGAGACCTTCAGTTAGGGCGACAAGGCAGACTAAATAGGTCCTGCTAAAGAAAGAAGAATTGTTTTGTTTTGTTTTGTTTTTTAAATGAATACTTTTATTGTTTTTATTTTTTTAATGTTTTTATTTATTTTTGAGAGAGAGAGAGAGACAGCATGAGCAGGGGAGGGTTAGAGAGAGAAGGAGATACAGAAACCAAAGACAGGCTCCAGGCTTTGAGCTAGCTGTCAGCACAGAGCCTGACGTGGGGCTTGAGCCCACAAACCGTGAGATCATGACCTGAGCTGAAGCTGGACACTTAACTGACTGAGCCACCCAGGCGCCCCAAAAGAAGAATTATTAAGGCATTGCTAGGCTCTATCCCTCCAAATGGACTGGCCATAAAAAATATAAGCCCAAAATACAGGAGAGTGGGAAGCAATAGGGTCACCAGGATAAAGAACTCCAAGGAGGCATCATTTACATTACATTACATAAATAGTACCCTCTGGAGTCGTACAATGTAGTATCCCTCTAACACCCTCCAGACAGATTGCCTGAAAAGAAATGACTATATCTGAATTGTCTATCACAAGGGGCCATTTTTTAAGGAAAGCATCCTAAGGTAGGCCCCGAGGCCTTCTGCTGATTAAATCAACTGAAATTTAACTCACGATCACAGATCGTGCAAGGAAGCAATATTGACTTTTACTCTATTAGCGTTTGGCGAAATTTTGACACCTCTTTGGTATCCTCTGTATTGCAAGGGGCTGTGAGCCTGAAAATTACATTTCCTAAATGCCCTTGTCAGCTGGTTTCTGGCTACCTTCTATCAAAGGAAGAAAACAGAGATGATTGGGGGAGAAAGAGAGACACTGCTTTTTGCTTGAGTTCTGGTAGCAGCAGTCTGCACAGTTGGATCAGCGGTGGGGAACCTTTGGCCCCCAAAGCATCAGGAGCAAATTTGGCAATTTCAAAGGGACAATGGACTGCTAGGCTCTTGCAGCCAAGTGTAGGCTGTGGGCTTCCTAAGGAGTATGGCAGTAATTAGTGGCTGAGGCTGGTGTGCCATCAATGTCATTGCATTCATGGGGGCTGCATGAACCACTGAACCTTTTGTTTCTCCAATCTAGAGAAAGACTGATTTCTGAATCTCTAGGGAGCATTACCTTTCCTTTTTCAATCTTCCATTCTACTTGTATAACAAATTTCTTGTATTAAATCCCCTCTGCTAGCAGTAGCTACCATGGTCCTTTCTCTTTTTTCCTTACCTAGACTTTTTTTTAAATGATGAGTAAAAGTAAGAAAAAATAACATACAACATATTTAGATCCTTGGAGGGTTTTACATACTGGAAAGATCAAATACATAACATAGATTGCCAAGATATGAAGTGTTTCAAGAAAAAAAGTCATCCCCAAATAGTAAATTGTAAGAATGTATAAAAATGACTATTAGATTTGGAAGAACAAAATATAACTTTTAGAAATTAAAAATAAATTAGCAAAATTTTAAAAAGTCATGGATAGGTTAAATATCAAATTAGAAAGCTAAAGAGAATTAATGAACTCAAAGGTAGCTTTGAGGGAATTATAATAAACACAACACAGACAAGGAGATGGAAAATATGAAAGAAAAGAAATATAAAATATGAAAGAAGTAGAAAACCATTTGATCATCTCTTTACATTAAGAAAAGAAAATTCCGTACTCATTCATTTAAAAAAAAAAAAAAACTCAAGGAAGGGCACCTGGGTGGCTTACTTGATTAAGCTTCCAACTGTTGATTTCAGCTCAGGTCATGATCTCACAGTTTGTGAGATCCAGCCCCAATAACAACACAGAACCCATTTGGGATTCTCTCTATGTCCCTCTCCTCCCCCACTCACATGTTCTATCTCTCTCAAAACAAACAAAACACTCAAGGAAAAATAGGAATAGAAGAGAACATCCTTAACTAATTAAGGTAAACACAAAAAATAGCAACAAAGACTGAAATATCCAACCCTACCACAATCATTTTATTTATTTACTTATTTATTTATTTTCATCACAACAAGTGCCCTCGTTAATCTCCATCACCTGTTTTACCCATTCCCCACCTCCCTCCCCTCTGGTAACCATTAGGTTGTTCTATATCGTTAAGAGTATGTTTCTTGGTTTGCCTTTTTCTCTCTTTTTTTCCCGCCTTTGCTTGTTTCTTTTGTTTCTTAAATTTCACATATGAGTGAAATCATATGCTATTTATCTTTCTCTGATTGACTTATTTTGTTTAGCATAATACTCTAGCTCCATCCATTTTGTTGCAAATGGAAGACGTATATTCTTTTTTATGGCTGAGTAATATATCCTATATATATATGCCACTTCTTCTTTTTAAAAAAATTTTTAATGTTTATTTATTTTTGAGAGATGGAAAGAGTGTGAGCAGGGGAGAGACAGAGAGAGAGGGAGACACAGAATCCAAAGCAGGCTCCAGGCTCTGAGCTGTCAGCAGAGGGCCTGACACAGGGCCTGAACACCCAAACTGCAAGATCATGACCTGAGCCAAAGCAGTTGCTTAACCAACCAAGCTACCCAGATGCCCCTATATGCCACTTCTTTGTCCAGTCATCAGTCGATGAGCATTTGGGTTGTATCCATAGTTTGGCTATTGTAAATAATGCAATAAACATAGGGGGGTATGTATTCCTTTGATTAAGTGTTCTTTGTATTCTTTGAGTAAATACCTAGTAGTGCAATTGCTGGATTCTAGGGTGGTTCTATTTTTAATTTTTTGAGGAGACTTCATACTGTTTTCCAGAGTTACTACACCAGTTTGCATTCCCATCAACAGTACAAGAGGGCTCCTTTTTCTCCATATCTCCATATCCCAACACCTATTGTTTCTTGTGTTTTTGATTTTAGACATTCTGACAGGTGTGAGGTGATATCTCACTGTACTTTTGTTTAGTTTTGTTTATCTATTCACTTTGAGAGAGAGAGTTCAAGCAGAGGAGGGGCAGAGAAAGGAGACAGAGAATCCCAAGCAAGATTTGAGCCACCAGTGAGGAGCCCAACTTGAGGCTTGAAACCACAAACTGTGAGATCACCACCTGAGCCAAAACCAAGAGCCAGATGCTCAACCAACTGAAACACCCAGGTTCCTCTCATTGTAGTTTTCCATGATGGTAAATGACGATGAACATCCTTATATGTGTCTATTGGCCATCTATCTATATGTCTTCTTTAGAAAAATATCTGTTCATGTCTTCTGCCCATTTTTTAATTGGATTATTTGGTTTTTGGATGTTGAGATTTTTAAAAAATTTTTAATGTTTATTTTTGAGAGAGAGCAAGAGCAGGGAAGGGGCAGAGAGAGAGGGAGATACAGAATCCAAAGGAGGCTCCAGGCTCTGAGCTGTCAGCACAGAACCCGACATGGGTCTCCAACTCACAAACTGTGAGATTGTCACCTGAGCCAAAGTGGGACACTCAACTGACTGAGCCACTTAGGCACCCCTGGGTGTTGAGTTTTATAAATTCTTTACCTTAGTTTAGATACTAACCCTTTATTGAATATGTTATTTGCAAATATCTTCTCCCATTTCATAGGCTGCCTTTTAGTTTTGTTGATTGTTTCCTTCACTGTGCAGAAACTTTTCATTTTGATGTAATCTTAATAGTTTATTTTGACATTTATTTTCCTTGCCTCAAGAGACACATCTAGAAAAATGTTGTTTTGATCAATGTCAGAGAAATTACTGCCCATGCTCTCTTCAAGGATTTTTATGGTTTCACGTTTAACACTTAGATATTTAATCCATTTTGAATTTATCTTTGTGTATGGTGAAAGAAACTGGTCAAGTTTCATTCTTTTGCATGTGGCTGTCAAGTTTTCCCAGGACCATTTGTTGAAGATACTGCTTTTTTTTTTCCTATTCTATATTCATTCCTCATTTGTTGAAGATTAATTGAACATTTAATTGTAGGTTTATTTCTGGGTTTTCTATTCTATTCCACTGAGCTATGTGTCTATTTTTATGCCAGTACCATACCATTTTAATTACTACCGCTTTGTAATATAACTTGAAATACATGATTGTGGTAACTCCGTTTTGTATTGCCAGAGATTGCTCTGGCTACTCAAGGTATTTTGCAGTTCCATACAAATTTTAGGATTGCTTGTTCTAGTTTTGTGAAAAATGCTACTGGTATTTTGATAGGGATTGCACTAAATCTGTAGATTGCTTTCGGTGGTATAAACATTTTAACAATATTTCCTCTTCCAAACTATGAGCATGGAATGTCTTTCCATTACTTTGTGTCATCTTGAACTTCTTTTATCAGTGGTTTAGAGTTTTCAGAGTATATGTCTTTCATCTCTTTGGTTAACTTTACTCATAGGTATTTTGTTGTTTTTGGTGCAATTGTAAATGGGATTATTTTCTCTGTTTTAAAAATGTTTATTTATTGGGGTACCTGGGCGGCTCAGTCGATTAAGTGTCCAACTTTGACTCAGATTATGATCTCATGGTTTGTTGGTTTGAGCCCTGCATTGGACTCTGTGCTGACAGCTCACAGCCTAGAGCCTGGAGCCTGCTTCAGATTCTGTGTCTCCCTCTCTCTGTGCCTCTCCCCTGCTCTGTCTGTCTGTCTGTCTCTCAAAAATAAATAAACATTAGAGGAGGGGCCAAGATGGCAGAACAGCGTGGAAGTTTTTTTATGTGTCTCTCATCCCTGAAATATAGCCAGATCAACACTAAACCATCCTGCACACCTAAAATACTGATTTGAGGATTAACAGAACAATCTGCACAACCTGAATCAGAAAACTCAGCAGGTACACAGTGCGGAGAGGTGAACTGGGGGAGAAAGAAGCTCAGGAGGGCAGGGAGCTGTTTTTGCTTGCAGAGAGAGGACAGAGACAGGGAGAGTATGAAAGCAGCTGGAGAGAAAAAAAGAGTATTCAAGGAACTGAACAAAAAAAGGAGAAAGGAGAAAGGAGATGGTTTAAATTCCATTAAGACTCTATAAACAGGGGGAATGCAGAGTCTGAAACTCCACATCTTGATACCTGGCAGTGCTCTGGTGGGAAGGGTGAATCCTCAGGAAAGGAGAACGAGGTCCTCAGAGTCCTCAGGCCACACAGGGAGAGGTGGTTTCCTTGCTGGGAGGACATTTGGTAGAGGCTGTGCGGCCTCCCCAGAGCCAAAAGTCTCAGCGGACCCTGGGGAACAACCACATTTGCTGGTGTTGGAACAAGGATGTTAAGGGGGAAGCCTGGTATCAGATATGTGTTGTGATTTTCCATAATCCCTGAAATGCTACTGCTACATGATTGCATGAACTTTTTCTGGGGCAGGCTGGCACCCAGCTGCAGTGTCTAGGCATAGGCAGCAGCACCATCCTGCTAACATTCTTGGGTGCAGCTGGCACCTGGCCATTGCTCAGTGAAACCCTCCCCCAGAAGGTCTGAGTGGGTCAAAGCCACAGTCCCTCAGAAGTGAGGGGTTGGGAAACACAGCTGCATCTGAGATAAAACTCAGGAAGGAGGTGCTGCCTGGCAACCTGATGGCTTGGTCATGGTCAGTGTAAATGTGGGGAGTGGATGGAAGCCAGAGACAAAGGAGGGGCGTGCGATTGCTGGTGGGGGAGAGCACAGAGTTCTGATATTAGAGAATGGGTAGCTGGGTGATGCCATTTTCGCCCCTCCTGCTCATGCACATATACACCTATATGCACCACTACAATCCACCCCAGTAAGCTAAGCAGTGACATCTAGTGGAGAATGGAGCCATTACACTTAGCCCCACCCAATCAGGCCAACCTCCATCTCGGGAACACCACAAGTCTCTCCACCTACTTAGTTTATGGACTATAAAGTGTTTCATAGTCTAACTTCTAGGGGAAACCAATGTAATTTCAATAGTACTTCAGTCTGTTTGCTGGTCCATCTAGTCAATTTTTTTTTATTTCTTTTCTCATTTTGAATACAGAAAGAAAAAATTCATTTTTATTTTCCATTTTTATTAAAAATATTTTTCTTTAATTTTTTTCTACTATATTTCTTACTTTTTTGTAAAATTTTCAAATTATATTTTACTTCCATCATTTCATTTTATTCTATTTCATTGTATTAATTTTTTCAAATTTTCAAACACTATTCTTTTTTTCTTTTCTTATCTTTCCCTCTTTTCTCTATTGAGCTCCTTTCAACGACCAGACCAAAACACACCTAAAATCTCACATCCTTTATTTGATTTTTTTGTGTTGTTTGTAATTTTTTAATTTTAATTTTTTTACCTTATTAATTCCTTTTCTTCCTTCAAAATGATGAAACAAAGGAATTTACCCCAAATGAAAGAACAGGAAGAAATGACAGTCAGGGATTTATCAACACAGATACACGCAAGATGTCTGGACCAGTATCTAGAATCACAATAATAAGAATACAAGCTGGGGTTGAAAACAGATTAGAATCCCTCTGCGGAGATAAACACGTCAGGATGAAATAAAAAATGCTATAACTGAGCTGGAATCTCGAATGGATGCCACAGTGGCAAGGATGGATGAAGGAGACCAGCGAATCAGAGATATAGAGGATCAACTTATGGAGAACAATGAAACAGAAAAAAAGAAGGAGACTAAGGCAAAAGAGCACAGTTTAAGAATTAGAGAAGTCAGGACTCATTAAAAAGGAAAAACATCAGGATCCTAGGGGTCCCAGAAGATGAAGAAAGGGAAAAAGGGGTAGAAGGGTTATGTGAGCAAATCATAGCAGAAAACTTTCTTAACCTGGAGAAAGACACAGACATCAAAATCCAGGATGTACAGAGGACTCCCATTAGATTCAACAAAAACTGACCATCAACAAGGCATATCATAGTCAAATTCACAAAATACTCAGGCAAGGAAAGAATCATGAAAGCACCAAGGGGAAAAAAAATCCTTAACCTACAAGGGAAGACAGATCAGGTTTGCAGCAGACCTATCCACAGAAACTTGGCAGGCCAGAATGGAGTGGCAGGATATATTCAATGTGCTAAATCAGAAAAATAGGCAGTGAAGCATTCTTTATCCAGCAAGGCTGTCATTCAAAATAGAAGGAGAAATTAGAAGATTTCCAGACAAACAAAAATTAAAGGAGTTTGGGACAACTAAACCAGCCCTGCAAGAAATTTCAAGCAGGACTCTCTGAGGGGAGAAAAGGAAAAAAAAAAAAAAAAAGGACCAAAAGCAACAAAGACTAGAAGGGGCCAGAGAACACCACCAGATACTCCAACTCTACAGGCAACATAATGGCAATAAATTCATATCTTTCAGTACTCACTCTAAATGTCAATGGATTAAATGCTCCAATCAAAAGACATATGGTAACAGAATTGATAAGAAAACAAGATCCATCTATATGCTGTTTACAAGAGATCCACTTTAGACTTAAAGACACCTTCAGATTGAAAGTAAGGGGATGAGGAACCGTCTATCATGCCACTGAAGTAGCCATACTTGTATCAGACAATCTATACTTTAAAATAAAGCCTGTAACAAGAGATGAAGAAGGGCATTATATCATAATTAAGGGGTCTAATCAGGAAGAATATCTAACAACTGTAAACATTTATGCTCCAAATGTGAGAGTACCCAAATGTGAGAGTACCCAAATATATAAATCAATTAATCACAAACATAAAGAAACTCATTGATAATAATACCATAATAGTAGGGGACTTCAACACCCCACTACAGCAATGAACAGATCATCTAAACAGAAAATCAACAAGGCAACAATGGCTTTGAATGACATACTGGACCGGATGAACTTAACAGATATATTCAGAACATTTCATCCTAAAGCAGCAGAATATACATTCTTCTTGAGTGCACATGGAATGTTCTCCAGAATAGATCACATAAAGGGATGTAAATCAGCCCTCAACAAGTACAAAAAGATCGAGATCATACTGTGCATATTTTCAGACCACAACACTATGAAACTCGAAATCAACCACAAAAAAAAATGTGGAAAGATAACAAATACTTGGACACTAAAGACCATCCTACTAAAGAATGAATGGGCTAATCAAGAAATTAAAGAGGAAATTAAAAAGTACATAGAAGCCAGTGAAAATAATACCACAGCCCAAAACCTCCGGGACACAGCAAAGGTGATCATAAAAGGGAAGTAGATAGAAATCCAAGCCTTCCTGAAGAAGGAAGAAAAGTCTCAGATACAGAATTTAATCTTATATCTTAAAAAGCTGAAAAAAGAACAGCAAATAAAACCCCAAACCAGCAGAAGACAGGAAATAATAAAGATTAGAGCAGAAATCAATGCTATCAAAACCAAAAAAACTCAGTAGAACAGATCAATGAAACCAGAAGCTGGCTCTTTGAAAGAATTAACAAAATTGATAAACTCCTAGCCAGTCTTACCAAAAAGAAAAAGGAAAGGACCCAAATAAATAAAATCAGGAATGAAAGAGAGATCACAACCAACATAGCAGAAATACAAACAATAATAAGAGAATATTACAAACAATTATATGCCCAAAAAATGGGCAATCTGGAAGAAATGGACAAATTTCTAGAAACATATAAACTAAAAAAACTAAAAAAAGGAAGAAATCAAAAATTTGAACAGACCCATAACCAGTAAAGAAATCGAATTAGTAATCAAAAATCTCCCAAAAAACAAGAGTCCAGGGCCAAATGGCTTTCCAGGGGAATTCTACCAAACATTTAAGGAAGAATTAACACCTATTCTCTTGAAGCTGTTCCAAAAAATAGAAATGGAAGGAAAACTTCCAAACTCTTTCTATGAAGCCAGCATTACCTTGATTCCAAAACCAGACAAAGACCCAACTAAAAAAGGAGAACTATAGACCAATTTCCTTGATGAACATGGATGCAAAAATCCTCAACAAGATACTAGCCAACCGGATCCAACAATACATTAAAAAAATTGTTCACCACGACCAAGTGGGATTTATACCTGGGATGCAGGGCTGGTTCAATATCCACAAACAATCAATGTGATACATCACATCAATAAAAGAGAGGACAAGAATCACATGGTCCTCTCAATAGATGCAGAGAAAACATTTGACAAAATACAGCATCCTTTCTTTATAAAAACCCTCAAGAAAGTAGGGATAGAAGGATCACACCTTGAGATCATAAAAGCCATATATAAAAGACCCACCGCTAATATCATCCTCAATGGAGAAAAACTGAGAGCTTCCCCCCTAAGGTCAGGAACCAGACAGGGATGTCCACTCTTGCCACTGTTATTCAACATAGTATCAGAAGCCTTAGCCTCAGCAATCAGACAACACAAAGAAATAAAATGTATCCAAACTGTCTAGGAGGAGGTCAAACTTTCACTCTTCACAGATGACATGATACTTAATATGGAAAACCCAAAGATTCCACAAAAAATCTGCTGTAACTGATCCATGAATTCAGCATAGTTTCAGGATATAAAATCAATGCACAAAAATCGGATGCATTCCTATACACCAATAGTGAAGCAACACAAAGAGAAATCAAGGAATCACTCCTATTTACAATTGCACCAAAACCCATAAAATACCTAGGAATAAATCTAACCAAAGAGGTGAAAAATCTATACACTGAAAACTATAGAAAACTTATGAAAGAAATTGAAGAACACACACACAAAAAAAAAAGGAAAGCTATTCCATTCTCCTGGATAGGAAGAACAAATATTGTTAAAATATCAATACTACCCAAAGCAATCTACATATTCAATGCAATTCCAATCGAAATAACACCAGCATTCTTCACAGAGCTAGAACAAACGATCCTAAAATATGTATGGAACCAGAAAAGACCCCGAATAACCAAAGCAATCTTGAAAAAGAAAACCAAAGCAGGAGGTATCACAATTCCGGACTTCAAGCTGTACTACAAGGCTGTAATCATTAAGACAGTATGGTACTGGCACAAAAACAGACACTCATAACAATGGAACAGAATAGAGAACCCAGAAATGGACCCACAAACGTATGGCCAACTAATCTTTGACAAAGCAGGAAAGAATATCCAATGGAATAAAGACATTCTCTTCAGTAAATGGTGCTGGGAAAACTGGACAGCGACATGCAGAAAAATGAACCTGGACCATTTTCTTACACCATCCACAAAAATAACCTCAAAATGAATGAAATACCTAAATGTAAGACAGGAAGCCATCAAAATCCTAGAGGAGAAAGTAGGCAACAACCTCTTTGACCTCGGCCGCAGCAGCTTCTTACTCAACACGTCTCTAGAGGCAAGGGAAACAAAAGCAAAAATGAACTATGGGGACCTAATCAAAATAAAAACCTTCTGCACATTGAAGGAAACAATCAGCAAAACTAAAAGGCAACTGATGGAATGCGAGAAGATATGTGCAAACGACATATCAGATAAAGGGTTAATATCTAAAATCTATAGAGAACTTATCAAACTCAGCTCCCAAAAAACAAATAACCCAGTGAAGAAATGGGCAAAAGACATGAATAGACACTTCTCCAAAGAAGACATCTAAATGGCCAACAGACATATGAAAAAATGCTCACCATCACTCATCAGGGAAATACAAATTAAAACCACAATGAGATACCACCTCACACATGTCAGAACGGCTAACATTAACAACTTAGGCAACAACAGAAGTTGGCGAGGATCGGAAGAAAGAGAATCTCTTTTGCACTGCTGGTGGAAATGCAAACTGGTGCAGCCACTCTGGAAAACAGGATGGAGTTTCCTCAAAAAATTAAAAATAGAACTACCCTACAACCCAGCGATTGCACTACTAGGTATTTATCCAAGGGATATAGGTATGCTGTTTCAAAGGGGCACATGCACCCCAATATTTATAGCAGCACTATCGACAATAGCCAAAGTATGAAAAGAGCCCAAATGTCCATTCTTCAAAAATAATGAAATCTTGCCATTTACAACTATGTGGATGGAACTAGAGGGTATTATGCTAAGTGAAATTAGTCAATCGAAGAAAGACAAATATCATATGACTTCACTGATATGAGGACTTTAAGATACAAAACAGATGAACATAGGGGAAGGGAAGCAAAAGTAATATAAAAAACAGGGAGGGGGACAAAACATAAGAGACTCTTAAATATAGAGAACAGAGGTTGCTGGAGAGGTTGTGGGAGGGGAATGGGCTAAATGGGTAAGGGGCATTAAGGAATCTACTGAAATCATCATTGTACCATATACTAACTCACTTGGATAAATTAAAAAATAGTTAATAAAAAATAAACACTAAAAATATTTGCTCTAGTTCCATCCAAAGCAGGCTCCATGCTCAGTGCAGAGACCCATGTGGAGCTTGATCTCACAACTGTGAGATCATGATCTGAGCCAAAACCAAGAGTCAGATGCTCACCCAATTGAGCCACCCAGGTGCCCCAAATGGAATTGTTTTCTTAATTTCACTTTCTGCTGCTTCATTATTAGTATATAGGAATGCCACAGATTTTTGTACATTGATTTTTTATCTGGTAACTTTACTGAATTATCAGTTTTAGTAGTTTTTTGGTGGTATTTTTGAGGTTTTCTATATAGTGTCATGTCATCTCAAATAGTGAAAGTTTTACTTCTTTCTTACCAATTTGGATGCCTTTTATTTCTTTTTGTTGTCTGATTGCTGTGGTTAGGACTTCCAGTACTATGTTAAATAAAAGTGGTGAGAGTGGACATCCTTGTCTTATTCCTGACCTTAGGGGAAACGCTTTCAGATTTTCACCATTGAGTATGATGTTAACTGTGGGTTTTCCACAGAAGGCCTTTATTATGTTGAGGTATGTTCCCTCTAGACCTACCTTGCAGAGGATTGTTATCATGAATGGGTATTGTACTTTGTTGAATGCTTTTTCTGCATCTGTGAAATTATCAAATGGGCTCTTATTCTTTCTCTTATTGATGTAACCTATCACATTTATTGTTTTGCATCCCAGGAATAAATTTCTCTTGATTGTGGTGTATTTTTTTTAACATAGTGTTGGATTCAATTTGCTAAATTTTGTCTATTGTGGGCAGCATTTGTTTGCTGGCAGAAGTGGGGATCATTTTAACCAAAATGGTGAAATAAGGCCTGCCCCTGGATCCACCAGAACTGATGTCCTGCAAAAAACATGGGTCAGTAGACGTGGTGTTAGCAGGGTTTTGCTGGTCTTCTGGGGGACTGAGGTGAGCTTGACTGGGAAAAGTGGATCTGCCCAAGCATGGGGTAGGGGTGGGGCTTGGTGTAAGCAAGTTAGGTAAGGAGTGTTGGCACTTCCTATGACCCTTGTCTCTTCAGACCATGCTCTAAGATGAGAAAATCACTCTCCCTTCCGTCTACTCCCAGTGTTTGTCAAACTGCTGGTTCTATGCTATATCTTCACATCTTCCCAGGCTGTTTGTTCTGCTGTCTCTTTAAGGGCGAGGACTCCACTTTCTAACACCCACCAGGCTCTCCCAGAACTAAGCCTGTCAATTTTTAAAATTCAAGGGTTTAAGTCCCATTGGTTGTAAGAACTTTAAAAATTTTTTTAAATGTTTTATTTATTTTTGAAAGAGAGAGAGAGAGAGAGAGAGAGAGAGCAAGCAGGGAGAAGTAGAGAGAGGGAGACACAGAAACCAAAGCAGGCTCCAGGCTCTGAGCTGTCAGCACAGAGCCCAGCACAGACTCTGAGACCACAAACCGTGAGATCATGACCTGAGCCGAAGTTTGGCACATAACCTACTGAGCCACCCAGGTGCCCCTGGTTGCAAGAACTTTTGAAATTCAGCCCCTCTCACCTTCAAAGGCAAGTGTTACGGAGATTTGTCCTCCCTGTTTGTGGGTTCCCCAGTGTGAAAGTCTATTTTTCACCTTCACACCACCAGCTCCCTTCCCATTGCTATAGGTCATGGTTAGTGGTCAGTCGTTTTGCTCTCAGACCATGTCTTCACCCTTCTTACCTTCTTCAGTGTGGTCTCTTCTCTACCTTTGATTGTGGAGTTTGTTCTGCCCATCTTCAGGTCATTCTCTGGGTTATTTACAATGATATGAGTGTTATCTAGGTGTATCATGGGAGTAGGTAAGCTTAGGATCCTCCTACTTTGCCATCTTCCCACCTGACCTCCACAATCATTTTAAATATGTAAACATTAGAAGTGTTCCCTGTATAATCTCAAAAGAAGAATAAGCATTCACTATAATCACTCCACGCCACAATATACTGAAGAAAACTGTTGTTATTTTTTTACATGATATGACTTTTTCAAAAAAATTTTTTAATGTTTATTTTTGAAAGAGAGAGATAGAGTGCAAGCAGGGCAGGGGCAGAGAAAGAGGTAGACACAGAAACTGAAGCAGGCTCCAGGCTCAGAGCTGTCAGCACAGAGCCCTACATGGGGCTTGAACCCATGAACCAAGAGATCATGACCTGAGCCGAAGTCTGGCACTTAACTGACTGAGCCATCCAGGTGCCCCACATGATATGATTCTTTACTTAAAGAAAAAAAAAGTTTGCCAAAAATTATTCAAAATAATAAGAGTTGCTTATTGTGGCTGGATATATGATGAACATGAAAAAGTCCACTGTATTTCTGGATATAAGAATAAACAATTAGAAAAACTATTTTTCAAAAGACCCACTGACAGTAGCAATAAAGAGTATGAAGTATGGGGAATAAACCTAAAAAAAATATGTGCAAGATCAGACCACAGAAAATTAAGATATTTTCCTGAAAAACGTGAAAGAAAAACTGAATAAGCAGAAACATATCCCATGTTCATGGACTGCTATTTAATATTGAAAAGATGTCAGTTGTCTGTAAGTTGATTTATAGATACAATGCAACCACAGTTTAAATCTCAAACCTTAAAATTTTTTTTTAAATTTTATTTATTTTGAGAGAGAGACAGAGACTGTGAATGGAGGAAAGACAGAGAGAGACACACACACAAAATCCAAAGCAGGCTCCAGGCTCTGAGCTGTTGGCACAGAGCCCAAAAACCTCAATACTTTTATATATTTATTTTTGGTAAAATTGGACAAGCTAATTCTATAATTTACATGAAGGAGTTAAAGGCTAAAAAATATCCAAACACTCCTGAGGAAGGAAGGAGGGCTTTTCCTACCAGTAATTAATATAAAACTACAGGAATTGAAATGTATGGTATATAAACAGGAATGGAAAAATTGATCAATGGAGTAAAATAGAATAGCCAAAAAAAAATTGCACAAATACAGGGAGCTTTGATATGTGGCAGTGGTACTACATTACTGAGAAATGGAGGAATTTTTAATAACAGAATAAATGTTTATCCCTATGAGAAAAAAGGTAAAGTTGTTTACCTACGTCATTTCATATCAAAAGAAAGTCCAAGAATAAATCAAACAAAAATACCCCAAAATAAGCTCCAGAGCAATTAAAACTTATATTTCAAAAGCAAAACTTTTAAGACTTTTAAACAAAATACAAAAATATGTCTTTCTTATATGGCATTAGGAAAAAATTTCATAAACATGGCACACAAAAAGACCACCATAGAGAAGATATTGATTCAGTTGACTGCATTAAAATAAAGAACTTCTAGACATCAAAAGGCACCTTACAGATAAGACACCAACTGAGAAAAGACATTTGCTACACATAAAAATAACTTTCTTGTGGGTTGAGAAATGAATAAACCACTCAGAGGAAAGTTGGCAAAAATATAAATCAGCACTTAATAGAAATGGAAACACATATGGTCAATAAATACTTAGAACCAAACAATATTAATAATCAGAGGAATAGAAGTCATGATCACAATGAATCATTTTACACCCATCCAACTAGCAAAATGTAAGATATATGAGAGTGTTAAATATAGGAGTGGGTTAAATTCTTACACAGTCTGGTGGGAGCATGAATTGGTAAAATCATGTAATAAACACCTAACAATATCCAAAAATAGAAAGCAAATATTAACAGAACAACAAAAAGGATTTAGTCTACAATCATCACAGGAGTTTTTAACCTCTTAGTAATTAAAGAACCAGCAGACGGAATCAGTAAAATTTTTTAAAATGCTTATATTGTAAAATGAGAAAACCTGCAGATTAATGAGAAATGCACCTATTTTGTGAAGTTAGAAGAGAAGGGCAAGATAACCCCCTTATGGTAGACAGAAACAATAAATACCTAAAACAAAATGATGATATTAAAAAATACAGTGAAAGTAACTAAAGAGTCAAAATTTAATTCTTTAAAAAGATTGATAAAATTGATAAACTCTGGCAAGGTTAATCAAAAGAAGAACAGAGAGGTTTACTGTATTCTGTTGTGCTGTTCATGAAAATACAGGGGCTGCATCTTGTTTATAGTTATCTTCTTACTATCATTTGATGTACGCACCATTAAAGTACTGACACATGAGAAAAAAAAAAGAAGAACAGAGAATAGAAAAATAAGCCAAAATCAGGATGGAATAGCAGACAGAATTATGGATAGTGCAGATCAAGAAGATATTATAAACAATTCTATGCCAACACATTTGAAAATGTCAGTGAAATCGGAAAGTTCTTAGAAAACTGCATCTTTTCAACACTGAAATAAATAGAAAAAGAAAATAGAATTGACCTGTAACTATTAAATAAATTATAGTAAAAGCTTGGATTGCAAGTAACTCATTCTGTGAATGTTCCACAAGACAAGCAAACATTACTAACCAATTTTAACTTGAAAAATGAGCAATGTCTTACAATATGAGTAATATGTGATGCCGAATATTAAAGGATCACAGTTAAGCCAATGGTTCTTTTCTCTCTTGCTCTCGCTCTTTCTCTCTCACTGCAGGATTATGGGTGATTGTCTCCCATGCTCAGATGCTTGGTCGCAGGCCACTGTGTTTGGCAGAAATCAGTGATTTTTCAGAATATTAGAAGTTGCCCACAACTGGCACTGTATTTTTTGTCACTTCAAAGCACCTATGGACAGTCCTTTGTTTTTCCATACAAGAGTAAGCTTAGGAATGCTTTGCTTCATTCTAGGTCAGGCTGCCTGCAGATTTAGACCCTTTCCTCTGCTGCCTTATTGCCAGTTACATCAAATACAGTATGTGTAAGAGTTTATTAATACTGTACTGTAGTCAACATCCATTTGAGCATATACAATGGCTCCCATGCAGAAAAAGATTGAAAAGAAAGGTGGTAAGAAGCAAGAGATGATTACAGTGGAAGTTAAGGAAGTCATTGAGAAGTATGAATAAGTTATGCAAATGGCCGAAATTGCAAGATTTTATAAGAAGTCTACATCGACCATTTGTACAATATTAAAGAAGAAAGAAGAAATAAAGGGGCTAGATGCAGCAAAAGGAGTCATGAGAATATCAAAGGAATGGCCACATATTCTGGAATAATAATCTTAAAGTATTCCTCAACTAATTTTATTAGATTCATATATCCTTGATATAAAAATCTCATTAGAAGAGTATGAGAAAAGAAAATTATAATGGCTAAAATAACTTGTTAACATAGATTCTAAAATATTAGCAATGTATATAAAGGACAGTCCATCATGGTTTAGTTGATTTATCTCTGGAGTTCAAGGCTGGTTTGACTTAAAAAAAATTGATTGGGGTGCCTGGGTGGCTGAGTCAGTTAAGCAACAACTGACTCTTGATTTCAGCTCAGGTCATGATCTCACAGTTTGTGAGTTCAAGCCCCGCGTCGGGTTCTGCTCTGACAATGAGGAGCCTGCTTGGGATTCTCTCTCTTCCTCTCTCTCTGCCCCTCCCCTGTGTGCATGCACATGTTTGTGCACATATGCTTTCTCTCACTCTCTCAAAATAAATAAACTTTAAAAGTCTTTATAAAAAATTGAATATTAAAATCTGCCACATTAGGATAACAAATGAGAAAAATCACGTGATTATCTTAATTTTTATAGAAACATTTATTAAAACTCAACATTCATTCATGAGTTATAAATAAAGATATCATGATTATATATATATGTAGTTTTTAAAACCTATGCATAAATTATTAGAATTAATAGAATTTAGAAAGCTGCTGGCTACCAAGTGAATATATAAAAACCAATTGTATTCTTTAAAAATTTTTTTAAATGTTTATTTATTTTTGAGACAGAGAGAGACAGAGCGTGAACAGGGGAGGGGCAGAGAGAGAGGGAGACACAGAATCTGAAGCAGGCTCCAGGCTCTAAGCTGTCAGCACCCTGATGGGGGGCTTGAACTCACAAACCGTGAGATCATGACCTGAGCTGAAGTTGGACGCTTAACTGACTGAGTCACCCTGGTGCCCAAAAACCAATTGTATTCATATATACAATGGATGATGTTAAAACAGTTGTATCTTAATATGGAAAAATTAAAATTGGACCTATTGCTCATAT
This sequence comes from Cryptoprocta ferox, assembly GCA_028646485.1. Classification (NCBI taxonomy): domain Eukaryota; kingdom Metazoa; phylum Chordata; class Mammalia; order Carnivora; family Eupleridae; genus Cryptoprocta; species Cryptoprocta ferox. Next base: position 54,301,236 of record CM053577.1, on the reverse strand, counting down.
CATATATAGGAATAAATTCCAGGTAGACTAAAGACCTAACAAAAAAGAAAGAACAAAACAGACTTTAGAAAATAAAACAGGAAAAATATCCTCTTAGCTTTAGGATGGGGAAGCATTTCTTAAACAAGAGTACCAACCATAAAAGAAAAGGATAATTTTACCATATTAAAATTAAGAACGCATATTCATCAAAATACATCATTAAGAGAGTAAAAAGAAAAGCCTACATGAAGATAATATCTATAACATGTATAACTATCACCAATATACCTTAAATATTCTGAGAAATCAGTAAGAAAACATTTATTAGCCTAGTAGAAAATGAGTAAAAGATCTATATAGGCTATTTATGAAAGAAGAAATCTAAACAGCCAGTTAACACATGGAAAGTTGCTTAACTTCACTAGTTATCAGGGAAATACAAATTAAGACCACAGGGAGGTACCATTATAAACTCCTAGATTAGAAGAATTAATTCTGAAAATACCAAGTGTAGGAGAGGTTGTAAAGTAAGGGGGACTCCTCTCAGGTACTACTTAAGGAAGTGCAGATTAATAAAACCACATTGGAAAACAGTTTTGCTTTACCTCGTGAAGTTGAATGTGCACATGCACTACACCTAGCAATTCCGCTATTCTCTATTATTTAGAAAAACATACACATGTGCACCAGGATACACATACAAGAATGGTTAAAAAGTATCAGTGCAAAATATCACCAAACTAGAAACAAAATATATGTCCGTTAACTGTAGATTGAATAACTAAACTATGGTGTATGCCCATAGTAGATTATGTACTACAAGTTACTTTAAGATAATTTTAAAAAGTAAAATTTGCTCAACTTTAACAGAAGAAAAAGAAACCAATCTAGAACCGGTGGGATTGCTGAAGCTTTGGCAGACATTTCTTTAAAACTAGAGATGTTACTTCTCAAAAGAGCTCTTGGATGGTAAGGGGGGAATATGAAAAAACAAACAGGTCTGTATTCTGCCCTCCCCCAACATTTTGCAGAGGCAGCAGTTAAATAAATAATAAACTATAGTTTGAAAAATCAAGATGTCATAGTTTTTATGGAGAGTTCACGTGTGTATGTATGTGTGTGTTCTTATTCATAAATTTAAACCTCCGGTAGTATTTGTTGATTTCTCATTCTCTGTCCACTCAGCTGAAAGTCATGCTGGAAATAAAATGTTTTAAATTCCTGTTTAACTGACCTTGAATCACCTGGCATAGACCTAATACCAGAGACACAAGAGGCACAAGACTACTTCTCTAGAGGTTTGTCAACTCACCTGCTGGATACTGGAGGGAATCTCTTCACTGGATAGCCCATTTAGCTAGCACCAACTCAGAGTGTACTGTGGGGTTTTGGGGAACAGAAACTGGTATGAAGTGGTGAGCAAAGCCACACTATGGGACAAGTTCCAAGAATTTGGTTAGAGTTTGAGGCCTGCCAAATCTGACAGGTCCAAAGACTGAAGTCAAAGTTAGGGCATGAGACTCAGAGTTTGGGGCAGGGTAAATAGAGCTTGTGTGAGTGATGAAGTGTAAAACAGACATGGGTTTCTCCAAAGAAGACATACAGATGGCCAATGGACACATGAAAAGATGCTCAACATCACTCACTAATCATCAGGGAAATGAAATCAAAACCATAATGAGATATCACCTCACACCTGTCAGAATGGCTAAAATAAAAAACACAAGAAAGAAAAGTGTTGGTGAGTATGTGGAGAAAAAGGAACCTTTTTGCATGGTTGATGGGAATGCCAACTGGTGCAGCCACTCTGGAAAACAGTATGGAAATCCCTCAAAAAATTAAAAATGGAATTACCATATGATCCAGTAATTTGGATCTGGATTTTTACCCAAAGAACATGAAAACAGTGATTTGAAAAGATATATGCACCCCTATGTTTATTGCATTATTTACAATAGCCAAATTATGGAAGCAGTCCAAGTATCCATCGATAGATGAATGGATAAAGAAAATATGCCATATGTATACAATGGAATATTATTCAGCCATAAAAGAATGAAATACTGCTATTTGCAACAACATATTGGATCTAGAAAGTATAATGCTAAGTGAAATAAGTCAGAGAAGGACAAATACCATACAATTTCACTCATATGTGGAATTTAAGAAACAAAATAAACAAAGAAAAGGAGACAAAGTACAAAACAGGTTCTTAACTACAGAGAAAATTGATGGTTACCAGAGGGGAGATGTGGGGCGTATGGGTGAAGTAGGTGATGAGAATTAAGAGTACAATTACTGTAACGAACATTGAGTGATGTGTAGAATTCTTGATTCACAACATTGTACAACTGAAACTAATATAACACTATATGTTAACTATATTGCAATTAAAAAAAAACAACTGGGATACAGAAAGGGGCAGGAAGACTCGGAGAAGGTCCTAAATGACTGATGACTACTCATAGTACATAGAACTTTCACAATCAGCTATAACTTATGCTTTATTTCAGGGACAGCAAGAGAGCAGGGCATAGGTGTTTCCACAGGGCATAAAAGCTCAGGGATTAAACATTAGTGTGTTGACTGCAGTGTATGTAAGGGAGGCTCAATTTTATAAACAAATAGTATTCTATAGCTTGCCCATAAGGAAGTTCCTTAGAACCCTCACTGAGCAGTCGTCCAGAGCCTCAGGATGACTTTCTGCCCACATTTCTTTTTAGGAGCTAGTTGCATCCAGTGATGCTTCTGGGTTTATACTGATGTCTTAGTGTTTCGGAATTCCCCTCTCAACACATGCTGACCACTGGGCTCAAGGAACAGCAACTCTGGCTGCTCCCAGGACCTCTTTCCAAAGCTTAAATGGGGTTCTGGGAAAAACTTTCATAGTAAATACAGCCCACTTGTCCTCCCTTTTCAGTCCACCTATGAGGATAAACCAAACAAATCTCTCATAATCATGAACTTCTTTTTAAGGTAGAAGCCTATTGATTTAAGTCCAGTGCATACAGAATAAAGCACTGTCTTCATACTCTCTCTGCCTTGGGGCAAGGTAGGATATTTTCCCAGCCAGGTGGCTGGCAGTAGATGCTGGGATAAGGGCTTATATTGAGGTCCACAATGTCACAGATTTGGTAGGCTTTAAATTCAACCAAGTTCTTGGATCTTGTTCCATAATGTGGCTTTAAGTTTTGCTCACCCTTCCATACCAGTCTGTGGCCCCCAAAGCCCCCAAAACACACTCTAACTTGTTGCCAGCTCAGTGGGCTATCTGGTGAAGAGTTCCTGCCACCCCCTGCCAAGCCTATGTTAAGAAGGGTTGTGTAGGAGAAAGCAGAGTGTCAGGATCTCACCTGGGCCAGAAGGATCTGGGGTGCCAGTTGAGTCCACATACTTTGAAGTGAAGGTAGAGACATTCCTAATTTTCACACATCTAACATCTACTCATCAGAAGTGTGGGCTCGCTCCTGGTGGTTTCTTTATCTTCTCAAGGCAGCCCCAATTTCACAGTCAATTCCTACCCCTCATTCACTAATAGCTCTGGTTCATACTGGCAGTTGCAGAACTGTCCTAAATCCCAGGTGGCTTCAAAGTTGGCTACTCTGCCCTCTGCTGGCCTGACTCAGATTGGTAGCTCTGCTTTGACTCCCAAGCTGAGGTGGCTCCCAATGTGAAGTACTAGACTTGTATGAGAACTAGATCACTTTCTTATGCCATACACAAAAATATATTCCAAAATGGATGAAAGACCTAAATGTGAGGCAGAAAACAATCAAAATCCTAGAGGAGAAAATAGCCACTAACCCCTTTGACATCAGCTGTAGCAACTTCTTACTCATCTATCTCCTGAGGCAAAGGAAACAAAAGCAAAAATAAACTACTGAGACTTTACCAAGATCAAAAACTTCTGCACAGCAAAGGAAACAATCAACAAAACTAAAAGGCAACTTACAGAATGCAAGAAGATATGTGAAAATGACATATCTGATAAAGGGTTAGTATCCAAAATCTATAAAGAACTTATCAAACACAATACCCAAAAAAATCCAGTTAAGAAATGGGCAGAAGACATAAATAGACACTTTTCCAAAGAAGACATCCAGATGGCTATCAAACACATGAAAAGATGTTCAACATCACTCATCATCAGGGAAATACAAATCAAAACTACAATGAGATATCACCTTACACCTGTCAGAATGGCTAAAATTAATGGAAACAAAAGGTGTTGACGAAGATGAGGAGAAAGGAGAACCTTCTTACACTGTTGGTGGGAATGCAACCATATTGTTTTTCAGGCCACTCTGAAAAACAATATGGTTTTTTTCTCAGGTTCCTGAGAAAGTTAAAAATAGAACTACCCTACATACCAGCAATTGCACTACTAGGTATTTTACCCAAAGGATACAAAAATATTGATTTGAAGGGGTACATACACCTCAATGTTTATAGCAATGGTATCAATAATATCCAAATGATGGAAAGAGCCCAAATGTCTATCAACTGATGATTGGATAAAGAAGAAATTATATATAATGGAATATTAGCCATAAAAAAGAATAAAATCTTGCTATTGGCAATGACATGGATGGAGCTAGAAAGTATTATGCTAAGTGAAATAAGTCATTCAGAGAAAGATAAATACCATATGTTTTCACTCATATGTGGAATTTAAGAAACAAAACATATGAACGTGGGGGTGGAGGAAAGAGAGGCAAACCAGGAAACAGATTCTTAACTATAAGGAACAAACAGCATTGACGAAGGGGAAGTGGGTGGAGTATGGGTTAAATGGGTGATGGATATTAAGGAGTGCACTTGTGATGAGCACTGGGTGTCGTATGTAAGTGATGAATCACTAAATTCTACACCTGAAACTAATATTACACTGTATGTTAACTAACTGGAATTTAATAAAAACTTGAAAAAGAAAAAAAAAGAACTTTACCCTAGATCAACTGCTTGACAATTCCCATTGCTCTTGGGTCCTTTTTCTTATCTGATGAAGTTTCCAATCCACAAAGAACTTGGAAATGCTTATGCTATTGTACAGTTTCTGGAAATTTTGCAGGAGGCTTCTCCTGCAGGAGGGAGACTTCCTTTCTTAAGGCTGCTCTCCTGCTCATGGCTTCATCCCTTCAGTGAAGTCTGAGTCTTATTTTACTGTCTAAACCACTGATTCTCTCTTAGTCCTCAAGTGTGTTGACCAGTACTTTACCTAGATTCTTAAAGTGGAGTTAGATATCCCTTCCTTGAGGTACTATATCCTAGAAGCTTGGAATGATACAATTTGTTTCTAGTCTATTCTGATCAGGACTATTTCCATGAAAACATCTGCATACCACCTACAACTGCCCAAAGCAATCATCCTGTGTGTACGACCCACAATTATCTGCTTCCGTTCTAGAAAGAATGTACAAATTTTAAAAATATATTATCTACTACAAGGCAATTTCTCATCACAATACAGTACAAACACAAGATGTGTTATTGAGAATTTACCTGGAAACTCAAGATTGCCAAAATAATTCAAAACCTCAATAAGAATAGGATTTGCTTTTCTCTCTATCCCATGTTAACCTTCCCAGACAGTTCTTCAGAATCCATTCTACTACAATACTTGAGTGTGTGTGTATGTGTATGCCTTTCCATCATTGAAACCAGGTTCTTTCTAACAGAATTCCACAAATCTGAGTTCTCAATCAGATTTTTAATCTGCTAGCTACAGGATTTGACAACCCACTAAAATCTTCTACCCTTCGTATTAAAACGTTAGCTTCAATTCTAATCCTGGCCTGATGTTGCTCTATTTATCAAAAATATTTCTCTTGCATTTGTGTCAGTTATCAGGCATATCTATTCCTCATATATATTTCATTGTTTCCATTACTACATTGATATTTCTGGAATTTTTTCAATTATCATTTGTAGGAAAAATTTTACTTCTCATGCATATGGAAGTGCAACTAGGAAAATGGAAAAATAGTCACTTTTAGGACAAAATGAAAGCATCGGGTCAAAAATTTGCCCAGTTCTACCTTAAATAACAAAATATAAGTCTTTCTTAAAGAAGACTCACTTAACAGATATGCACAGGTAACATTCGTGTACAAGGGACTGAATTAAAACAATAATTATAAAAAGATATAGTTTATCTTATTCTCAAACATTATCTCAGGTTATCAGGATTCTACAGCCACCTCAGAAGAAGGTCTTTTGTCTAATAATAAAGTAGTATGTACCATGTTAAAGTCACCATGCTAGGAGCTGGAATTCAGTTATAAATATGACAAACATAGTTCATGTTCTCATGGAGCCTAGATTTTGGACTAGCGCAATAGGACCACAGGACAAAGTGCTGTGGGAGCACAAGGGTTCCGAAGGTAGTAATGTCTAAGTTGCAATCAGCAGAATGAGTAGGAATGAACCAGGTACAAGTCAGGAGGCAGGGGGTGAGTGGGAGGGGCAGCTGAAGGATATTTAAGGGTGTGTCCTATGGAAATGCTGAGAACTGAAGGAGAGAGAGGCTTTTGAGGAAAGAAACATGAGAGTTCAGTATGGTGAAGCACCTAGAACAATGTGGGGAGTGCATAGACATGAAGCTGGAGAGGAAAACAAGTCAAGTCATGTGAGTATCCCACATTCATTGCTAATAAGGAACTAGGAGAGTTGTGCACTGGTTTTATAGTAACTACCAGTGTGTGAGTCAGATAATGTCATAGATGTGATAAAAACAATACAAATCAGGGTCAGCCTTGCTACAGTAACAAAGAGATCCTAGAAATTCAGTGACTTAGAGATCAAGAAGTTTATTCCATTCTCACTTTTCAGGACTGAGTGGTTTCAAATCAGTAGCTAGGGGTAAGAAAGGGGGAAAGGCTGAGCTCTACTCCTTGCAGAGACCCAGGCTGCTTGCAGCTATGCTGTTATTAATGCATGTCTTCCAATGTCACCTCCAAGGCAGCTAGAAGGAGGAAAGTGGATAGTGAGTACGTGGCTTTTATGGTCCCACCTGAAAGTGGTACACAGTGCTTCCTCTCACATTCCATCAGTCAGAACCCAGACACATGGCCACACTAACTATAAGGAACCTGGACAATAAAGCCCAGCTATAAACCAGGAAGAGAGGATTTGGGGGGAGCAGCTGGTAGGCTTTGCCACAGTAATGGAGAGAAGTGCTGGTCGACTGAATGGTTGCTCCCACTTTCCCCTTTTCAAAGCCCTTTTCAAAGGCTCCTCTGACTCTCAGCACAGAGGCTGTTTGCTTGCCCAACTCAGCCTGCCTTTAGCAAAGAGGCCAACCTTGCTGGTCAGTTGGGGTAACCAGAAATGCTGGTTAGTGAGTCAGCAGGTGGCACTCTGTGTCAGCAAGACACCAGTTCCAAAGCAACACACACATAATGAGTGCAAGGATGTAGTCACGCTCAGGAGAACACAACATTGGCTCACTTGACCTACTTCCTTAAGACTCAACTTTCAAAAAGAATAACCACACCCAGACTGACCAGCGGATTGTTAAAAACAGGGATGTCAACATGCTCTGAACTGACTGCCAACAAAAATATTTCCTTTGTGTGGATGCTTTCATCGTATTGCAGTCAGGAAGGGCAAAGAAGTTCGACCTGTCTGGATTGTAAAGCATCATGGACTGCTCTCCCTGGGCTTCTCTTGGGAGTTACAGAAAGAAGCATGCATGTTGTTTTAATGGGAATTGAAGATACTACTTTCATGACCACTGTTTAGGCCTGTTTGCTATTAGGAAATCCCAGGCCTCTCCTTAAAGGCCTCATTGTTTGGTTATTGCTTTCTTTCACTTGCGTCACCCTGGTGAGGTACCCTTTCACTCAGTAATGCCTTCTGGGTCATTTTTCGTAACATGCAAAGGTGTGGGCGAAAGTGGTTAGCTAAAGATTTGGAGATCCCTTTCCTCATTGAGAGTTTAAAATTGATATCCAGCGGAGAGGATAAGGGATGGAGAACTTGTTTTTATTTATGTCCCTTGGGTCTGTCTCCCTCTTGTCCAAGTTCAGGTATTTTAAAATCCTATATGTGTGGTCATGATTCATAGAGACTTCTGCTGGCATGATAAGTAAAAACAGGTGCTACCTAGAAAAAGGAAGTCTATATGTTAGGCTTTTTCTTTCTCCCTTCATTTAGTATATAAGCCCTATAGAGATGCAGGGAAAGCATTGATTTTCCTTAAAGCTAACTTATGTATCATAGTGCATGACAGATTAGTATTTTGATTTTATTGAAAAACTTCACATAGCTGTTACTGATCATCTGATTCTGAACCGAATATGAAACTCAGCTAGCTACTAGTTAGATGAACATGATAGTAATGATACTAACATCATTGGTAATGTTCATTTCTTATCGTTAGTCTTTTTTTAAAAACCTTTTCTGAAAACATATTTATCGAGAAGCCTTCTTTCAATCACGTCTGTGTTACCCAGATGGTTTCTTTGTATTTTACAGATGAAAAACTAGGCCCCTGGATTAGAATAGGCCAGGTCGTGTTGAGGTTAACAATCCCTAAATCCTAGCAGCTTAAATTAATAAAAGTGTATTTCTCCTTCATGTCCAGTGTGGATCAGTCAGGGCCTCTGTTCATGTTTACATGCTCAGGGACCCAATCCAGATCTACGGAGTCTCCATGTGTTCCCTGATCATCCTGTTAGGGTAAACAGAATGTAGTGAAATACACTGGCTGTTAAAGCTTGTGGCTGGAAGTGGTGGGTCACCTCTCTTCCTATTTTATTGGTCAAATTGCCACAATCAACTGTAAATCAATAAAAAGCAAAAGATGGGTTAAATGAACAAACACTACCTTCTTTTTGAATGTCTTACATCTTAAAGCACTTTGTCAGACATCTCAGGGAGGTATGAAGAGTGGGTTAATAATTTCTCATTTTACAAGTAAGAAAACCAAGGCTTAGAGAAATCAAAGAATCGAAGGTCAAACATCTTTCCTTTAGATTATCATGGCTATCAGATTTTTAAAAAATTAATTGTCTACAATTTTTCAACATCATAGTTATAATGTTTAGATTATAGGGACACCTGGGTGGCTCCGTGGGTTGAGCATCTGACTTCAGCTCAGGTCGTGATCCTATGGTTTGTGGGTTTGAGCCCCATGTCAGGCTCTGTGCTGACAGCTCAGAGCCTGGAGCCTGCTTTGGATTCTGTGTCTCCCTTTCTCTCTCTGCACCTCCCCCGCTCATGCTCAGTCTCTCTCTCAAAAATAAATAAATAAATGTTAAAAAAAAGTAAACGCACTTTTAAAAAATATATAGTATTTGGATTATAATCATGCATTACTGATCTTCCCTATGAATATTAAGCACCAGCCTGGTGCTCAGGGTAATAGAAACCAAGCAAGATTTCATTAGCTCTGTTGCCATCAGCAAGTGAGGGTTCCCACTCCTTTAAAGTCTCACTCTCAGCTAATTCTAGGAGTCATAGTGGATATTTACTCTATGCTAATAAATATGGTCAGTCAGGGGTCATATGGTCCCTCTGTCCTTGCCTCGACTCTCTGATGACGGCGCCTTGATGCCTGTGTTAAAGGAACTTATGCCCCTTCCAGAGAGGTGATGGAAACCTTTGAAATGTGTTGTGAGGTCTCAGAGGAGTTGTTTCCTTTCACTTAGGAAGCCAGCACCAACAGTGTGATGGGCCTTTTAGGATTAAAAAAAATTTTTTTTTAATGTTTAGTTATTTTTGAAGGAGAGAGAGATAGAGCATGAGCTGGAGAGGGGCAGAGAGAGATAGAGACACGGAATCTGAAGCAGGCTCCAGGCTCTCAGCTGTCAGCACAGAGCCCGATGAAGGGCTCAAACTCACAAGCTGTGAGATCATGACCTGAACCTAAGTCAAATGCCTAACCGACTGAGCCACCCAGGTGCCCCAAGACTTTTAGTTTTTATTCAGTCTTTGTCTCAGCTCTTTCCCTTTCAGACTCAAACATGAGCCTTTAGTCCCTCTGTAACACACGTTAACCAGTACACGGGATCTCCCAGGTCCTTATGGTCAGACGTAAGGGCCTCGATTCTATTTTCTCAGGAATGTAAACTTTTCCAGAAGGCCCTTCAGGCACTCAGGCAAATAGATACCTGGTGAGGCTCTCTTATCCATCTTCCTTCCAGACATGCCCGTGCTTGTTTGAATGTCACATCACAATGGACCTATTTACTACAGTATTTTTGGAGAGGCATAAACTTGTTCCTCCATGATATGGCAAAAAAGCATTACTAGTTAATGTAATGGATTTAAGCACATCAGTATTTCATGATGTGTGCCAAGGGCACCATGCATCCCAGGTGCTCTGCCTCCTAAACAAGTGGGAATCACTGGTAGAGAGAAATAAACACTGGACTCCAAGGCCCATTCTAGTCTCAGGTCTGTCCCCTTGGAGTGACATTGGGAAAGTCACTTAGCCCCTCGGAGCCCTTGTCCCATTCATAAACTGAAGGAAGTAGTATGGATGGATATCTAAGGACTTTTTCAACTATGCAAATTTGTGATTTGTGGAGATGAGGTTTATAATTTGAGATTATTGTCAACAGGTGGCAGCAAAAACCCAATCTTAAGTGAGTTAAGAAAAAAAGGCTGGCTGTCTTTGGTTTATTCTCAGAATTTCAGAGAACATTTAATTATGTTCATTGCAAACATGAGGAGCAAAGGAAACTTCCACATTTAAAGATGCTATGGAAGAAAGAAAATACGTCTAATATATGTTGTAAAAGAACTGAAAAGCAGGGCTTTTAAAATAAAAATGTTTTGTAAACAATTGAATTTGGCACTTTTCTTCCATTTTGAATGTAGCTGTGACTAACGGTCTGAGGATACTAAACTACCACATAAAGCGATATTCAGAATGGGTCTTTTATGTTTTTATCTTTAACTTAGATATGGATGGATGGCCTGAGAGCTTCAGGAATTTTTTTTGCATGTTGTATACAAGTTTGGCATTTTTGTATTAAGTGTACTGGAAAAAAAAGTGACTGTATATGGCAACATATGACATCATCGCATTTTGCATTTTATCATAGCTCAACTCTCATTAAAATAAATTCCAAAGGGGGTGCCTGGATGGCTCAGTCGGTTAAGCGTCCAACTTCAGCTCAGGTGATGATCTTGCGGTTCATGAGTTCGAGCCCTGTGTCGGGCTCTGTGCTGACAACTCAGAGCCTGGAGCTGCTTCAGCTTCTGTGTCTCCCTCTCACTCATGCTCTGCCTCTCTCTCAAAAATAAATAATAAAACATTAAAAAATAAAAAAAAATAAATGCTTAAAATAAATTCCAAAGGGCTATTAAAAAGTAAACCCATATTTGTTTATTGGATTTGGCTGAGTTTAATGGTTAATGGAGCAAACTTGTATACAACATACAAAAGGAACTCCTGAAGCTCTTAGTCTATCCTTCCATTTATGGAACTTTGACCTTTTTACTATACATCAGTGTTCTTGCAAACCTACTGATTTAAAAACACATATGGGGGTGCCTGGGTGGCTCAGTCAGTTAAGTGGCCGACTTCTGCTCAGGTCATGATCTCACGGTTAGTGGGTTCGAGCCCCGCATCGGGCTCTGTGCTGACAGTTCAGAGCCTGAAGCCTGCTTCAGATTCTGTGTCTCCCTCTCTCTCTGCCCCTCCCCCACTCATGCTCTGTTTCTCTCTGTCTCAATAAAAAATAAAAACATAAAAAAATTAAAAAAATAAAAACACATATGCATAATTTATAAAAATGTCAATGCAAACGTATTGGTGCCACTAAATTTATCTCATTTAATATTATTAATAAAACAACGATATGTGGAACTGGATAAAGTGCTCTGGAAAAGACTTAAAGAGAGCTGTATTGCAGGAAGTCTCTTACAGGACTTTACAATTTTAATAATGTAAATATTTAGATATGTTACTATTTGAAAATTAAAGAGAGGGTATGCAAATTATAATCTTGAGCTGCTCCTGAATTACAGAGTTGTAAAGTTAAATGTGTACTGTACTGACATCTCTACTTAGGCTTTGTATGGACAAAATAGGCTTACTATGGACAGAAGAACTTTGTGTAAACATGTAACTTTAAGTGACTTAGATAGTCAGGCCCCCGGTCCGGATATTTAGTTACATTATTTATTAGCAGTGTTTGAATCTTTTCTAAAATTCTTTAAACCAACTATCATCAAGTCATTGTAGCAATAGACAGAGGAAGACTAAAGAAAGTATGAGGTACAGACTTTTCTTTGTTGATTTGGAATACGTGATTCATATAATATTCTGAAAAGTAAGTACTTCTAAACTTTTCCTGAAGTACATCCCTCTTGCATGAATCACAAATTCCTATTTTACAGCTGAAGAGATTTAATGGTAAAATGACTTTACATTTGTTTTTTGGGGACTTAAACTAGCACTTACCATACTCTTATTTCTTCCAGAGAGGATGCAACCCAGTATCTTTAGCTGCACTGTCCAGTGACTTACCCACTAGCTACATGTGGCTACTTAAATGTAAACTGGATACAGTTAAAATTTAGTTCCAAGTGTCACACTGGCCACATTTGGAGTGCTTAGTAGCCAACCACATGTGGCTAGTGGTTACTAGATTGGTCAGCACATATACAGTGCATTTCCATCATCACAAAAAGTTCTGCTGGATGGCACTGGTCTAGGACATGGAACACTATGCACCCCTATGTATTCAGATGTCCTGTATATAATCCCCAACTTTTACAACTGGGTTTGAAATTGCTCTCCTTACCTGATAATTTCTCTTTGTGTAGCAAAGTGTCATGTTAACTATCATTTGGCTGGAGTACGTCACAAGAAATAAAATATCATGATATCTTTGAAAGAAAATGTCTCTTGATGAAAGCTTTTTTCTAAGGTAACTTTGCATTACCTAACATGGGAGAATTCATTTTTCTTCTATCTAGAAGGGGTTTGTTATTTTCTCTTCTAGCTATTACTGGACAGTTGTGCCACCAAATAGAAAAGTTAGACAGTAGCATAATAGGTTACCCTTTGATCTAATTCATCTTGAACTGTCTTGGCTGCCTGTGTATAAGCAGTACTGGCACAAAACATTTAATCATCGTAGACCCTGGGATATCTGGTTCCTGATCCATGAGTGAAGCTTGACAATGTGACTATTCTACTTTTTTTTTTTTAATTTTTTAGTGTTTATTTATTTTTGAGAGAGAGAGAGACAGAGACAGAGCATGAGCAGGGGAGGAATAGAGAGAGAGGGAGACACAGAATCTGCAGCAGGCTCCAGGTTCTGAGCTGTCAACACAGAGCCCGATGCGGGGCTTGAACCCACAAACTGTGAGATCATGACCTGAGCTGGAGTCGGACGCTTAACTGACTGAGCCACCCAGGCGCCCCTCTACTTTTTAAAATAGTTATAGTGAGTTAGCCAACTCAAATTAGCTATTTATTCTCCTTTAGGGCCTTGGGTGTGGAAACATGTTAAATTGAAGTGTTTTTCTCCACTGAAAATATTATATACCACATTACAAAATTATAAATAAAATATTACATGCTACATTATAAAATATACTACATTATTTTGTGTTGGTATGGTATTCTAGAGTACTTAAGGACAATTGTCCTCTTATATAGGCAAAAATACCTCAGCAAGAAGCTCTCTGTAAGGATAAATACATTTTTGTTGCATGGCAAAAGAGTTCTAACATTTCAGATATAGTGCATGTGCTAGCATACACAGAATCTTTGTATCCTGTACTCAATATTGTGCATGTTTTTCCTGATAAGTAACAATGTCTGGCTTTATTTATAATTTGTTTGAAATGTTGAAGAGTAAACAATAATGACAACAATTATCCAGAGTACTGAATCAGGAGTCAAAAAACCTGGCTTGTCTCTAGCACAGATTCACTCTGCTGCTGTTGAGCTGGAGTGCTGTAAAATCTAGTGATCTTGCCTAAGCACCATGATGTCCATACTTATTTGTTTGGGAAAGCAGGAGGGGTTTAGAAACCTTGCTGGGCATACAGAATTATGAAGGAATATCAAAGCATACCTCCTGTGTGTATTATTTTTAATGATCATAAACTCAGCAAATCAATTACTACCTAACAGAGTGCTATCTGTGCGTGGAAAAGGTAGATAGCAAAAAGCTTAAGCCATCTGTCACAAAAGCAGAAGTAAATATAAACAGTTAGACCCTTTCTCACTTTAATAGTCAATTCTGATTTATGCCTGGCTTAGTGTCAGTCCTAAATGGGATGGTCATGCATGGCTGTGCTTGTTGTACAGTGGCCAACATGCTCAACTGTAAAAGATTATAACGGCCAGAAAAGGCCTTGATTAAGGCATTTGAATTACACAGAGAGCCCCAGTCGCTCCAAGAAGTGATGGGGGAGTAAAGAATAATGTTCTTTCCTTGAAGCTAGTGTCTACATTTCTTTGGGGTCACTAAGGTGGGGCATATGTGGTTGAATGGTAGGGTAAGCACTTTCTTTCTCTAGGATGTTCCTGGATATATGTTGGAAACATACTTGCTGAGATTTTAAGCCAGTAGAAGTCTGGATGTATCTGCTCTAACACTCCAGGGATCTAGGTTAGCTTCAGTGCACCAGGGATATAGAGCAGCTTTATAGCAAAGAAATCAGGAAATAACAATGACTTTTAAAGTACTACAGTAATCCCCTCTTCTCCAGGGTTTCTCTTTCTGTGTTTTCAGTTTCCCACCATCAATCAGCAGATGATCCTCCTTCTGACCTATCCTCAGTAGCAGTAGTAGTAGTAGTAGTAGTAGTAGTAGTAAGTAGTCATAAGTAGTAGTAAGTTCAGTAGCAGCCTAATGCTATGTCGTCACAATGCCTGCAACATTTACTTCACTTCGTCTCATCGTGTAGACCCTTTATCATCTCACATCATCATAAGGGTGAGTACAGTACAATAAGATATTCTGAGAGAAAGAGAGCCCACATTCACACGATTTTTATTATTCTATATTGTTGGAATTTTCCTATTTTATCATTAGTTTTTTTTGTTAATTTCTTACTGCTCTTTATGAATTAAACCTTATCATAGGTATGTATTACAGGAAAAAAACAGTATATATAGGGTCTGGTACCATCCATGGTTTCAGGCATCCACTGGGGGTCTTGGAATGTATCCCCTGTGGATGGGGGAGACTACTGTTTATACAGCAATGCTGATATCTATATCACTTTAAATTTTTAGTTATTGGGAAATAGTATGCAAGTATGCCAAATTTCTGACTGTGAGACTGGTCCTTCCTTAGGAATTAAGTGATCAAAAGCAAGGGCAGACTGAGAGAAGACTGGTAGGTTATCTGAGAAATAGATTACTTGTATTCAAATGGCATTTTGTTGTAGGGGGTCTTCATAGAGACAGGGGGCTTGGGTTTGCCTTCTGGCTCTGCCTCTCTGTTCCTTATTAGCTCATTTGTAAAATAAAAAGTTTGGGTGAGAATATTTCGAAGGTCTCTTCTAATCTTCAGATATAGATTCAAATTTATTGAAATTTTTTTAGTCAAATTTATTGAAAGAGTATGTCATAAAAGAATATTTTTAGATTAATACTAACCCATAAAGACTGGAATATATTTCTCAATCAGAATTTGTATGCTTGAAGAGACATTTAATCTCAAACATTAGTATATTAAATTGATCTTCCCTTATCCCTAATTTTTTTAAATTAAACTTTTAACTTTAGAATAGTTTTAGATATACAGAAAAGTTGCAAAGATAGAAGGGAGAGCTCCCATATACCTTGCCCCTAGTTTCTATTGGTAACATCTTACATTAATATGGTACTTTTATCATAACAAATGACTTTTATCATAAAAATGAGCCAATTTTAACATACTGACATTAATTATATCCATATCCATATTTTATTCAGATTTCCTTCATTTTTACCTAATGTCTTTTTCTGTTCCAGGAAGGATCCTGTTCAGAATCCATTATATTTAGTTGGCATGTCTCCTTAGGCTACCTTTGTTTGTCATTGTTTCTCAGACTTTCCTTGTTTTTGATGACCTTGACATTTTTGTGGAGTATTGGTAAGGCATTTTGTAGAATGTCCCTCAACTGGAATATGTCTAATGTTTTTCTCATAATTAGACCGGAATTAGGGGTTTTGGAAAGAAAGACCACAGAGGTATGTAAAGTACCTGCCTTGGCACATTGTCTCAGGGATATATGCTCTTGGAAAGACTTAGCAAAGTTGCTGTTGACCTTGATCATCTGGGTGAAATAGGGTTTGTTGGATGTCCCCACTGTAAAGTTATTCTTTTTCCCCTTTCCATTATTTACTCTTTGGAAGAAAATCACTTTGTGAAGCCCCCCCACAGGGATGGGAAGATTTAATATATTTTCAAGTCACCATAAATTGACTTTTGAGTAAGATCTCCTCAATGTTTAGCCACATTTCTGAGACTATGAGGTATGTTTGACAGCAAACAGTCTTGCAAGTTCTTACTAACCTGAAACAAAACAGCTGGGGAGGAGGAAGAGGAGAGCTATGACTTGTCCTTCTAATATTTGTTCTCCCTTCTCCAGAGGGGAGTTATAATAACTCACAAAAGGTGAAAAACAATGTGATCCTTGCTTCTCTGTCCCTCAAGGTCAGGGATAAAAATAATCTATTACTTTAAAGGTGGAGGCAAACAAGCTTCTTCTTAATTGATTTATCAAAGGATTGGGGAGATCTAGGTCAACAGCATTTTTCTAAATTCTAGCTATGTGAACCTTAATATTTACATCAAACAGTTTCTGTGCCTCAGCACCCTTGACACTCCCTTCTATCTCTACCTCTTTAGGAGCAACAGATTCCTAAAATGGAATGTTCATGCCCAAACAAAATATTTTCTGCCCAATATCTTATCTCCTTTTTTACTTACAGAAGTAATATGTGTTTTTTATAATAAAAAATTAAAACAATCCAGAAGTATCTAAAACATAAAAGTAGAAGCCCTGCATATGGTAGAATTTACTTCATTAATAAGTGTTAACTTCTTTTTGGCTTTTAATAAAAATTCTGGTGTTCTTTTATTAAACAAACTCTACTGTAACATAGTATACACAAATTAGGAGAGGAAAAGAATTTGTTTAAAATCTTTGGCTTGGTCTGTTCATTTGTTACTTATTAAAACAAATAATGATTGAATGCTAATCATGTGCTGGGTGCTAGCATATATGTGGGGGTATAAATGAGGCAAAAGCAAATTATTTGTCTTTAAAGGAACTTACAGTCAAGAAAGAAGGGCAGACTTCCTTAAACAACAAAGATTAAACATCTCTATGCAGGCATATTTGTCACATACAGAACTTTGAAATACTAATTTTTGCTTGTTTAATTAAATTTTGCCCGACTCACAATATATTTCTTAGTTTTATTTGTTTATTGATTTGGAATAATATTAAAAGCTCTTCAGCTAATTTTAAAAGGGAGTGAGAACGAGGGTGCCTGGGTGGCTCAGTTGGTTAAGGGTTAGACTAAGGCTGGTCTGATCTCATGGTTTGTGAATTCGAGCTCCACATTGGGCTTTCCACTGTCTATGCAGAGCCTGCTTTGGATCCTCTATTCTTCTGGTCCTCCCACCCCGCCACTCTCTGCCCCTCTCCCACTTGTGATTGTTCTCTGTCTCTCTCAAAAATAAAAATAAACATTTGGGGCACCTGGGTGGCTCAGTCACTTAAGCATCCGACTCTTGATTTTGGCTCAGGTCATGATCTCATGGTTCCTGGATTCAAGCCCTGCATCGAGCTCTGTAATGACAGCGGCGAGGAGCCTGATTGGGATTCTCTCTTTTTCCTTCTCTCTCTGTCCCTCCCCCACTCTCTCATAAACCCCCCTGTCTCAAAATGAATAAGCTTAAAAAAAAATGAGTAGGAACGGATTCTGTTTAATTACATAAGACACTTCTACTATTTTTCTGAAAGCGCATGTGGTAGTAATTCTTTTTGTTTTTTTAAATGATGAAAAAGATTTTTTCCACTGATCATGCCATGAAAGAAGGATACTGACTCTAAAATCCTAATCTTTTCAAGCATATTGGGTACACTACACTTGAAACCTTGAATGATGAGAAAATTTCT
>CM053577.1:54252856-54282658 GCA_028646485.1 Cryptoprocta ferox | reverse complement strand
TTCTGTTTAATTACATAAGACACTTCTACTATTTTTCTGAAAGCGCATGTGGTAGTAATTCTTTTTGTTTTTTTAAATGATGAAAAAGATTTTTTCCACTGATCATGCCATGAAAGAAGGATACTGACTCTAAAATCCTAATCTTTTCAAGCATATTGGGTACACTACACTTGAAACCTTGAATGATGAGAAAATTTCTATGGAATAAGTTTGGTGCCTAAACTCACCTAACACCCCCTTGTCTAGAATGATATAAAAAAAATGTACCCTTGCCAACAATCACTTACTCACTAAACATGAATTAATTTTATTGTAAATTATCTGTGATTAAATCAGCTTTGAAGTGAGAATCAGAAAATTCTAAGACATACACAAAAAATCCATAGAATTCATGTCCATTTATTTATAATATGCATAAAAATTATTTTATGATTATAGTCTTTTGTATACATAGAGTTTTTATACTAGCTTTTACTTTATGTTTCATAAATATTATTGTGTGTCTCACAGTATTTTCATGGTTGCATAATATGTATAGCATTGACATTTTATTATTTACTTAACCTCTATTGATTTTTAAAAATATTTATTTATTATTGAGAGAGAGAGAGAGCATGCATGCAAGTGGGGGAGGGGCAGAGAGAGAGGGAGACAGGATCTACAACAGGCTCCAGGCTCTGAGCTGTCACCAGAGAGCTCAATGTGAGGCTCAAACTCATGAACCTCAAGATCATGACCTGAGCCAAAGTCAGTCATTTAACTGACTGAGCAACCCAGGCCTCCCAGTTGGAAATCTAGGCCTGAGCAATCCAGGCCTCTATAGTTGGAAATTCAGATTCTTTCCAGGTTTGGGTATCATATGGTATGCTACTCTAAGTATATCTCTTTATTTAGAGATACTCTCCAAAAATATGATTTTCTCCTCTTAAATTATTTCCTTAAGACATGCTTCTGAAAACAGGATATTGTATTATCTAGTATTTGATATACATTGTCAGGTAGTTCTCCAAAAGAAATGTTACCTAATCACAAAGCTTAGAACAATAAATGGATAAAACTCTTTCTGAAGCCCTGCAAGTACTATAATGATGAAATTCCATCAGTGCTAGGCAATAAAACTTGGATTTATTTCACATTTTACTGGTAAATCTTGGACTTACTTGGAAATCTCTATTTGCTAATTTAAGACACATGCCATCAATCCATAGATCATGCCCCTAATGCCAGAACTATGTTCACAAAGAGCAAAAGCCCAATGTAGGCCACCTAAGAACCCCACTGAGACTAGCCCTCTTACTTTCCTGATCTTCTTCCCCTCCTCCTTGCCTCTGACTCTTTCTTTCTCCCTTTCTTCCTCCTTTCTTTTTCTTTCTTTCTTTCTTTCTTTCTTTCTTTCTTTCTTTCTTCACTTCCTTTTTCTCCCTTCCTCCCACTCCCCTCCCTTACTCCTTCCTTTGTCTTTCTGTCTCTGCCCCTCTCTTTCTTTCAAATTTGATTCTCTGGGTATATATCTAAAGGAAACAAATCACTGTCTGCACCCCCATGTTCATTGCAGCATTATTCACAATAGCCAAGACATGGAAATAACCTAAGAGTCCATTGACGGATGAATGGATAAAGAAAATGTAATACACACCCACCCATGCATGCACACACACACACACACACACACACAATGGAACATCATTCAGCCATAAAAAAAGAAGGAAATAATGCTATTTGTGATAACATGTATGAGCTTTGAAGGCTTTATGTTGATGTGAAATAAAATAGAGAAAAACAAATATTATATGTCTTATAAGTGGAGTCTAAAAAAAAAAAAAACTAAACCAAGCTCATAGAAAAAGAGACCAGACCTATGTTTACCAGAGGAAGGGCAGGGTGGGGCAGGCCCTGGAAGAAGGTGATTGAAAGGTACAGATTTATGATTATAGGAATGTAATGTACAGCATGATGTCTACAGTTATCAAATATGGCATATAGTTTCAAATTAAAAGAATAGATCCTAAAAATTCTCATCACAAAGAAAACATTTAAAAAATTTTTACTATAAATTTTTGTTTTTTTATTTATATGAGATGACAGATGTTAACTTATTGTGGAAATTGCAAAATACATAAATCAAATCATTATGCTGTAGACTTTAAATTTACACAGTTTTGTATGCTAATTAGATTTCAATAAAACTGAGAGAAAAAAATAAATTAGGTTCTGACTTGCTGAAACTGGAATAGGACCAACACAGATGAAAATAGAATGGTGAGCGTGAAAGTCCTACTACCTCAAAGGACCTTGGACTTCCTGAAAATACCTGTAGTTTTTTTTTTGGTTTTCTACAGAGACAAGGAGAGAATGGTGCCGTCTTCCTAGCCCTGGAAGTTTTGCCTAATGAGAAGAGTCAATGACCCTCTTATGGTGGAGATCTTCCAGATGATCTCCGTCTCCCTCAGTGAACATGCGTATGGTCGTTGGTGGTGCTTGGAGAGAGAAGCAAACGAACACAAAGGGAAAAGTGTTCCAGGATATACTGTGAGCAAAACAAATGGCCTCATAAAGTATGAACAATATGAGTTCTGATTGCCCAGGATATCCCACTGCTACTAAAGTACAACAGGTCTCCCTTTCCAGAGGCAGTTTTCTAAAAAGAGCTCTAAAGTGAGTCCAGTAGGGCTCACACTCTGAACTTTGAGAATTACGTGAAATCAAGCACAAAGAAAGGGTTATCGATAATAATAATTTATCAGCGGGAGTGGGTTGTCTACCTTTCAATGTGTCTTGAACCCTTCAAATGGCACCATTGTTTCCTTAGATGGAGCTGGCCGGGCAATCCCCCGGGAATCTTTGTTGCCTTCCTTGAAAAACATTTAAAACAAACAAGCCCTTCTCTCTTCCCATAGAGAATACAAGCAATATTAATGGTTATCTACCTGGGATAAGCACAACAGTCTCATTTTTCCTGACTTGAAAGGGTCATCTGTACTGTCAAGCCCAATTAACTTGTCTTACTCTCACACAAAGAAGGAAGGTTACCAAAAGGCCACATCTTGCCCTATATCTTGGCTGCTCTGGTACAATGGCCTGATCAAAGGCCGTCAAAGCATCAAGCCAATAAAGGCAGACCCTGCCCTTTTTCGGATATTGGCATAGTGCCACACATGGGAGCCTGTGGGTTCTTACTGAAAGGCTCAGACGCCAAGAGAGGATTTTATACATACACAGCCTCCTCCAATTTTATAACAGTGTTATAAATAATTGTGGTATATTTTAGGTGCATATGGTTGATAAATTAAGGCCTTTAATACAAACGCAATACAATATAATTGGGCTTTTCATAAGATAATTATGGGATTTATAAAAAATATTTAAAGTGCACTATAGGTGGGGTGTCTGTAATGGGTTGGAAGCTTAAATTTGAATGATCAGCATCTTCTGTCAATCAAAGACTTCCTTTAGGAAAAGAAGCAAAAATCCACACTTGAAGCTCTGGGTAAATAGAAGTATCAGTGCATTATAATTCCATGGCTCCACTGGCAAACCCAAGATAGGTCCTATACGTGCATATTTGAAGCAGGTCACAAAACTCAAATTACTTGTCTGGCAGTGCTAATAATCTACTGGACACTCAAATATCTGTTGGCATATTTGGTTTTGTTTCATAGATTTCTAATGCTAGAAGGAAGTAAACAAAAAAGTCATTTATTTGTCCTCCTGTTTCTGGGAAAGCTTGACTCTAAGTCACCCTAGATGCTTAGCTACATATGCATGCCAGTGTGGTTCTTTTTGATGTTTATGAATTTGAATTTCTCAAGCAAAATTAAATGGGACTGGGATTATTTGATCTGGAGAAAAGGAGAATTTGGCAGGGTTTCCAGATGTCCCATATGCATGGGGTTTGCCAGCAATTCTGTTTTTAAAAGAACACACACACACACACAACACACACAGACACTGAGTCATTTATATGCACTTATACACAAAATGTCTGAGTCCAGATTAGATACCATGGGGCATTATTATTAGCACAAGTCTTATCAAAATACATACCATATTCTCCAGGTTTCAATCTGGCAAACCTAGCAAGGATGAACATTGACCAGTCTTTAAGTATCTAAACATCTTCTGTATAAAGCTGAAAACCAGATTTTTAAAATACTTCTAGGGGTGCTTGGGTGGCTCAGTTGGTCAAGCATCTGACTTCAGCTCAGGTCATGATCTCACAGCCCTGTGTTGGGCTCTGTGCTGACAGCTAGCTCAGAGCCTGTGGCCTGTCTTCAGATTCTGTGTCTCCCTCTCTCTCTGACCATCCCCTTCTTGCTCTCTCTCTCTCTCTCTCAAAAATAAAAATAAAACATCCAAAAAAATTTTTTTAACTAAAATAAAATAAAATACTTCTAAGAATATAAAAGAATAAATGAATTTAAACTAGGTTGGACCAGGAGTACACTCCAGACAGAAGAACTGTTAAACTTCATAATATATCATCAAGGCAGTTCATGGAGTTGTATCCTGGTGGAATGAGGATCTTAAAAACAAAACAAGATCATTTTCTCTAATGTAAGTTGTTTGACTATTACTCTGACATGAAAGAGGAATGAATGAAGAAAAATCATTCAAGGTCTCTCAGAACTTTAAAGTTATGAAGTACAACTTAAAAATTAAATTTACCTTTCCCAAAACATGTATGATGATGATGATGATGATGATGATTATTTTGGTTACTCCTTTCTGATGATCCTAAGTCAACTGGATAGGCTGGGTTATGACCTGAATTTTGATAGTACTTGAACATATCTCTTCTCCAGTAATGAGATCAGAGCTGGAGTTCTGTTGTCCTGAGGCATTTTGGAGATGAAACCTCAATA
This sequence comes from Cryptoprocta ferox, assembly GCA_028646485.1. NCBI lineage: Eukaryota > Metazoa > Chordata > Mammalia > Carnivora > Eupleridae > Cryptoprocta > Cryptoprocta ferox. The sequence goes on along the minus strand of CM053577.1, from coordinate 54,277,796 downwards.
TTTACGAAGAAGGGTAAACCAACAAGAAATGAACCTGAGATTATTACAAGCCACTTTAGCTGCAGTATGGAGATGGCAAACGGGCATGGTATAGCTCTGCAGAATTTTGTGCAGAAGCTCTTGGTATTCCTTGGAGTGTGAGCTAATGGTCCTTTTGAGCACAGAAAACCCTTAATGTACATAATAAAGACAAAGAACAAATTGTTGGGTGCAGAAGCTGAAACTAAAACATATTGCCTGGACTCTCTTTGTCTTCTTTCTTTGCCTCTCTCCAAGGTAGTAGGAAGAACTACTGTTCCAGGTAAGCACTGACATCAAGGTGTCCATGTCTCAACAATTTCAGTAGATAATTTTGAACAAGAGAGGACTTATAACCCAACTAATCAGTGGATCTGTTGAACAAATGATTTTAAGAATGCCTTTTGGCACCAATGTCTACTCTGGTAGGTAGAATTAGTGTCCCACAAAGATGTACACGTCCTAATTCCTGCAACCTGTAAATATGTTACCCTACATGTAAAGGGAAATGAAGACTGCAGGTGGAATTAAAGTTGCTAATCTGCTGACCTTAAAATGAGAGATTTTTCTGAATCATTCGGGTGAGCCCAATATAATCACAAGGTACCTTATTAAGTGGAAGAGGGAGGCAGTAGAATAGGTTAGAATGATGTAGTATGAGAATGAATGGACCCACTTTTGCTGGCTTTGGAGTGAAAGGCAGGGGATCTGGAGCCAAAGAATGTAGGTGGCTTCTAGAAGTTGGAAAAGGCAAGGAAACAGATTTTCTCCTAAAACCTTCAGAAGGGAATTCTTCCCTGTCAACATCTTGACTTTAGCCCAGTGAGACCCATGTTAGACTTACACAGAACTGCAAAACAATTAAATTTGCTCTGTCTCAAGCCACTAAGTTTGTGGCAATTTGTTATTGCAACCCTAGAGAAGCACTATACCTGCCCTGCAATTCCAAATGACATTCCTCTCACCACACTAAGAAGTCCATTAGAGGAAAAACACCAGACCCATGATTGTTTAGGAGCCTGTACACATGTGCTATTCACCCATGGCAATGAAGAGTATTTGCGATACTCCATTCTTCCATTTCCAAATAGAGACAGTAATCTCCCTTACAGCAAGATATACTTGCCTCTCCTAATTACAACAAAAGCCTTCCTCATTAGCCCCTAAGTTGGTGATTTCATGTTCCATTTGGTCCAGAGCACGCATGATAGAAGGTTTTCACATGCATGACACATTTTGTTGGGAGCACTCAAGGGTCAGGCTCAAATCTTTGTAAGTGGACTGTGACTCCAACTGTATTCTGCTGTGATTCCAACTGGGTTTCTTTATTTCTTTTTTATTTAAAATTTTTTTTATGTCTTTATAAAGAGAGGCAGAGAGCAAGAGGGGGAGGGGTGGAGAGAGAGGGAGACACAGAATCTGAAGCAGACTCCAGGCTCTGAGGTGCCAGCACAGAGCCCAATGTGGGGCTCGAACCCACAGACTGTGAGTTCATGACCTGAGCCGAAGTTGGACACTTAACCAACTGAGCTATCCAGGTGCCCCTATTTCTTTTTTTTTTAAAAATGTTCATTTATTTTGAGAGAGAGACATAGAGAGTGAGTGGGGGAGGGACAGAGACAGGGGGAAAGAGAGAATCCCAAGCAGGCTCTGTAGCTGTCAACACAGCGCCTGACGTGGGGCTCAGACTCAAGAACTGTTTGATAATGGCCTGAGCTGAACGAAACCAGTCAGACGTTTGACAGACTGAACCACCCAGGTGTCCTGTGTATTCCTTTATTACCAATTCAGGATTGAGAACACAGTGAGAGGTGAAATTTATAGAAATGGCCATACTAACTTAAACAAAGCGCAGATCATGTATAACAGATACCTACAACCTGCATTCTAATCAGAAAGTAAATGATAATTTAGGACATTTAAGTAGTTGATTTATTTTCTTATCCTTTTAGAATTTCTGTGGCTACAGTGTAGGGTCACTGAACTCACTAATATGTACCAGTGAGAAATAAAAATTATCTTTGTAGAAGGAATAAGGAGCTCATCCACCAAATTATTCCTCAGTTTCCTTTCCTATAAAATAAGAATGAAAAATCATATGCTTTAGCACAAGGATAGGAATGCTTTTGAATCATGTCATATCCTTGAGAAATAAGATAGTCTGAGATATGAATTAGGAATACCTCCATCTACCCTTTATTCCTACTACTTGCTAAATATCATTAGTCTCTCTAGCATTTTTGGTTAACTGAGAGCTAATGTTTATTGTGTATTTACATGAATTATTCCATTTAATCATCCCATGTTACAGATGAGAAAATCAAGCAAAAAGAGATGAAGAAAATTGTTCTGACCATGAAGTTACTACTTAGTGAAAACAAGATTTAAATCCAGGCCCGTGAGACTTCACAGCCCTAGTTCCTAACCATGGAACTTTATCACATCTCAAAGGATGGCCTGTACTTGAGAAGAGATAAGCTTAAGACACAGTGATCTTGCACAACATACCTTCACATAGGCAGGTCCTCTCGATCAGGAATGTTCCTAACTTTTTTCTTCACCTACCCAAACCCTACATAACCCATTCCATTTGCTTCCCAAGATATTTTTCCTTACCTCTACAAGCAGATATATGAGAATCTAGTTAGATCCTTTGCAACACCCAGCACTGGCCTTTGTACATAGTAGACAGCTTCTGGGGAGTAAAGACCCCCCTGGTCCTCATCTCAGAAGAGTGAGATTGAATCTCTGTTTTTTTTTTTTCCCACTTACTGGCTGTGTGGTCTGAAATTCAGTGACCTCATCTGTAAAGAAAAAGGAAAAAGACAAATAAGTAATATTCATCTCACAGATTTGTTATGGAGATAAAATGAGCTATTGTGTATAAAAGTACTTTGTAAATTAAAGTACCATTCAGATACGAGGGATAATAGGATTAAGTCAAATCAATTTTGTATTGCATTTCTTGAACTAGTCCTGAGATTGTTGAACTGCATCCAATTTCATACATGAGCACATTATCATGAATGCATTATAGTGCTATTGAGGAAGGCTACAAGACCAGAATTGTTTACCCTGGTGAAGAGAAGGCTGAAGTGAGTTTTCAAAACAAACTCCAAGTGTTTGTCTATTCAATAGACAATTGTGAGCAACTCCACGGAGTCTCTGGCCTCAAATTAGAGCAAAAAGGGATTTGGTCCAGACATAAGGAAATGCTTCATGAACATAAAGACTGTGAAACCTACTATTAAGGGAAATTGTGGAGACGAATAACAGCCACAAATAAGTTACTTCATGCTGCCAAATTGACCAAGGAGAAAAAGAAACATGTTTATTTTTCAAAATGTGGATATTCTGAAGCAATTAAATATCTTCCCTCACTAAATTGACATATTTTTGGTCTTGATGGCACTATAAAATTAAATTCTTTAGAGGAGGTTTAAAATACAAGACCTGGCATCTCTTCTGGGGAACAAAACAAAATGAAGAAGCTATTAAAAATAGTACTATTCAAGACGATGTATTTGTGGGCTACTCTAACAACTCGTGTAAAGAGGAAATGGCCTCAGTGAAATTAAAGCCATCCCATATAGACCCGTTCTCTCTCCCCCTCAACTTGCTACCCCCCTCCTTCAACAATCACTGTCTATATTTGAGCATCCATGTCTACTCTGCTGAAGTTGGGGGCCCCAACACCCTTCTTGTCATAGCGAATGGAAGGCAGAGTGGCCCTAAATATCTATATGGATGTTATGCAGAACCGGTCAAAGCCCTAATGGCCTCATAGGCATAGTTTCTGTTGAGCTATACTTTGTATGAATCTTTCAAAAGGTTGGGACCTTTCTGTGGCGACTGAATACTGACAGCGAATGTAACCTGAGTCCAGTTAGAGGTCACTGACCGTGCTTCATGCCCTACAATAAGCTTATCAGGGCCATCTCTTGAAATAATAGTCACTTCCAGGTCTCCTTCATCTTCTTCACTCTTTGCCTTCCTCCCTCCTCCCCCGCCCAAGCCCACCCTTCCCTCTCAGGCATGTATCCTTCAGCAAGGTTCTCTCTTTCCTTGGTCTTTTCCTGTTGCCATCACAAAGCCCTCAGTGTCCTTTATGGAGTATCTTCATCTAACCTAGAGTCAAAGGCCATTCTTGCCTCAGGAAAAAAAAAAACCTTATTTAAATGTCTTCCCCCCAAAAGAGAGGGTATAGTTTTAAAATAAATGCAAATTAATATGGGTTGAGAAAAATGGTAGCCTGAGCAATGTCATTTCATAATTGACTTAGGAATTCTGGAAGTGACACATGTTTCTGTGAGTATGTGGAATCCATCATGCAAGGCAGTCCTCTTTTGCGGTTTCTGGGTAATTGACTCAGGACTCAATTTTCCTAAAAGATAGAAGTAGATTATACAACAAATGCTTCTCTTGAACACTGCCAAAAGGATTACCAAAATGGACTGGTGCCATTGTTGCTCTGGGTTTTATGACATTTCAAGCACTTCTTAACCTTGAGCAGTCCCATTCCAAGTTCCAAGGTCATGTGCAAATAAAAATGATCACCTTTTCATTGTAGCAAATGTAACTAGCTGATCGTCAGAGACAAACTTATCTGCGCAGAGTATTGCCGTACTCTTTAAGGAAACTTTATATAGGTATTTTTCATGACTGGGTATACCTAAGGCAACTGTTTAGAGTTTATTCTGGAGTCCTTTATTTGCAGTTTTATTAAGCAGTCTCTTTGCAGGGTGTCTGCAATGGTAAAGCACCACACCGGATTTAGGGTGAGTGATACCCAGGCCCTGTGCTCAGGGGTTAGGAACTGCCCTGAGAACAAAAAAGCTGAGTTCTTTACTCTAACATATGAAACCTGAGTCAACTAGTCCCCAAAGCCCTCTCTGCCTGCATCTCCACTGACTTGCTTCTGGCTTTGCTGTACTCTAGCCACACAGGTCTCCTTTCTGTTGCTTAAACTTGCAAAGGAAGGTCCTCCTCAGGGCCTTTGTCCTTGACAATCTGCCAGCCTGGCAGTTCCAGAGCCATAGTCGTGGGCTTCTACCTCACTTCATTTGGATCTCTGTTCAGATTTCTCCTCTTCAGAGAGCTTCTCCCACCATCCTACCTGAGAGTGTCCCTGTCATTCACCATCTCCTATTCTTGCTTTCATCTTCCTTACATACCTTATACATTTTATTTTATTCACAGCTATGTCCTCAGTGCCTTGCACAGTATCTGGTACTCAGTTGGTGCTCAGTAAAGCTCACTAATGAATGAATGGATGGATAGGTGTTCAACCTAATGGGGTGATTGGACAAATCCACAGATAATTACATACAGTCACTGCTAGAAGCCTCATCTTCTGTCCTTTGATGGTTCTCTTCATTCTCACTCTAAGCTCCAAACTCCCTGCTCCCCCATTCAGCCAACATCATGTGTTCCCTATGACGCTGGGCCACTAGCTTAATTTGAGCAGGATGGGTTTTTTCCTCCCTATGGATGGAAAACTCAGAAGTTTTCTTGGAGGATTCAAATATAAGCCAGGTACTCCATCTGCACAAACATTCTACCTAAACAAGTTATATATGTTGGGAATATATAGAATGAGACTCAAACTTAGTTCCCCCCTTTTGGCTAAGTTCTTATCTGAGTAGGTTTAAGCTGGAACCCAACTGTGACAACAATTTGATCATCTTTTCTGTGAGAATTTTTGAAACATCTCCAAGGCTTGAGTGAGGCAAATAATTTCCTTCAGGACACTTAGCTACCATGATTCCTGAGAAAGAAGGATCAGAGAACTAGCTAGCATTTATTAAGTGCCCTCTGTATTCCATGCACTGACCCGGAGATTTAGAACTTCACTTAGGTCTACTGCAGGGTTCCTATTACGCATTACTTGAGAGAGCGATCAATACCAGTAGCCTATGAATCTACGTCTAGCACTTTAGGCATCTCAAGAGATCCAGAAACATATGTGTTGTCTCTTAAAATGACTAAACATATCAGTGGGAAGCCCACAACTGCTCTAACAAAGAGCCCATAAAATGCACCTCCTTAAATAAGAGAAAAGTTATTTCTTTTTAAAGTAACAGCCCAAAGAATAGTGTTCTGAAAGGCAGTATCACCCAGGAACCACTGCTCTGTGAGGTCATCCAGGAACCAGGCTTATGGGTGTGTTCTGACAATGTCAACATATGCATCCATATGTTAGATCCAAGGCAGCTGGTCCAACAGAAGTAGGAAGAAGAAAAGAGAACGTAAAAAGCCTAAGCATTTTCATCTTTAAGGAAAAGATTGAGGAGCTACACCTGCCACCTTTTCTATTGTCTCATTGGTGAGAATTTAGTCACATGGTCACACCTGCAAAGGAGGCTAGGAACCATAGTGTCTAGCTGAGAAGCATGTGTCCAGCTGAATTTGGAGGTAGTTATCCTACTAAGAAGTAGAAAAGGAGAATCGTACCTGGAAGATGGTTGGCAGTCTTTTACCAAACTAGGTTATTCACTGGTTGAATTTTATGCCTAAGGATTAAGTCCTCTGGGTGACGTAATGGACATTCGCATGTTTTTGCCTGCCTAGAACCTTTTGAACAACTTTCCTGAGTTTGGAGAACTTCCCACTTCATGGCCCCTGCTACCCCATGAGTAAAGGTGGTAGCTTGTTTTCCCAGAATCTCTTGTAGGTAGGGCCCGAGCATGTAACCAAGGCTCTGCTCACCGGATACACTGCAAAGACTTCAATTCAGAGCAAGCAGCATGAGGAGCTTTGCAGAGTCCATTTTCTGGTGGGGTGGCAGCTGAGGCATTTGATTTGGGGGTAGCAGTGGCACTGTTTCTGGTGTCAGTTACTTAAGCACAGTTAACTCAGAAGAGGAAGTCTGGTTGCTCATGGCCAATTAAAAGAGTTTCCTTCCCGACTTTTGACTTGGTTTGGGTTTCCTTTGGTTTTCTGTGTAGTCAGAACACAAATAGAAACTGTTTGTATGTTTATTATTCCCCTCGGGCCTTTCCTAGAGGTAATGGTTCTAAGTTGGGATCGGGGGGTTTTGGTTAACTTTTTAATCAGCTGTGTCCTGGGAATGGTTTTCATGGGATGAAAACTCTATTGGTATCTCAGTCATCATGGACAGTGAATCAATTTAGGACTTTGAATGAGGTTTATGATCTTCAGAGATTAAGGCAGGAGTTTCTTTATAATCTTTTTTTTTTTTTTTTTTTTTTTTTTTTTTTAAAGATCTTGCCTAGGGGCTCCTGGGCGGCTTAGTCTATTAAGCGTCTGACTTTGGCTCAGGTCATGATCTCACAGTTCATGAGTTCGAGTCCCACATGGGGCTCTGTGCTGACAGCTCAGAGACTGAAGCCTCCTTTGGATTCTGTGTCTCTCTCTCTCTCTCCCCCCCTTCACTCACACTCTGTCTCTTTCCCTCAAAAATAAACATTAAAAGAATTTTGCTTAATTAAAGGGCTTCACTAGATTGTGTTCATCATTGTCAGAGAGCCCCACCTCTGCCTGTGTCAAACTTCCTCTTGTCCCTTAGATTTGCACTAGAAAAGGGCTCTTTCTCAGCCATGGCTGCTCATACCTCTTGCCAACTAGCGTGAGTTGGTCATAAGTTAAAGATGACTCAGAACACACACACCTAGGGTGGGAAGATCTAAGGACTCTCACTACGTTTTGTCTTGTTTAATTTACATTTTATCATAATCTATGACTACTATTCCCTTTGAATCCGCCATAATTTCCAGTCATAGGCCAGACTCATAACTCAACCCAAATTATTGAGCATAAGAAGCAAAATAGGCATTCATTAAACATTAAATGGGATTGAAATATACCACTGAGACATAGACCTCTAGGGATTTTATGATTACAAAAGCCAGAAACCTACATGACTACCTAAAGGGAAATTTACTGTAAGGATACATGGATTTCTTTAGGAGGGAATGAAAGACAAGTGGAAACTTACCAGGAATGAGGGAGAATGCTCTTAAGGGTGGTAAGTTGCTCATTTCTGAAAATTTGCTCTATTGTTCTCTTTCCAGACTGACTTTTTTGACTTCTCAAAATAATGACAGAAAACAGCATTCCCAACCTCATGTGAATTCTTCTCTCAAGTGCTCAATATATGTCAACTATAGTCATTCTGTTTCCATCACATGCAACATCTGGGCACTGGCTTTCTTTTAAGTGTAGGACAGCCATCATTGTCAAGCAGGATTCTTTCTCACTGACCTTGGTGTTGTCTCATATTCTTTTTTTTTTAAGTTTATTTATTTTTGAGAGAGAGAAAGACAAGAGTGTGAGTGGGGGTGTGCAAAGAGAGAGGGAGACACAGAATCTGAAGCAGGCTCCAGGCTCTGATCAGTCAGCACAGAGCCCAACACGGGGCTCGAACTCACAAATTGTGAGATCATGACATTAGCCAAAGTTGGACGCTCAACTGACTGCTACCCAGGCACCCTGTCTCACATTCTTTTTTTTATGTTTTATTTATTTTTTGAGAGAGAGAGAGAGAGAGAGACAGTGAAAGCAGGGGAGGGACAGAGAGAGAGGGAGAGACAGAATCCGAAGACAGGCTCCAGGCTCTGAGCTAGCTATAAGCACACGAACTGTGAGATCATGACCGGAGCCGGAGCCAAAGTCGGACTGAGCCACCCAGGTGCTCCACGTTCTTTTAAATATAGAGCTCCAGATAGCCATGGCAACAACTGGTAATAGTTGTTTGAGAATGACCATCTCTATTTTAATTCGTCTTTCACGAATTAAATTCGACAAATTAATTCGTCTTTCATGGGATAGTCCTCCAAATATTTTAAGGTAGTTACAGGGTCTTCCATGATTATGTTGTTCCAACACTCAGTATCTATATTCTTTGAGTTATATGACATGGTTTTGAGCCTCCCTTACTGTCCTGGTAACAGTGGAGTTATACCAAAACCTCATTTAACTTACAGAAATTCAATGGTAGCTGTGTTGCACCAAACAACAACAACAATGAAAGGGTTGGTAGAGGGGTGCCTGGGTGGCTCAATTGATTGAGCGTCTGACTTCGGCTCAGGCCACGATCTCACAGTTCATGAGTTTGGGTTCTGTGTCGACAGCTCAGAACCTGGAGCCTGCTTTGGATTCTATGTCTCCCTCTCTTTCTGCCCCTCTCCCACTTGCACTCTGTCTCTGTCTCTCAAAAATATAAAAAATAAACAGAAAAAAAAAAAAGAAAGTGTTGGGGCAAATTCCTTTATCCTCCCTCCCTTTTTACACTTGCCATTCCCAAAGGATTCCGAATGAACTAGAAAAAGGAAACCCATAGACAGCATACACAGGGCAACAAAAGGAGTTAATTTTTGGCTGTTATTCTTTACATGACCCAGGTGCTGGCAATATAAAGTCAATTCAAGGAATTTCCAAAGATAAATTTGGCCATACACGATTTGTAGTGTGGTGACTTTAGAATTTGTACCCCACTGTATTCTCTTATGAAGATGGTCCTATTTGCTTTTCTCTTACCTAGAGAACAGCCTTTAGAATTTGAAGCAGGACTTCCAATGTGGTCTTGGCAGAGAAGACAATGTGTTTCTCACCTCATCAGTTCTAATTCTACATATACAGGATCCCAGCAGTATGGGGCTCACTGAAAACCAGAAGTCCTGCCACTCTTCACATTTACTACAATAAAACCACCAAAAATGTGCCTACTCATAACATGAATTCAAAAACAATACATTTAGCCAGCGTCTGTTCTCATTAACCTTGCATTATCTTACCCCACTAGGTAAAATTCACACTCCAAGGGTATGATTTTCCTATAATTTACAAGATAGATCAAGGAAAAGCACATTGAAGGGGGCACAGTACCAGGAAAATACTCAGTAAATGCTAGTGTCTTCCACTCTCAGAAGCTGCTTTATTAGGCACAGGTGAACGTCTTTACTCGAATCACTATTATTTTTTTCTTATTGTTTCTGGTCCATAGTTCAAGGCTGTCCTGGTCTTTCTGGTCCAAGTCCCATCATCTAATCTGTTTGCTATTCCTTCCTGGTTTGCATGCTTCTCACTTGCCAGATGACTTTTTGACAGCATTTTCTTACCTTTTCACATGTTCAAACTGGATGGAAGATGGAAAGGTAACACACACCTGGAGCAAAACGCAATACTATACACTTCTCTCACACTGTTTTACAGGGTGCCACATGGTTAAAAACATTAGAACATGTTATTTAATGATTTTTAAAAAATCACATGTGTTAAAATAACTTTCTAGGCTCAAGATGGAGACGCTCCTGCCCAGGGCTCCATGTCAACAAACTGAGACTTAGATAACTTTTCTGTCCCTGTAAATGCCCAGCTTGACCAGAAACAAAGTATATCCGTATATCCAGGCAGCAAATTCCCAAACACCAAGCCAACTCTGGGCCCTCTCACCCCAAACAACGTTGCCTGTGTGGCACCAGCCAGCTAGATCTTTCTTATTTTTCTCTTGCTTGTTCTTGCTTCTTTATACTGTAGAGGCTTCCTGTCTTCTGCTTCATTTAGCAGTTCTTGGAAAGGAGACTGCTTCATGAAGTGTAAATAAAGTTCATCTGTATTACCTAAATTGCCTTCTTTCATCATTTTTTAAACACATGTAGCAAATTGAAACAGTAGAACACAACCCCTATAGCTGGCCTTCTGTTAGTAAAGACTCTCAAGTAGCAGAAATAAAAGAACAAGAGTTACCATTTTGTTGTTGTTCATCCACTTTCTCTCAAGTTTGAGATAAATCGAGTTTAAGAATCTGCTTCATTGTGGTGCCTGGGTGGCTCAGTGGTTGAGTGTCTGATTCTTGATTTCAGCTCAGGTCATGATCCCAGGATCATGAGATCGAGCCCCGAGTTGGGCTCCAGGCTGAACATTGAGCCTGCTTAAGATTCTCTCTCTCTCTCTGTCTCTCTCTCTCTCTCTCTGTCAAATAATCTATTTCACCACACCTCCACATTTGGCTCTGCTTCCAACTGCTTTGGTAATAGTCATACCTGTACTAAAGCAGGAAAGTAAAAAAAAAAAAAAAAAAAAAAAAAAATCACATAAAGCCCAATCAGAAGATCTTCCAAATGATTAAGGTGACAATACCATACAGAAAATGGAGCCCTTCAAGAGATTTGAGATAACCCAAAAGAAGAGAGAATTTGCTTCCTCTGTTTTAGGAAGGCTTTTGATACCATGTGATACCAAAGAACAATGTCCAAGTGCAGGATAGCCAAGAAGAGAAAGAGAAAAAAAGTGATTTCTCAAAGATAAGAGAGCGGTAAAAAGTACTACCAGGTGAGCTCAGGCTTAAAGTGACTCAATTTATATACAGATAATCTAAAAATAGAAAACAGAATAGGAACATTAAGCCCCAACATGCCCTTTTCTCTTTGCAATTTCCAAAGGTGAAGGTCAGTATTTGACGGAGGTTAATTAAGAAACACACATGTAAACAACACATACACATATTCATAGTGTTTTATGTACATATTTATTATATTTATATTTATGTATACAAAATACTACCTACAATTTTTTGGCCTGATCTCTAATGCACAGAGGAGCAATGTGGATAGAGAACTGCTCTAGATTAGGGCATATCCTGGGACAGAATATCCCAGATTTGAGTCCTTACTTGATCACTTGCTGTTTACCTTGACTAAAATTTTCTGAGTCTCAATTTTCTCATATTTGAAACTGACACAACAGAGAAGTGACAACCTGTAGTGTTCTGTAAAGTCTAGACAAGTTATTCATTTTTAGGGAACATCTGACCATTAACTTTATGGCTCCTAGCCAAATACTTCCACAGTCCCACCAAGATCCATAAATGTCATCTCCTTTCAATTAGACAAAAAAATGAGCATAAAGAAAAATTCCATTTTTTGAGCCAAGAATTCCTGACTGTGCTGTTTGTGTTGATTTCACTGATTTTTCACTACTTAGGAGAACAGGAATAATGGAAACATCAGCAAAAATAACTTAAAAAAAGTAAGATGGCAGGGCGCCTGGGTGGCTCAGGCGGTTAATCATCCGACTTCAGCTCAGGTCATGATCTCACTGTTTGTGGGTTTAGGCCCCGTATTGGGCTCTGTTCTGACAGCTCGGAGTCTGGAGCCTACTTCAGATTTTGTGTCTTCCTCTCGTTTTGCCCCTTCCCTGCTCACTCACACACACTCTCTCTCAAAAATAAATAAAATGTTAAAAAATTTAAGAAAAAAAGAAAAAGAAAAAGTAAGGTGACCCAATAACCAATTCTAATATGTATTTTCACACCTCAGAAAAAGTAATTCATTGTGTGATGCTATGGTGGGACCATCTCTGTCCTACGTAAGTTATATTGATTATCAGTTCAAGTTCAGAATTGGAAATAGAAATATCTCCAAATATTTTAAGGATACAAGAGTTTTAAGATAGGGAAATGGATACCCATAAGTTACTGGAAGTGCTGGAGGCCACCACTGAAATTACTGAGCTCAACAACAAAGTGCAGTGGCTCAGACACCCACCTTCCTCTTGACAGCTTTGCTTGTCATCAGGGAGGAAAAAAAATCAAAACTACAGATCATCTCTGCTAACATTAGTAGAGAAAAAGATAGCTGATCAGGAATTTCAATGTGTTACTAAGAGCAAGTGTTCAAGGTCCCAGGGGGTATGCTCATGATGGCTGGGTTTGAACTCCTGAGCTGATGGTGGTATTTTGTGTTCTGAAGAGTCAGGAAGACACAAACACTGAATCACTTTTTTCATTTATGAACCTTTTTAATGAGAGACACTAAGGTTTGATGCCACCGCTCTGCCTAGTCAGTGTATAATTTTAAGAGCGATGAAAACATTTTAAAAAGCAGAGGTGAAACACAAATATTCTTTGCCACTAGAAATAGAAATGAACACACAAAAACAATTATTTAACTGCCCTCTCTCCTTTTTATTATAGAAATTTCCAGACTAGCAATTTTGGTGGCCTTTAAAGCAAAGTTGAGGGAACTTCAAGATAATTACCCTGGCTTGAGACTGGAAAGTACCCTTAGCACGATTCTAGATGGAGCTTAGAGTGCCTGTTGCAGGCAGCCTCACTGAAGCTGAAATTGAAAGTCGGTTCTGAAATAACAGATTTTACAAAATTCGGTAGGTTGAATCTTAAATAATAACTAAAATTTCTCTACGTTGTTTATATAGATGTATTCTAAGATTTTACTATCAAGACTTTTGTACTAAATACTGCTTCCTTGCTGATCCCTTCTCCTTCAAGGCTTGACCCACTTGTGCTTGGCTTTCCTCCTGCAATCCTAAGCAGATAGTTACTATTTTTCTTAGTTGACAACATGATTTGAACTGCTACCCCTATGATGAGATTTAGGTAAGGAACAGCCTGGGGCCGGGCAGGGAGGGAATCCATGTGCATGTATAAATTTGCATCCCTTCCTGTTCTTGCTTCATGCAATTCACAGCAAGTAATGGCAATGGGGCCAAGGCCTGGGAGGTTGGTCACACACTCTCTCCATCTGGTACATGGGTATCTGTTGTTCTCAGAGTGGTTTGTTTCTGACGGTTACAGCTGCTGGATCAACACTTATTTTTTTTCAAAATGACTCAGATCTTTATGTTCTGTTGCTTTAGGGTAATACCTATGACAAATATTAGGATGTGATGGTGCAGGGCTAGAAAGAGTGGACGTGACAACTAGCATTTACTTTTAGGAAGTAGTATCTGAAGACCAGAAAGCTTGATGTCTGATGACTCAGCCGCCCAAATCCCAGATACCTACAGGCCATAGTCCTATAAACATCTGACCTTTCCCCTGTAACATATTGTTATGTTGGAAAGGTAACAATAGTTGAACGTTATGACAAATGTTTTGGTGTCTCGAGAATCCCTGTGCTGGGAGCACAAGGTGTAGTTGTGATCAATTCTAAGTATGGATGGCACTGCTATTAATTGCGCCTATCTATCAGGACTTACCATGTGCCAGGCACTTCCTTACAGGTTTATGTGGGACAACCCTATGAGATGGGCACTACTGTTATTATTCCCATTTTACAATGGAAACTGATGCACAAAGCAGTTGAGTAATTTGTTCAAGGTCACACAACAGTGGTATCATCAGAAACTACATCTCAGCCTTTGGGATCAGATTTCTTCCTGAAATTTCTGTTAAGTTTACTACTGTTCTCATTCTGGTAACCCAGCTTCAAAGTGTTCAGTCTGGGAGAGATTGGAGAAGTTTTAGAGCAACTCATTCATTGTAGGGATGAGGAAAACAAAGACAAGAGAATGTTAAGATGACTGTCCCAAGGCTCCATATCTGGGTCATGACAAAACCAAGACTATCATCAGCAGTGTTGTTTTTTCTATTACATCACATGTTGGCTTTTCTCTGCCCATTGTTCTTTAGTGCTAATGAATCACCATGTCTTACCTACTTCCTTCCTAGCTTTTCCGATCTCTGTCCCCTCCTTCCTCTCCCCACTGCTCTCACCAAATCCAGGCATTGGTTACCCTTCCCTAGAAGACTATGATTGACTGACCAGCCTCAGGACTGCCTGTCTCTCTTCCTTCAACTGGGCAGCTATGAAAACAAAAGTAATTAGTAAATACAAGCTCCATCTTTCAAAAAATGTGTGTCTCTACCATTCATTCATTTCCTAAATGTTGCCCAGTTTCTCCTTTGTAATTATAATTGTTATGTTTTTAAACATCTTTAAACATTATTAGTGCTGAACTCTTCTTTGCAGCAATTATTAAAACATAGTTTATGCTAAGCTGGAGCTTTTGCATTGTGCTGTGTGACCCACACATCCTTACTAACTTGTTCCTTGTCCTTGACAAAAATTTCATATTTCATTACCTTTGCCCAACCTTAAAAAAATTTAGACATAAAATATGTTCACTACAGATAACCCACTGCATATAAATAATTACAGAAGAAATAAATTAAAATACTTAGAATCATATTCATCCAAATCAGAGCTATGCAAATATTGTTGTGCATTTTTCTTTTATTTGTAGAATTTTCTTTTCTTAATACAAAAATTTGGGAAATCCTAATTTTCCTCTCTGGCAAACTATGAATAGTAAATTTCTCTCACAAATTTGTTGGATGGATGAAATGAAAAAAATATATATATACCTGACACATAATATTTGCTCAATAAATGGTGGCTATGAGCTGTTTTTATACTTAACTCTCCATTCTGGAAGGTTTTTTGTTAAGTTTATTTATTTATTTTGAGAGATTGGGGGGAAAGGGGCAGAGATAGTGAGAGGAGAGAATCCCAAGAAGTCTCTGCACTGTTAGCACTGAGCCCAACAAGGGGATTGATCCCACAAACTGTGAGATCATGATGTGAGATGAAATCAAGAGTGGGATGCTCAACTGACTGAGACACCCAGGCATGCCTGGAATTAGTTTTGATTTCAAAAATGAAATAGGGGAATATTTTGATTTTTTCCCATATGGTTAAGAAATTGATTCGAGGCTCTTGAGTAGCTCAGTAGGTTAAACATCCAACTCTTGATTTCAGCTCAGGTCATGATCTCTTGGTAGTGAGATCAAGCTCCACAGTGCAAACCCTGCTTGGGATTCTCTCTCTCTCTCTCTCTCTCTCTCTCGCTCTCCCTCTCTGCCACTCCCCTGCCCGCACTCTCTGTCTTTATCTCTCTCTCTCTCTCTCTCAAACATTAAAAAAAAAGAAATTGATTTAGTTTTTCAAAATTAAACTTTCAATTTTGAGGTGCAGCACAAAGCTGTAATAAATAAAACAAGAGAGATCTCCTGTACCCCTTTTCTCAGTTTCCCACAGTGGTAACATCTTGCAAAACTGCAGTACAATACCAACCAGGATACTGACGTTCATAGAATCAATATACAGAAGGTTTATTTCTACCACCACAAGGATCCCTCCTGTTGGTCTTTCATAGGCATGCTGACTTCCCTCCGGCTCCCGTTCACTTCCTTAACCCACTTCAACCATCAATCTATGTTCTGTTTCTATAGTTTTGTCATTTCAAGAGTATTAAAGAAATGTAATCGTACAGTATGTAACTTACTTGGATCGGCTTTCTTCACTTAGCAGAATTCTCTAGAGATTTACTCAGGCTGTTTGCAGTTTTGCTGTAACGATTATTTCCTTTATAGCTTACTTTAGGGAGAATAGGCCCATTTAGAAATCACAATGTCTCCATCAATTAGTCTCTTTTCAAATCCCATGGAAATATTTTGTCATTTTCCTTATGTGTATTATTTATCATATTTATTTTTGTGTAATGTATACATATAGATGTATTTGGAGCCCCCTAACTTAAAATTTATTGGAAATACATTTTTTGAGCATGGTCTGCAAAAATTCCTATTTTAAAAAGTGCCATTTTCTCAAATTCTCTGAAATAGCTTAGTTTACTATTCCTAAAGTGTTTTAAATTTTTTTTCTGTATTAAATTCCCATTTTGAATTTCCTGTTAGGACATGAAGAGATATATGGGGCGTTATGTTGGCTCCTTGTCCCTGTAGCTGCATCTCCTCCCATGCTGGCTTTTAATAGAAATTTAATTACATATCCTATTTAATAAGAGAGAGAAATGAATGAATCTTGCTGAAAGAAAAAAATATTTGAAGAACTACACCTGTGCCGTGGCATATTTAGCTTATATGTCCCAAAAATATAACACATTCCTTATATTGGCAATGAGGGAAGGATAATTTATGTGGTGCTTTCTAAATACTGTGTTTGTTATAGTTAACTATTTGTGAGATTTATTTATTTTGCACTTGAAATCACTGTGTGAATCTTATGACCCCAAAGACATAGATAAACTCCATATTTCTGGCATTCTCTTACTAACCCTGATATGACATATGGTCCTAACTACAGAATTTGTGTTTTTATAAATACAAACATATAAAATCAAATTTGCTGAAGTATAATTTACACACAATAAACTGTGCCCATTTTAAGTACAAAATTCAAAAAGTTTTGACAAATGTATATATCTGTGTCACCACCAGCACGGCCAAAATGGAAAACACTTTCATAAACCCCAAAAGTTCTCTTGTATCCCTTCCTAGTCAATTTTCTCACCCACCCCCAGCCTCTGGCATCCACTAATTTGTTTTCTGTCATTATAGATTAGCTTTGTCTTTTCTAGTGCTTTATATAGATGGATTCATACAGTAGGTACTCTTTTGCATCTGGTTTCTGTAGCCCAGCATAATGTTTTTGATGTTCATCCATGTTATTGAGTGTGTCAGCTCTAGAATTTGTATTTTTATTAGGGCTACTCATGCATTCATTCAAGGAACATCTGCTACGTGCTAGGCACTGTTCTTGACAATGAAACCACCATGAATTAAAAGAAGACAAATTCCTGCTTGTGGAGCTTGCCTTTTAGCAGAGATACAAAGCGAAAATTTCTCTATGTGCACACAACTGGAATGATTGCTATAGAGAAAAACAAAGCAGGAAGTGAGTATTAGGGAATGCTTGGGGATTGTATAAAATATGATCTGGGAAAACATCACTGGAAGTGTTTTTTTTGAGTAGAGAAGAAGATGAAGGAGCAAGGACAAAGGTATTTAGAAGAAGAACATTATAGGCAGAAAGCAAGTACAAAAATCTTGATACTTGCCTGGAGAGTCTAAGAAACCCAGATGGGCTGAAGTAGAAAAAGGAAGGGAAAGGAAGTGAGACATGAGGTCAGAGACATGGGGGTGAACATTACGGGTTTTTTAGGACCCTACAAGCAGTGTAAGGGTTCTAACTTTGAGTGATGGGAGACATTGGAGGCTTTAAGTGGTAGAGCGATATGGTCTGACTCACATTCGAAAAGGATCATTTGGTTGCTGTACTGAGAAAAGACTGTAGGAAAGTGGGGAGGCTAGTTAGGAAGCAGATGCAACAAACTATGCAGGAGATGATAACAGCTTGGACAGAGTGGCAGTAGTGCAGGAGTGACAAGTGGCCACAATTTGGACATATTTTAAAGCTAGAGTCAACAGTATTCGCCAATTTACTGAGTATGCAGTGTGGGAGAAAGAAAAGAGTTAAGGATTACTCTAGGGCTTTTGGCTTGAGTAATTGGAAGTACAGAGTTAAGAGTAGGAAAGAAAAGAGAGAAACTAGTTGTGGTATGAGGAAGAAAGACAGGAGTTCACTTTAGACATGTTAAATTTGAAATGCCCATTGTTGAGTAAGCAGATATGAGTCTGGACTTTAAAGGAGAGATTAGGATTAGAAATATACATTTGAGGTCAACAGCAGCATGGAGATAGTTTTTGAAGTCATGAGAGTGGATGATATAAATAAGTGTGTGGAGAGGAGGAGAAGTCTATGGATCATGAGACAGTCCAACTTTTAGATATTGTGAAATGAGAGTGAACCAGTAAAGGAAACTTAAAGGAGGGCCTAGGGTGATAGAGGTAATCCAAAAGAGCGTGTATCCTAGAAATAAGTAAAGATAGCAATTCAAAGAAAAGAAGTATCAACTATGTCAAATGATGCTGATAGTTCAAATAAAATAAGGAATGAGAATTGGCCTTTGGATTTATCAACTGGCAGGGAGGTCACTGGTGACTCTACAAATGATTTAGTGAAGTGGTTGGGCATGAATTCCTTATTAGAGTGAATTTTAAAAAGAATAGGTGAATGAAATGAGACAATTTTTTTTAGGGATTTTGCTATAAAGGGAGTATCAACATGTTGGTATGATAGGATGGGAAAGTGGGATCAAGAGAAGGAGAGGCTTTGAGATGGGAAAATTTTTTTCCTAATGGGAATGATCAGGGAAAAACAGACAGGGAAAAATTGATGAAGCAGAGAAAAGAGGGGCTAAAGTTATAGAGAATGGAATCCAGCACAAAAGTGGAGGGGTTGGCGCTAAATAGAATGGTAGACCGTTGATCCAGAAGGAAAGGCAGAGTATATGGTCCCAAATGTAGGCAGGTGAAAAATGGAGAGCTTGTGGAAGTTGTCTTTTTTATAGCTTCTAGTTTAAGAGTTAAGGAAGGAGCAAAAGTGGTAAGTGAAGAGAGGATGGAGGATGAGATATATCATTGGCTGTTTGAAAGAGGCAAGGTAAAAATTTAAGAAAGTGAAAGGTATAGGCAAGTGAGTGCATAGACTAGGGACACATAGTATTATTACTCAATAGCACTAAATGCCCACCCACTTGACATTTTGGTTATGATTTAAGGGAGGACCAGTCAACAGGGTCCTGTGCTTATCTCCAGCCTCATTCATCTATGAGAGTATACCTATGTCATATGTGCAAAATGCAAGAGTTGTATTCAATTAGAATTGAGGTGTTTCAGTTATCTGTTGCTGCATAACAAATCCCCAGCCATAGTAATTTTGAAGCAAGAATTTGTTATTTCTCAGAAGGCTGCCATTTGACCTGTTGTTTCTTCTGTTTCACAAGGGATCAGGCAGGGCTATGTTAATATGGTGGATTTGATTGGGCTGAAATGTCCACAATAGCTCACTCACAAGTCTATATCTTGGCAAGATGGCTGGCAGACCGGGCTGAGATGGCTGGACTTCTCATCTCTGTTCTACCTGGCATCTCCAGCAGGGTAGTCAGACTTACCACATGGCAGCTCAGGGCTCCAAAAGTGGAAAAGCAGAAGCTGCTACTACTTTTTAAGTCTTAGGTCTGGAACTGGCACAGCATCATGTCTACCACATTCTGTTGGCTAACATGAAGCTGTGGTACATTTGGGGCTATTGTTGGAGACTAGCTACCAGAATCTATTCTGTGGCTTTCTTCGATTCCTCGATTATGTATCTCTTCCATACATAAAACATGTTCACTCCCTTCCCAAGCCCCCAAAATTTCTACCTTATGATAGTGTCATGCTCAGACTTTGAGGTCTAGCATGTTGTCAGTGGGTGTATTTGATGCTTCTTGAGTGTACCTCTTCTTGATCCGAAGATGTATAAAGAAACAATATTTGATCCCCTCCCCTTTGCCAAATATCCAACATACTCAATGAGACAGCAACAGGAAAACAAGATGCTCCCATTTAAAGGTGGGTGGGGCAGGAAGCATAAGTCACTGGTCCATAGCAATTCTAAAATCCAGCAGGGCACATAACACCAATTTTCTCTATTCCAGGGGTGAGGAATATACATTTACTGAGGAAGAAATTTGCTCTCTGGGAATAGTTCTCCTTGGGTCTTTGTTCTCTTCTTTGAGCTCTTGGCTACACAAAGACCATCCTTCCTTTTCCATAAGATGTAGCCATGTTTGCATCTGAGCCTGATTCTTGCTTGTTTTAAAAGTTGGAGCCCAAGTCTATTTTCCTTTTGAATTATTTGTCCTTTTCAGTCCAAGTTGATATAATTTCTTTAAAAACTTGGTGGGTTTTTAAATTATCACTTATAACCCACTTCGCTGAACAAAAGCCTTGTTCTGTTTGGAACAAGATTCAGTCTTTATTAACTATCCTTTCTAACTCTTATGGTAAAACAGGTGACAGTTTTTTCAGGTGATTGGGTAGTACATAATCTAGGTCCCCTGTTGTCCGGTTCCCAATAGCATTTTTTTCACTCTTTCCAATCTTCACTAATGGTCTTGCTAAGGCTCTTCTACCTTCCGTCTGGTCCCACAGAAAATACCACCAATTTTAGGTTTCTATTGTGTCAGCACAGAATTTGTAGGAGCAAATTTATAATTGTCTATTGCCGCATTGTGGATAGCCCCAAAACATAATGGTTGAAAGCAACAGCAATGTATTATTTCTCATATTTATGTGGTTGATGATACATCACCTGGTATTGGCTGAAGCTGCTATCATCTGGGGCTCAACTGACCTGGTGCCTTGGCTCTGCCAGACATCTCTTCTCCATATGACTCCTTCATGTGGTGTCTCTGTGGAATCACTCAAGCAGGGTAGCTGAATTCCAATCAGTTGCTTAGGGATCCCCAAAATGCAAGTAGGAAGCTTCCAGGCCTTCTTAAGTCTTAGCCCTGGACTGGCACAGTATTATCTCCACCATATTCTGTTGTTCAAAGTGAGTCACACAGCAGCCAGGTTCAATATGGGAGGAGACAACAGGACCCTGGAAGGTATGTTTCACTGGGAGCTGTCTTTGAAGATCCAGACACCATACCAGATGGGGTGAGTGAAGTGGAGGAGCCAAGAAAGCTAAGAAAATATGTGAGTGAATAATTTTAATGATGACACATGGAATTTAAGCTAAATAGGGAGAGACTGAAAGGTTGGTGGGATAAGGAGGATCAGTGTAAAAGTGATAGAATCACTGGGTCCTCATAGAGTTGAAAAAAATCTTTTATTGAAATACAGGAGAGAGTGAGCTGGAAAGTTAGGAGGTATTGTGTGGAGAATGAGAAGCTGAAAATTGGATTATGGAGTGATTATAGGGAAGTAGATGCCAAAGACTAAGGTAGTGGTTCTTATCTCTGGTTATACATTGCCATCTCTTCAAGATCTTTAAAAAGTTACTAATGCCTGGGCCTCTCCCCAAACCAGCAAATCATTATCTCTCCAGTGAATCTGAAGCATCTCTCCCATATCCTTTTCTAAAAATTTCCAGGTGATTCTAGTATCCATTTAAGACTGTGGACCACTTGGGGCACATGGGTGGCTCAGTCGGTTAAGCGTTAAACTTCGGCTCAGGTCATGATCTCACGATTTGTGGGTTTGAGTCCTGCATCCAGTTCTGTGCTGACAGCTCAGAGCCTGTCACCTGTTTTAGATTCTTTGTCTCCTTCTCTCTCTGCCCCTCTCCTGCTCGTGCTCTGTCTCTCTCTCTCTCTCTCAAAAATAAATAAAACAGTAAATAAATAAATAAATAAATAGACTGTGGACCACTTATTGTAAGTAAGGCACGTAAACAAGTCTCTACCACAGTATGTACCAAGTATAATCCTAAATCTTTACTCACATTTCCTCACATAGTACTCACTGAGTTCTAGGAGAAACATATTATTATTCCTATTTCACAGATGAGGAAGCAGAGACTCAGAGGTTAACCAGATCTGACTGACATCGAAGCCATCTTCTTAACCTAATTTATTTTCTCCAACTAATGTGTGGGTCTGGGGTAGAATCAAAGCTACTAAAAAAGTTCTTAGAAATATTTTTAATTTCTGCCTCTTAAGTAAGTATTTATGCACACTGAACATATATTATTTCTTTAGACAAAATTGCTTTAAGACCAGCTGACCTCACTTTCTTCCTAGTTCAAACCTCATGAAATTTGCACCCAATTAGACAGAAGGGATCCCAGAAGCATTCACACTAAGTACCCCTATCCCATACACACACATTAAAGTTGTGTCCAAGTGCTGTTAGACAAAATCTGAAAAAATATTTTGTCCTTAGCACACACCTACCCTTAAAAAAATTACTCATCACAGAGATGAAATGAAAATAAAACTTCTCCTTGTATTCTTTTAAATAATACTCTTCTGTTTGGATTTCCTTATAACAAGTATTTTTAATGCAAGGCATTTTTAGAAAGTAAGGAGCTGGAGAAAAATTTAGAACAGAAAATAAAAACCATGTAAGTGCTTAGGTATGAATTAAATTTGACCTGCCCAAACTGCTGACTCCTTATGTACTATAGTTATTTTGGGTTAAATCACAACTCAAGACTGCCATTTGACACTAAAATTTTCATTCAAAAGGACCAAGAACTAAAACTAAATTTTTGACAATAAGAAAGGGCATTTCATTTAAAAAGATTCTCTCTGGGGGTGCCTGGCTGGCTCAGTCAGTGGAGCACATGACTCTTGATTTCAGAGTCTTTGGTTCAAGCCCCACATTGGGTGTAGAGAGGACATAAAAAGAAGAATCTCTCTGGAAATCTCTTGTATCACTGTATTTCCTACTAAACCTTGATTCAAATTCTACTTTCCCTAAAAAACTTTCTTGGTATACCATACCCAAAACAGTCATTCCCTTATATTGTGTTTATTCATATTTATGCCATGACTTTTTTTCTGGTTTCATTGAGAAACAATTGACATATATCATTAAGCTTAAGGCATACAGCATGATGGGTTGATATACATATATTGTGAAGTGATTAACACAATAGGTTCAGCACACCTTCATCTTTTCATATGGGTACAATAAAACAAAAGAAAGAAAAAAAGGGAAAAGATTTCTCCTTGTTATGAGAACTCTTAGGAACCACTATCTTAACAATTTTCCTATGTGTCATACAACCATGTTAGCTATGGCATGTTGTACATTATCCTTAGTACTTACTTATAACTGAAATTTTGCACCTTTTGACCACCTTCCTCCAATTTTTCCTTCCCACATCCTCTACCTCTGGGAATTACAAGTCTAATCCCTTTTTCTATGAGTTTGTTTTTGTTTTTATTTTTTAGATTCCACAAATCTAAAAATTTAGGTAAGTGAGATCATACAGTATTCTGTTTTCTGTCTTATTTCACTTAGCATAATGCCTTCAAGTTCTAACCATGCTGTCACCAATGGTAGAATTTCCTCATTTTTTATGGTTGAATAATATTCCATTGTATATTTCTACCATATCTTATTTTTTTCCCCTACCATATTTTCTTTATTCCCTCACTGATGGACACTTAGGTTGTTTCCATGTCTTGGCTATTGTAAATAATATGCTGCTATGAATATGGGGATACAAATACCTTTTTGAATTGGTTTTTTTCCCTTTGGATATATTCCCAGAAGTGAGATTGCTGGATTATATGGTAATTTTATTTTTAATTTTTTGAGGATCTACAAAACGTTTTCCACAGTGGCTGTTTTAATTTACAATCCCATTAAGAGTCTACAAGCGTTCCCTTTCCTCCACATCCATGCTAGCACTTGTTATCTCTTGTCTTTTGACAAGATGCTTTTCTAGCATGTGTGAGATGATATCTTATTGTGGTTTTAAATTGCATTTTCCTAATGACCAGTGATGTTGAGCATCTTTTCATGTACCTATTAGCCTTTTGTATATCTTCTTTGTAAAAATGTCTATTTAAGTCCTTTGCTCAGTTTTTAATTAGATTTCTTTCTTCCTTTTTTGTTATTGAGTTGTATGAGTTCTTTACATTTTTTGGGATATTAACCCCTTATCAGATATATGGTTTGCAAATATTTTTTTTCCATTTCATAGGTTGTCTTTTCACTCTATTGATGATTTCTTTAGCTGTGTGGAAGATTTTAAGTTTGAGGTAGTCCCACTTGTTTTTTTATCTTGTTGCTTGTACTTAACTGTCATATCCAAAAAATCATGTCAAGGAACTTTATTCCTATGTTTTCTTCTAGGAGTTTCATGGTTTCAGGTCTTACATTCAAGGTTTTAATCCATATTGAGTTAATTTTTGTGAGGAGTGTAAGACATGTGTCCAGTTTCAAACTTTTACATGGGATTATCCAATATCCCAGCACCATTGAAGAGATTCTTTTCTACATTTGAATAATCTTGGCCCCTTGTCAAATATTAGTTGACTGTATATGCTGGGGTTTATTTTTGTGGTCTTAATTCTGTTTCCATTGGTCCATTTTTCTGTTCTTATGCCAGTACCACACTGATTACTATAGCTTTACAGTATAGCTTAAATCAGGAAGTATTATACCTCCTGCTTTGTTATTCTTTCTCAGGATTTCTTTGACTATTTGGGGTCTTTTGTGGTTCCATATAAATTTTAGAAGTGTTTTTTCCCCACTTGTCCAAAAAATGGCATTGGAATCTTGATAAGGATTGCATTGGCTTTGGTAGTATTGATATTTTAACAATATTAATTCTTTCAATCCGTGAACACAGGATACCTTTCCATTGATTTGTGACTTTAATTCCCTTTATCAATGTCTTGATGCTTTCAGAGTAGGTATCTTTCACCTCTCCAGTTAAATTTATTCCTAAGCATTTTTTTTTAGAAGTAGGGAGAGAGTGTGAGTGGGGTAGAGGAGCAGAGGGAGAGA
>CM053577.1:54239001-54252356 GCA_028646485.1 Cryptoprocta ferox | reverse complement strand
GATATTTTAACAATATTAATTCTTTCAATCCGTGAACACAGGATACCTTTCCATTGATTTGTGACTTTAATTCCCTTTATCAATGTCTTGATGCTTTCAGAGTAGGTATCTTTCACCTCTCCAGTTAAATTTATTCCTAAGCATTTTTTTTTAGAAGTAGGGAGAGAGTGTGAGTGGGGTAGAGGAGCAGAGGGAGAGAGGGGGAAAGTGGGGGGGGGGAGAGAGAAACTTAGGTAGGCTCCACACTCAGCACAGAGCCTGATATGGGGCTTGAGCCCATGACCGTGGGATCATGACCTGAGCCGGAATCAAGAGTTAGATGCTCAACTGACTGAGCCACCGAGGTGCCCCTATTCCTAAGTACTTTATTGTCTTAGATGTTATTGGGAATGATATAGAATTCTTCATTGCTTTTTTCAGAAAATTCATTGTTAGTGTATAGAAATGCTACTGATTTGTACACAGTAATTTTGTATCCCACAACTTTACTGAATTCATTGATTAGATCTAAGAGGTTTTTGGTTGGGTCTTTAGTATTTTCTCTATATAAAATCATGTCATCTGAATATAGGGACAATTTTACTTCTTCATTTCCAATTCTGATACTATGTATGTATGTATGTATGTATTTATTTATTTATTTTTAGGACTCCAAGACTATGTTGAATAGGAGTGGACACACTTGTGCTGTCCCTGATCTTAAAGGAAAAGCTTTCAATCTATCACCATTGAGTATGACAGCTGTTGTATTATTATATATGGCCTTTGTTATGTTGAGAGATAATTTTTCTATGATTTTTAATTTTTTAAGGATATTTGTCACAAGTAAATGTTGCATTTTGTGAAATGAAATGCTCTTTCTGTGCTATTGAAATGCTCATGATTCTTTTCTTTTATTCTATTAATGTGTATTGTATTGATTGATTTGCAAATGTTGAACCATCCTTGCATATCAGAGATAAATCCCACTCTATCATGGTGAATAATCCTTTTAATGTGCTACTGAATTTAGTTTGCTAGTATTTTATTGAGGTTATTTGCATACATATTCATCAGGGATATTGGCCTGTAGTTGTCTTTTTTAGTAGTGTCCTTTTTTAGTTTTTGTATCAGAAAAATAGTCTCATAAAATGTGTTTGGGGGGTATTCCTTCTCTTCAATTTTTTGTAATGGCTTGAGAAGGATTGGTGCTAATTCTTTAAATGTTTGGTAAAATTCACCATAAAACTATCTGGTCCTGGGCTTTCATGTCAGGAGATTTCTGATTACCAATTTAATCTCCTTACTAGTAATTGGCCTTTTCAGATTTTCTATTTCCTTCTGATTAAGTCTTGATAAGTTTATGTTTCTAAGAACTTTTCCATTTCTTCTAGGTTGTCTAGTTTGTTGGCATTAAGTTGTTCAGAGTAGCCTCTTATGATTCTTTCAATTTCTCTGGTGTCAGTTGTAATGTCTCCTTTTCCATTTAAAATTTTGTCAGTTTGATCACTCTTTTTTTCTTGGTTTAGCTAAGGGTTGTCAATTTTGTTTATCTTTTCAAAGAATTGACTCTTCATTTGATTATTTTTTCTCATTGTTTTTCTGTGCTCTGTTTCACTTATTTATGCTCTAATCTTTATTATTTCCATTCTTTTGCCTACTTTGGGCTTAGTTGGTTCTTCTTTTACCAATTCCTTAAGGCATAGAGTTAGCTTGTTTATTTGGAATTTTTCTTGCTTCTTAATGTAGGCATTATTGCTCTGAATTTCTGTCTTAGAATTATTTTTGTTGGACCTCCCAAGTTCTGATACTTTGTGTTTCCATTTTTGTTTGTCTCAAGAAACTTCTTAATTTCTCCTTTAATTTCTTCTTTGATCCATTGGTTATTCAGGAGAGTGGTGTTTAATTTCCATGTGATCATGAGTTTTCCAGTTTTTCTCAAATTATTGATTTCTAGTTTCATGCCATTGTGGTCAAAGAATATGCCTGGCATGATTTTAATCTTCTTGAATTTGCTAAGATTTTTTTTGTGGCCTAACATATGGTATATCCTAGAAAATGTTCCATGTACACTTGAGAAGAATGTGTATTCTGTGGTTGTTGGAAAGAATGTTCTATGTAATAGGTCAATTTGGTCAGTGTTGTTCAAATCTGCTATTTCCTTATTGATTCTCTGTATGGACTATCTATCCATTATTGAGAGTGGGGTATTAAACTCTCCAACTGTTAGTGTATTACTGTCTATTTCTTCTTTAACTCTACTTAGTTTTTGCTTTATATATTTAGGTGTTCCAGTGTTTGATGCATAAATATTTATAATTGTTTTATCTTCTTGATGTATTAACCCCTTTATAATTATATAAGGGCCTTCTTAGTCTCCTTTTACCATTTTTAGTTCAAAATCTATTTTGTCTGATAGAAGTTTGGCTACTCTTGTTTTTTTGTTTTTTGTTTTGTTTTGTTTTGTTTACCGTGCACTTGAAATGTCTTTTTTCACCCCCCCACTCTCAGTCTATATGGGTCTTTAATGCCAAAGTGAATCTCCTGTAGGCATCATATTGTCGGATCTTGTTTTTTGTTTTTTGTTTTTTGTTTTTAAATCCATGCAGCAATTCTGTGTCTTTAAGTTTGAGAACTTAATCCATTTACATTTAAGGTAATTATTGATAAGTAAGGACTTACTATTGCTATTTTGTTAACTGTTTTCTGGTTATTTTGTAGACCCATTTTCCTTGTTTCTTATCATGCTGACTGTTTTGGTGTTTTGATGTCTTTTGGTATTAGTATGCCTTGACTTATTTATCATATTCTATTGTGTAATTACTACAGGATTTTCCCTTGTGGTTTTGCTCTGCAGGCAGGGGAAATCACAGGCCATGCTCCCTGTTCAAGTGCCACTTTGTGTAGGGTTCTTGAATGGGTATGCAGCTTCCTGTGTACTCTGGTTGAGTTCCCGAGTTGGACAGGCTAAAGACTGTATTCAGTTGTGGGCAAAGCTATGAATTAGATTTCCTGCCCCAGTGCAGCAAAAGCACCTCTAAAACTGGTAAAGGTTTTTGATTGTTGTCTTAACTCAAGCCAAACTGCACCCCAATTTTTCTGACCAAGCAGGGCCACTAGCTTTGCTCTGTAAACTATTGGCTCTGCCTGCCTGCCTCTCAGCTTAGTGCTGCTAGGCCAAACAGGTTCCAGGAGTTGTCACCAGCCCTTCTCCTCAAGTGGGGCTGGAAAGTACTCTCCACAGAGGGTAAGGCTATGATTCAGCTCCTTGCCTGGGTGTTGGCAAACCAGGCTCTCACACTGCCAAATCTCCTCATTTGAGGATCCACATCAGGCAGATCGGCACTCCATTGAGTTCCTTGGTCAGAGTTGGCCCCTGAATTGGTTCTTCAGATGAACAAAACCATCAGTTGGGGTACTACTTGGACACTGCAATTATGAGCATGGGCTGCCAAGATTCCACATGCTCGTTTTTGCCATCCTGCCCCCTTCCCCACCATAGTCAGATTCCCAGTGGCTGAGCCCCACAGAATCCTATGTAATTCCCATGGGGTGAGATCAGAGTAGGGGTTCTGTCAAAGCAACCCACAATTCTTTGGCAGTGCTGGTTGTCTCTCCTGGGTCCTCTTTTCCCACTGGAGAAGTCAGAGGTTTAGGGAAGACCTCTCTGCATGTTGCTTCTGGCCTGGGGAAGGGGCACTGCAGTCAGAGCTGCTTCTCTTACTCTTCTAATGCAGTCTGTCATGGTCTCTGAGGTGCATAGTGTTGGGGGGGGGTCCTTCAGCCTTGACCTTGTGTTTCAAGATTCTTTCAGTGGTGTCTTATTCTTGAATAGTTGTTAGTCATTCTTATGAGGAGGAATGAAGCCAGGAACAACCTATGTCATCATCTTGGTGATGTCACTCCTTATGCCAAAAATTTTGTGACACCAGTCCACCCCATAATTTGTATGTTTCTGCAACCAAACCACAAACTTCTTGGGAGTCAAAAACCCTATATTTTTCTCTTCTTCTTCTTCTTTTTCTCCTCCTCCTCCTCCTTCTTCTTCTAACATTCTTGCCTTGATGCTAGGTATAATACTAGGCCAATAGTTAGCACCTAACTCATAAATAAGTGTCGAATGAATGAATGATATATTAGGGGCTTGGAAATATTCCTAACCATTGAGGATCACACTAGGAAAGAATGGCTGGGAACTTTCACACACAAAGTTTGATTTAGTCATCACCATTACTCTATGACAGAGGTATTATTAATATTACTATTCCTGTGTTAATAGGAAGAAACTGAAGCTTTGAAACATTAAATGATGCCTGAGTTTGCAAGGCTGGGATAGTCATGCTTCAAGTGCAGAGCTGTTTGTTTCTAAGTCCTTAGCCCTTTCCACCACTCTGAACCAACAACAGGTTAGTCAAGGCTTTTTCTTTGGCACAGCTGATGGAAAAACAACTTAAACTAGCTTGAGATAAAAGAAGGTTTTATTTGGAAGAATCACAAAATAACGGGGAGGTCTGCAGAAGCCAGGGCTGTTCTGGGAACATCAGAAATAGGAAATGGAAAGAAGGACTGTCAGGCTAGCCTGTCTTTACTCAGGATCCATTCTCTCCTCATGAGAAGACACTTTCTCTGCCTGTGTGTTGGGGGAGAGAGGCATGATGACCACTAGCCGTCCCAGCCTCATGTTTTTCATCCTTCATGACTAGACAGGTCCCTGTGTGTACGTATTATCTCTTACAATCTAATTTACCCACTGATTTAATGTCCATTGCAGAAAATTTCTCTTGAAGAAAGAAAGGCAAACTATTAGATAGTTTTAGAGTACAACATGCCAAGGAGGCATAGTGCTGAGCTGGGTGGTAAACAGTTAGAATCATGGTACCCTGAAAGAAGACAAAAGTGAAGGTCTACTACATCCTCTTTGCCTTCATCCAATATGACTCACGTCTATTTGCCAGATCTCTGTATTCATCCAAATAACTATTTTGCTATTATTAATGGAAAGGTGTCTAGAAGGTCCACGTATAGTTTAAACCAGTATCTAATATGATATTTACAGCTAACCAGGTTCTTGATGCTTTAAGGGTGACATTGATGATACTTTTGTTTGTTATAATTGGGATTTTTCTCTCAAATTTATTATGAGAGAGTTGACTATGAGTACTGGAGAAACATGACTGAACTGGCATTATCACTGTGCCAGTATTTTCTAGTCCTCTTAAGCCAGTGTTGTATGTAGGGCAATTGTAGTGGTTTTTCCACTTTTTTCTTTCTTTTTCTTGCCATAAATCTTGTTCAGATAAAGATGCATCCAGTTTCTCAACAAGTCAAACAGATAAAATAAGACTTGTTTTCTCTGAGGGAATTCAGAATGGGGTGTGGCATGCCCATTTACTCCCCTGCAATGCTTCTTTTAGGTGGTCTCAAAGGAGGTTCCTCAGGATAGAATTGGTATCCCCTGGTGGATGGGACAATCCTGTACAGGAAGCCAGAAGATCTGATTCTGCTGGTAATTAGTTGTGCAACCATCAGTAAGACATTTAACTTCTATCTTTTTCCACTAAAATAATGAGGATAATAATATTACCCATTCCAACTTCTGGGGT
This sequence comes from Cryptoprocta ferox, assembly GCA_028646485.1. Classification (NCBI taxonomy): domain Eukaryota; kingdom Metazoa; phylum Chordata; class Mammalia; order Carnivora; family Eupleridae; genus Cryptoprocta; species Cryptoprocta ferox. The sequence continues at coordinate 54,246,774 of CM053577.1, read as the reverse complement.
TGTTGTTAGGCTCAAATGGCACAATTGATATAAAAGTGTTTTGCAAATGGTAAAAATTAGTATAAACATGTAAAAGGCCTCATTGCACTTATCTATCAGTAAATATTTGTTGGTGTAGACAAAACTCCGTAATCTAGGACAGAATTTTTAAGAAGTGCCCATTTAAAAACTTTCTGTGTCTCCAGTAATTTTAAGATAGTTACATATAGGAATATTGAAATGGAATATATTTTTAGCATCCATAAGCAAGCAATGTCAATCTACTAACCATCTAATGTTAGCCAGGTGTCCTACCATGTAGGTGCTAGTCCTAGAAACACCTTAAGATAAGTCAAAGGAGGAAAAGATGGAGAAAATTGTGGAGCATAAAAGTAAATTGTGTGAGCAGTAATGACAAAATCTCTAAGCTTAAGGGAAAAGACCACTTGAATTAATTGGTACCCTCGTCAATCACAGGCTGTTGATTGCTCTAGGAACAGAGTGTAAACCCCATGAAATGAAAAGTGAGGCTGCAAAATATAAATCTATTTTCACCCACTGTTAACAAAGGCAATGAGTAGCACTGTTCACATGTTGTATTTACTCTTGCCAAATCCAACCATTAGACCCACACTTTCATGAACTAATCCGTGAAGTGAACAAATCTTCTCTTTCACAGTTTCATGTCATTGGTTCAAATGGCATAGTGTTTCTTACATAAAGAACTTAAGGAGAATAAATCCATTAGGGAAAGTGGGGGAATTTATTGTACTCCAAGGCTGTGCTTTTAAACAGACCTCGACTGTACTCGAACAAAAAATGGCCTTGTGTTGAAGGCTTGTCAATTCCAGGTTTGCAAGAGGCAGTATAAGAAACCAACAAACTGGATGTGGGTTCTCCACAGCCCTTTACACTAGAAACTGTGGTGCTTTGTGTTTTATCTCACCTAATGCCTACTAGCCTGTTCCCAGGAGATGAGTGGGACTAGACATGTTCCCCAGGTCAGCCACTGCAGTTTAATCTTTATTTACTTTCCCAGTAAAAGCTGTACTTCCTTAATTTCTACAACTGTGGTGAAAATAAAATCTTTGAGCTGACACATCATTTCTATTGGCCACCTCAGAAACTTCCTGAAAACACCATTTTATAAGTGATATCATTTCCTTCAAATGCACAGATTTTTTTTCTCCTTTCACCGAAGGGGCTACAAAGAATCCCACTAGCCCTTTTCCATAAATATCAATGGTTCAGTGGAAAGCTGTTTCTTTTTCTCCAGAAGCACATTAATGCTACCAAAAACAGGAGCTTTTCAAAACTCAGAATGCAAGACTAGAAGGAGCCAATATGACTCTCCAGGAGAAGCTGTTTCACCTCAGGCTGTTTGTGAGAAAGGATTTTCCTTTTTTCTTTTAAGTCATCTTTTTCCATTCACTGATGGAAATGGTACCCCTAACTCTACTTCAGAGAGAATAAAAAGGGCTCAGGGACTCTTTAAAGTGAGGCTATTAGAAAGTTAAACCTGTTAAACTACAGAAAAAGTGTTGCATACAGAGGGTTACTTTTCACATCAGAATAGATCAAGATATATTTTTTTCACAGCCTCTCCTGGTTGGGAGATTATTTTAAAAATAAAGTTAAATCTACAAATTAAAATAAATTATTTTTCTCATCAATGTTTGGGAATATTCAGGCTGTAGCCAGACAACTTTGTGCCTTGTGCCAGGAAGTCCCAGCTTTCAGGCAGGAGTTAACTTTGATCTCCTGGGAACAACTGATCTCTTAAAATTCTTTAGCTATCTCAACTACTGATCTCTTAAATTCTTTAGCTATGCTAAGTTCATAGAGTTAAGTCTCACACTGTGGATTATGGCCATAGCCAAGCAAAGCCAAATTGGACATATGCTGGTCATTCCAGAAAAGAGAGCTCTCTCATGGGTGGAGAGGCAAGGCGTTCGATAGCAGATCCACTGTTACGAATCTACCCTGTTCTTTACTACCTGAGTATCTCAGTAACAATTCCTGTTGTCTTCCTTTATTTTTTATTTTTAGGTTTTGAATAATCTTGAATCCTTTCCTCTATCTTCTCAATTCTTAGGGTTGTGTTTTCCATCAATACCAGTACTGACAACAGTTTTTTATTAAAATTCTGAAAGATATGCAGAAAATTCACGGACTAATAAACCCAACAAGTTGCTAACACTCTGAGCAAATCAAACAGGCAAATTGATCTTTCTGAGGATACACAGTAAGTTTTGCAAAGTCATTGGAAAAGCCCAGATTTCAGGACTATGACAGTCCACTGCTTTTTCCATCATTGTAAGCCAACCTATAAAATAATTTGTGGGTTTAAAACTGGAGTCTTTCTCTACACATACAGACTTCTCTCCCCTATAATATCTCTCTACTCTCTAGATTCAGATTAGAGACCATAACGCATTCATCTTTTCATGCCCAACTTCTTGTACAGTACCTGAAACATGGTGGGTGCTCACTCCCATTTAGTATTAATATATCTCTAAGTTGCTGATGAGTATGTCTCCCCAACCTGATTAAAGCTCTTCAAGGGCATAAACTATAACCTATTATTTTGAAGATATTATAGTTCCTAGAAGTATTTACTACATGTGGGCCTTTTTAAAAATTGAAAGCATTGAACAATATCATAGAATGACATCAACCCAACTTTCTGAAGAATTGTAATAGGCTGAATAATGGTAACCCAAATATGTCCATGTCCTAATCCCTGGAATCCGTAAATGTTGCCTTATATGACAAAAAGAACTTTGCTGATGTGATTATTTTAAATCTCACTTTGGGAGAGAATTGTGGGTTATCTAAGTGGGTCCACTATAATCATAATGGTCTTTATAAGAGGAATGCAGGAAGAGTCAGAGCCAGAGGAGAAGACTCTTCTCTGGTTTGAAGACTCTCCTGTCGTTTGCAGATGGAGAAAGGGGACACAGACCAAGCAATGTAGGTGGCCACAAGAAGCTGAAAAAGGCAAGGAAACAGATTTTTCCTTCAGAGACTCCAGGAGGTACCAGTCCTACCTTGACTTTAGCCTAGTAAAAGGATTTTGTATTTCTGACCTCCAGAACCCTAATAAATTTATGTTGTTTTAAACCACGAAATTTGTGGTGCTTTGTTATCGCAGAATCACAGGCGACCAATACAAGTACCATGAAGACAGTTTCTGCAGAAAAAAGTAACACATACTTGACAAACACACTGAATAATAGAAGTGGAAGGAAATTTGAAAAACTATTCTTTCTGATCACCTGACCTAAGGCAAAGGGTAGTCTGTAGGACAGATGGTGGATGTTTGTGCATTATGTAGGAATAATGACTACATTTTATTTTGTTTTGTTTCTTCAGCTCTGCAGGAGATAAAATTCTGCTTGCCTTTCATTCATTTGAAACACATATAATTTATTTTTTTGGTTTTTGTCCCAAGAAGAAAAAAGCTGAGCTGTGTGGCTGGTAGGCAGAACACTTCACCTGCAATCTTCCTAATAGAGATCGAATCTGGAGATACAAGTAGCAGCAATCATGCAAAACAATCCTATAAACAGATGGTTTTGGAGACAAAATATCTAGTTTTCTTTAAGCCAATTCACTTCAGCTGTGATCTCACCCTGACCTCAACTCTACTTCTTAATCCCACAATTCATGGGGTGTGTGTGTGTGTATGTGTTATTCATCTGAACTAAGCTTATACTTGGCTTATGAAACATGTGAATTGGAAAGCTGTTCTCAAAATGAGCTCCCTCCTGGAGGATTTCCCAAAGCTTGGCCTGCTTTAATTACTTAACCAAGAAGTTTTCAATGAACTGTTTTGAACCTGGCATTCACAACACACTTGTCTTGTACTGAGCAATAGCTTTATGACAGGAAGCTTTGTTAGCGGGACCACCCGGGAAATGGGTCTTGAGTAGAATATGGCTGCCTGTAGTCTCAAGAATGTGAGCTCCTCTGGACATGTCACACCTGCGTTCCCTCAGCTGCCCTCAACTCCTGTTCATTTCCCATGAAACTCAAGGTGTTGAACCTAATCCATAGAGCTTTGCATCAATAGCTTCATTTATGGGTTTTTCTCAGGCCCTGGCTATGTTAGAAACCCCTTTCCATGTAGTCTAAAGGTGCTGGAAGGCTGTGCATATTATGCATTTAAATGACATCTGAGATATGATGGAACTGTGTTTATGCAACAGCTCCAAAATAGTTCAAGAGTGAAATCTTTAGGATTCACTGAATAGCAAGTTTCAGGGTTGACTGAATGTACCATCTTCACAATCAAAAGCAAAATAAAAATATCACTTAGGTTAAAAGTACCAAACTGATTTGAACATAATTTCTCTTTCTGATGGAAATTCCTATAATTTCTACCCATTTGGTTACTGTTTCAAACAAATCAATGACCTCAGCTTGCTCCTTCCAGCAATGCATCTTTTGGTTTAGAACCTACTCCTTCCCCAATTTTGTGGTAGGGTGGGTCCTAAGGGTATAGCATACTAGCCAGATTTAAATTTTATTCCTTTGGTCATAGTGATTGGTTAAGGAGCAAATGTCTGATCTAAGATGGACCAACCAGTGTAAATGTTGGGCTTTCGCTGAGAATGTGGGACAAGATGTTTGCTCCTTTACACAGATTCAAACCTAGAAGAATGTGGTCCTGGAATGCTCTGTCAGTCATCTGCAGCCATGTGTGACCTAAGAATGGAGCCAAAACTGAGACATGGAACCCTAGTGAACAAAAAACTGATCCTGGTGACATTGTTTGAATCTTGAATCAAGTCTTTACTGGACAGTTTAGTTTCATAAACCACCAAATTTCCTTTTTGCTTTCATCGCTTTTGAGTTGGGTTTCTGTCATTTTCAACTAGAGGAATAATAATTGTTATGATGATAATATTAGAATGATACTGAAAATTCAGATATTGTTCAAATCCAGTGGTTTAGTGATGTCTATAAAAAGTATGGTACTTGTATTAATTAAGTACCAAGTCCTTGGATTTAAGCACTTTGTAGGACTCTCAGAAATCAGGGAAGTGAGAGCTTTGCTATTGTTAGCATACTAAAAATATAAAAGCCATCTATTAAGTCCAAAAACCTTTAAATTCTTAAAAGGAATTCATATGTAAACACATAATTAGCCCCTGTGGGAAAATGATTTAAATGTTTGATCCTCTTTGATTAAGCTGGTCTCATTTCTTCATCAGTATATCAGATACTCCAGTAATTAATGCATTCCTGCTGTAAAATTCAAATAGGAAAAAGGTAAAAATAGCAGGAAAAACAGTAAAAATACATTTATATCTATCTATGGGCATTCTCCTCAGGATTAACACGTAATAAATAGACCAATGGTAAGTTTTTAGAATACAGTTATGCAAATTTTGTGTCTGTTTTCTTAATTATTGTTTCTTATTGAATATTAGATTAGCTTTTAGCAACAGAGATGTAAATTTTAGTATTACCCTTTAAAGATCTGAAATTTTGAACTTTTAAATGGATCTTTAGTTGACAGTTTATTTTGCCTTCCTTCAAAAGGTAGATAACAATGACTCTGTCAAACAAATCTGCAGTATTGTTGCAATACTGTTAAAAAAAACAAAATAATTATGGTTTTTTTAGATTAAAAAGAATTTTAGTAGATAAGATGGTTTAAAAACCAAATGAATAAGAACCAGTAACAGCCTAAGTGTGTTGTGATAACAAATTCTTTTAGATGTTGATTGATATATTTTGCTAACAAATTCTAAAAGTTAAAATAATGTTAATGAGGAAATTGTTTTATTTAAAATTTTATTTTCTCTTTGTGTCTAGCTCCTACCCAGCTCCCTGGCCTGTTTCTCCTTTGTTCTCTGATACTTCTTAATTCTCTTTTCATTCTGCTAATTTCTTAATTTGGGACATAAGAACTTGTCATTTTCATAGGTTTAAAAGTGGTTGAGGGGCACCTGGGTAGCTCAGTGGGTTAAGCACCTGACATCAGCTCAGGTCATGATCTCATGGTTGCTAGTTTGAGCCTTGCCTCAGGCTCTGTGCTGACAGCTTTGGGTTATGTGTCTCCTTCTCTCTCTCTCTCTCTCTCAAGAATAAATAAACATTAAAAAAAATTTTTAAAGAGGTTGAATTTTTCAGTGACTGAGTTCAATATAACACAATTTACTTTTTCAAGGAAATTTCATAGTTCTTAATTTTAACTTCCAGGTTCTCAGTCCTGCCATAATCTTTATAAACGGATTCTATTTTTATCTGTATCATGCTGAGGTTCTCTTTCTAAGACAAAAAAACAAAACAAAAATCAAAATTGATTTGGATGAACTAACATATACCAACCATTATGGGTTGATTTGTGCTCCTCCCTTCACACACACACACACACACACACACACACACAAAGACATGCAGAAGTCCTAACCTTTAGAACATGAATTTGGAGGGGTGCCTGGGTAGCTTAGTCAGTTAAATGTCTGACTTCAGCCCAGGTCGTGATCTTACAGCTGGTGAGTTTGAGCCCTGCGTTGGGCTCTGTGTTGACAGCTCAGAACCTGGAACCTGCTTCAGATTCTCTGTCTCCGTCTCTCTCTCTGCCCCTCTGCCTCTCTCTCTCTCTCTCTCTCTCTCTCAAAAATGAACATTTAAAAAAATTTTTAAACAAATGTGAATTTGGAAATAGGATCTTTACAGAGGCCACCAAATTAAAATGAGATCATTAGAGTGGGCCCTAATCTAATATGACTGATATCCTCATGAAAAGGGGAAATTTGGACAAGTGAAAAGCACAAAGCGAAGACTGTGCGAAAACGCCTAGAGAGAAGATGGCCATGTGACTGGGGTGATGCATCTATAACTAAAAAATACCACGGATTGCTGGAAAATGCCAGAAGCTAGGAGAGGCAAGGAGAGATTCTCCCTGGCAGAGAGAGCTGTCAGAGAGAGCATGGCACAGATGACACCTTAATTTCAGTTTCCAGAACTGTAAGAGAATACATTTCTGTTGTTTTAGGGTACATAGTTTTTGGTACTTTGTTATGCTATCCATAGGCAATGACTATGGAAACTTTTGGCACCTGGACCTTGCAATGGTTTATCAGCTCTCAAATGACAGATTAATATTAAGCAACAAGTTTTTTTTTGTCTCCAGAAATTGGAGGAGGAATAGCTAAATAAGAAAAGGCCCTTTTGTTTAGTCCCCACAAGATGATTTATTTTCAATATTATTTAAAGGACTATGGATTGGAATTCTAACAACTATTCTTTTTTAAAGACTCTATTCAGAGTTATAATATATGGCCTGTAAAAGAAAATGAGACTGCTTATTGAAGACCAATTTTGTTTTTAAGCCCCAACACAGGGCTTGAACTCATGACGCTGAGATCAAGACCTGAGCTGGGACCAAGAGTCTGCTGCTCAACCGACTAAGCCACCCAGCTGCTCCAAGACTAACTTTTATTTACGTATCTAAATGTTCTCAATGTATAAGAAAGAGTTTAGTAATAAAAAAATCATTTTAAAGAGCCCCTCAGATCACAATAGACACAGAGGCCAGTTTTATGGGTGCAGGAAAGCATCAAACTTTATGTTTTACTGAAAATTAAGAGAAATTACATTATAACTCCACTAATGGCTAAAAATTTCATATTAGATAAAATGCCTGCAACTATTCAAAATTACACGTGCCTAGTCCAAAAACCTCAGTAAGAAGCATTTGTAGATGGGTTCAAAATAATAAATACTATGAATATTAAAATTGAGATGTGGCACATTTTTTAAATGAATGTAATGAGA
>CM053577.1:54225959-54238901 GCA_028646485.1 Cryptoprocta ferox | reverse complement strand
AAAACACACTATATATTTCTATCTCTTGTGGGCTGGACACTGAGACTTATCAAGCCCAACATAAATTTATTTATGGAGCTACAACTTGCCCTTCTATACTTATACTTTTGTTGATAACTTGTTTCAGTCAATTTTGTATTTTCTTTGGATCTTTGAATTGATTTGCTAAAAGTTATCTACTGACCAAAAAGCTAAAACTCAAAATCCTCAAATCATGAGACTTGTTCAGAGTCCATTTTTATTTTCTTTCAAAATTTTGTACAAGTTGCAAGAGAGGAGACACAAATTATTTTATCAATTCTACTAAAATATGGATATACTTTTTAAATACACGGACAAAAAGTAGTATTGATATAATTTGTATATTCGTTTTTTTTTTTTTATTGACCTGACTCTACTTTTCTTTGAAGAGAAGTCCCAAGAAAACTTGTAATATGTATAACGTCAATTTCTTTAAAAATTGTCACCAACTCAACCCTGGTTTATCAGTAGGAAAAGGTATCAATTATTAAAAAACTAGCAATACTCCCAAGGTATCTACTTCTGCTACAAAGAAATTAAGAATTTATATTTTACTTGGGACCTTTAGTCATTGTGGATATCAATTTAAAAACCCACCATAGGGGGAAGTTATTTCAAAATGCATATAAGGTTAAGTAGTCATTAGGAAGGAATTAATTAAGGGTAAAGATGACAATGAAAAGAAAATGTTTGCATGGTCTCATGCCTTAGTATCAATCATCTATTTTGCAAATTTTCATGGTTACTTTCAATATCTCAGGCAATTTCCTCAGTCATTATCATTCATTATCATTTAGCTCTCTGATTCTATCAGACTGTGCTAAAATAGTTATGAATCAAGCTAAATGCATACCAGAAGGTATAGTCATTTGAAATGCATTCTAAAATAAATTAGAAATTAATTTGGGTTATCAGTGGAGGTAGAAACATAATTACAGACAATTGAGAATTGACTGTGTACATGTGCTCATATACTTGTGTTTTTGTACAGGTTGATAGGATTCTGTGAAATGAGGGGAAAATCTTAAATCATTTGGCTGCTTCTGCCTTAATTTATGGTTGGACATTCAATTGACATCACAGATTACAATAGAAGGGAGATAAAAAAGTATTTAATGAAGTTTAGACCTGCTAGGTAAGGTGCGTTCACTCTGACAGTGGTATGGCTCACCTCCAAGACCTTTCTTATGAGTTGACCTTGTTATTTCCATCTGCATGTCTCAACCTATATTGGGCTTAAACTGTGAGTATCAATTAAATGGAAATAGAGACTTTTCCCCCTTTCTCCTCCTCTGCCTCCTTTTCTTTTAGTTTGTTTTTTGTATGCATATGCATTATAATTCTTATTGGTCCAGGCTCCACACTGAACTCTGACAATGCCTGAAGAAATCCTAAGTCATTAACTCATAGGAAACAAACGTGGCCTTCTTTTATTTCTGGGCTCTTGCCTTATCAGAAAGTGTGAAAAAACGCTTTATTCGAGGGATTGCTCATCTTTTTAAAAATTGACTTGCAGATTTGCTTTTATATAGGAGATCTTGTAAGGTGTATGGGTGGCTGCCTCCCTGATACCCTAAGTCAGATGAATGGACTCCTTTTCAACAAGTTTCACTTTGATATACACATTTTTGAAAGCTTTCCGCCTTTTCTTCCTTCAGAAAATTGGATGTGTTAAATATGCCCTGCTTGTTATAGCATTGCCTATCTGTCTGGTGGAGTGCTGGAAAATTTACATTTAACCAGCACCTCCAACAGTTCTTAATGATGTGCTGAAAGGAGGCTGGCTCAAGTCCAAGTCTGGGGTTTTACTGCTTAGGCAGGAAGGTCAGTTTAGTCCTAAGGGAAAGGAAAAAAAAACACTATACTCTGTATATCCTGCAAAAGAAAACTTACAAATTCAGATGTAATATTTAAAATACTTCCTTCTTAATTTCAAAGTAATTGCTTTTAGTAGGCAGTGAACTCCCAATGGTTAAAATTATTAGCTTAAGACATTTTGCTTTAGTTTAGACAAAAACCTCTAAGTGGCCTACTTTCATTTTCATTTGGTTGAACAGTTTGTGGTTATAATATTTAAAATAAACTTTTAAAATGATCTTGGTAAGGGGGTAAGGGAGTTAAAAAAAAAAACCCTACAAAACCTCAATTTTTGAAACCTTTTTCCTGAAGACCTCTGCCTAATTGTTCCAATAAGGACATAAAAACTTGTATCAATTATGTGAGTTTAGTAGTCTCAGAAGCAATAGAAAGCCAAAAAAAAAAAAATGCAGGCAAGTTATGTTTTATTTCCTAGATTAGCTACTCATCTTGTTTTTCATGAATTTTAAAGACATGATTATGCCTACCTGAGGTACCTTAACAGCTCAGAAGGAAAATCTTAGTGACATAGGACTCCATGCCAACTGACAAGGACGTTACTTATGGATGCTGTGTGCTCTATAGTTATCCCTGAAACTCCCCTGGTACAATTAACTGGTTGGGAGGTGAAGGCTAGGACAGACAGATTAATGTAACAACTTTCCTTCACAACTAAGTCTTTTGTTAAATAAAATCTATGGGAAAGCTAATGCCATAAAAGAAGTTAGATAGCATCACCATGGTGTTATCACTCATTATCCTTGAACTCTAGAGACTTAATGATCTTCAAATAAATGTATTTAAACAAACTTCTTTTCAAACGAAATGAAGGACTAGAGAGCTTATTTAATAACCACCACAAACATAAAGAAAGTAGTACAAAATTTGGTTTTCTTGATTTGATTTTGATAACAATCCAATGTGCTGAGTAACTCTTCAAATCCTAAAGTTAAACTCCCCCCCCCAACATTTTCCACTGCTTCATCTATTGAAAAAAATGACTACTACTACTTTTGGCTTTTTTGAGCACAAACCATGTTGTCTAATGCATACCGAAGAAACCTGGTTAATGAACATCAATCAGTTCAGAGATTACTCAAAGACGGCTTGTACGTTATGTTGAGGTTTGAGGACGATAGCCCTATGCCATCACAACAGTGCAAAACACAATAGGAAACTTCTTGTCATTTTCTGTCTACAGAGTCACTGCATGAAAACATGAAGGCTGCAATCTGCTTTGCAATATACTGAAATATTTAGTATCTCCACTTGGCTTCTCTAAGAACAGAATTTTATGAAGTCTGAGATCATACCGAGGGGCCTCCATTAAAATGTGACTGTTTTTTGTCTATGTGCAGATTCCTATATAATGATGTTTCTTATTCTTCTTTTGGGTTATAAGCCCCTTTGAGAATGGGTAAAAAGTTACAGAGTTAAGCAAAATACACACACACACACACACACACACACACACAGAAGTTGCATATCTTACAAAGGAGTTCCATGAAGTCCCTCAGCCTGTCTACGAGCCCCTGCTGCACACAACCTACGCTTTATCTGACTGATGAATTCATCTTTCTTGGCCGCCTGTATTTTACTGGTACTTTTTGGTAAGGGAGTCAAGATTCCTTTAAAAATCCACACACACAAAAATGAGATTCCTTGAAAAGGAGAGGTAAAGACAAACAAAACTAAAAACCCAACAGCCCCCAAGATTCGATTCCTCTAGGAAAATCTGTGTCATTCCTTTTCCAGGTGTTGCTATCTGATTCCAGCTTACTGAGGTTCTAGTCCTTTCCTTCCCTTTGCTGCTTCCATCTGCTCTTCTACTTTCTCCACACCTGACCGCAATATGGACACATTCTTATCCATTTTGTTCCAAACAAGTGACACCTTTGTAACTGCACACTCATTTAATTTGTGCAACCAGTTCCCTTCCTTCAAGTGTATGCAATTTTATGTCACAGAATGTCTTCCTTTTTCTTCTGAAAAGACTTCTTCAAGAAGCATAAGATGTGAACTGAAGAAATACTCTCCTTTCTCAAATTACAATTTGAGATTAGCTATGGATACAGTGCGTTGACTCATTTCAAAGGTAAGAGCTTGTATACATTTTCATCGGTACCACTTTACTCTTTCTACTACAATGAGCCAAATATTAGCCAGTTTCACACCTCCCTCCCCTTTTGCACCTTACCCTTATCTCCACATTCCAAAAAGAGTAGCATCTGTAAGATCCCGTGGGCTTTCACCTGCGGGAAGACTGGTGGTTATCTCCCATGTAGTTTCTCTTTAAGTGCAGTTTTCCAGTTTTCCACTAGTTGGGGCTCTATACAAAGGAAAGAACACCAAGGCGCTGCTTCAGAATTATCTACTAACAAAACAGCGTTTTACATGGTATCTCTGAACTATTTCCTCAGTCTCTGACATAGGCTCGTTAATTTTTGTTCCAATGTACCAATCACGAGGTTGTATTATAGAGCTGGATCAGTTGTGTTTGCTTCGTTTACCTTCGTCAGAGAATTCTCAACCCAGTTTACTGCTTTTGGTATGACTCTCAGTGATCCAGTTCGCCCAATGCACAGTTATTACAAAACAGGAAAATATAAAGTACACAAATAAAACATTCAGTACATGAGCAGCAAGACCATCTTCTCTGCAAGTTTTTTCCTAGGGCAGGGTAGACCCCTGTCTTCTTTTAAAGCCCATGGCAAAGTTCTGCACAAATGAGACACTTAAGGAATATGGTTTGGCTTCTGCCTCTACCTAAGGACCTGAGTTTGGACAAGATTGTCCAGTATCGGTTCTCTTGAAAAACCATCGGGAAACTGTCTTGGTCCGTGCTATCGTTTGGCTCTCTCTTGGCTTTACTTACGTTGTGTCAGGATGAAAGATTACCTGGGGTAGTCACATATAATCAAGGTCTCCCAGGGCTTTGCTTATCCCTGCATTTTGTTTTGGTTTGTTTATCCTGTCTCTCTCCACCTCCCCGGAGATCCTTTGGCAAATCTGATAAACAATGCCTTTTTCTTGCTCAAGGCAGAAAGTCCAATCGAATACAATGGGAGGCCAGACTTGGCTGAAATGCAGGCTGCAGGTGTCCTCTGCATTGTGGTCATGGAAACCAAATGCTGGGAGGCCAACACCTGCTTCCCTTCTCTGTCTACCCTCCAGAGACCACCACTCCTGGGTAGCACCAGGTTGAAGAGAATAATATACACACCGCAGCATCCTTCTGACAGATAAAATGAGTTGCCCTAGAAACATTTTCACAAAGTTACCCTTGAAGTTCTCAAACACATACAGTGTGATCGGTTCCCTCTCTCCCTTTCCTGATCTGATACTGTGATCCTCTCAACACACGTACACTGGACAATGTAGTCTACTAGAAGCAGATTCTCAGTGGCAAGTTTATTTTTCTCTGCATTACATTATCTGCAAAGACAAGACCGGCCATGGACAGGAGGGTGATGATTTTTATGGTTCTGATAACAATGACACAGATGCCAAAAGCCTCACACAGCCTCAGATTTTATGAACATTTCTGTAGGTGCCATAAATCTCTGAAGCATCCAGAATGAACATTAAATCTTCTATCTTGACTGTTGAACATTAAATAAGACATCAGGGAGAAATTGGTCCCTGTTGGGGGGTGACTATGCTCTAAGCACCAGCTGCCAGAAAGATTGGTTCTGGTATTTTTATTACGCTGATTCTATGTTATATTATTTAAGTTCTAAATATTAGTAATAAATTGACTGCATGTGTATTTGAACCCTTAACAGCAAACCTGAATGAATTAAGTTCTGTCCTGCTGTTAATATTTCTATTTCCAATTTCAATGTTACTTTTTGTCACAAATGCCTTTCTGGACAGAGTTAATATCTTGCATTCATACAGAGGGATATATTTTTCTCTGTATCCCTGTACTGTGTTCCTAAAAGTCTTTTGCCTTGAGGATTAACGTCCTGACCCCACTCCACTCGGGAAGACTTTATGCACATGCCTCCAGTGAGAGGGCTGGGGCCATGGCCTGGAGGAGAAACATGTTACTGGGACTTCTCAACACCACCATCTCCTCATCCAAGAGAACGTGGTCTCTTGTCAGTGAGCTTCTACTGACACCACAGCTTAAGGAAGCCCTATAGACGTGTTCGCTGTAGCTCTGTAATACATGGATATTGTTTTGTTCCTGCATGCTCAGACCAAGTCTAGCCTGAAGAGAATACTTTGAGATGAAGGATCTGGGGTGAGTCTGTGGGTGTGAGAGGGCAAGAGTTGGGGTAGGGTGGGAGAGGAATGACAAATCAGAACTAGTGGAGTTGATGTGATATGAAGGATATGTGGTATTTGCTGAAAATTCCTTTAAATAAATCAAAGGGTTCTCAACATATTTCCCAAAAGAGGGACAACTTCAACTCACACTCATATTCTTCTCAGCCAAAGCCTCATTAGAAGAGGCACCCAGACCTAACACAATTAGGGGGAAACAGAGAGGGGGACTCTGGTAGGTGAGAAACTATAGGTGGATACCCTGACCTGCAGATGTGTTGTGCCCAATCCACTTTCGGGAGGCGAATGGGGCACAGGGGGCTGCTTAGAAGGAGATGAATATGGAAATGAAGATTACAACCTAAGATAAACAATGCATCTTTTATTGAATAGGATTGGTACTGTTTTCACTTATCTGCACGACTCTTTTGTGCCTCTTAATTTGTCCTTGAGGCTCTGTATCTAATCATTAGCTGAGCAACCAATAATTCTCCCTCAGTCCCCCACCCCTTTTTACAACCAACTTTAATCTTTCGACTCAGTGAAAAACATGTTTCCCCTATCGTAACTGGTTTAACAAAAATTCTCTTTCAAGTTTAGATTGCTCAGATACAATGCTTTCCTGCAGCTTCATGCTGGAGAAAGGAATTTACATTAGAAAAGAGAGATTTATGATAGCATTGAATTTCCATTTGAATACGGAGAGTTAATAACATGCATATGTTTTTTTATTATTATTATTTTAAGGTTTAAACTACGCCATAGGCAAGAGGAAAGCTGGAAACTTCGGGGCTGGCGGGACTCAATGAATAATTTAATCTGGATTTCATTCACAAACAGCAGCTCACTCCTAGGGAAAGGACTGCTGTGCTTCCCCAGATCGGAACTGGAGTAAGTGCCAGGATTTCCTGATTTGTTTACATTTCTCAAAAAACTTTTTCCCCCCCGGACCAGGACAGAATTAGACTTCCTTTTCCACTTTTGGCTCCTTCCAGGCTATTCTTGCTCAAGGTATTCTCTCCCCTTTCCCTGCATTCTTCTTTGTTGAAGTCTCAGCTGGGTTCTTTTGTCTCCCAGAAGCACTGGGAGGCAGTGAAAGATGTTGGCGGAAGAGCCACGGTGATCGCGACAACAATGAGCCCACTGAAGCCCGCTTTTCCTGGACCTTTTCCTGTCCTTTTGCTCCACCTCTGCATTTCAGATCGTCCGTTCTGTCTCTCACGGAGCCTTGGAAAGTAATCTGGAAGGCCCGGGTGTGATACGCGTCAAGTGACCTTGCCGAATCCTGAGGCTCCAGGAGAAAATGCAATCACTTCCATTCACATGCACTCTGCCGATGAGACCTGTCCTCCAGATGACACAATTTCAGCCAGATCTAAGCTGACTAGGGGCACGAATGTTTCGTCTTCCGGGGCCAAAACTCTGGGACCCGTGGCTAGGGGCTTCCCTTTCACCGTTACCCTTTCTACTCCACTTTTACCCTCTTGGCCGTCGATAGTTGTTACAAAAGCTTGTTTTGAAAATTTACTCTACGTTCCTCTGTTTATAAATGTTTGGCAATCCGGGGATTAGTTCCTTTTCCTAACAAGGGAAAATGTAGGCCGTGGTCAATTGGCCTATCCCATGTACAAAAGGCAGGCAGATCTTTCGCGGGGCGGGGGTCGGGGGGTGGGCGCACACAAATAAGAATAAGTCAGAGAAACACATCAGCTGTCTGAGGAAGAGGGGACAGGTTCATTGAAAGAGAGGTATAACTCTTGTTTATTTGCATTTCTGTTTCTTTTTCCTTCTCTCTTGTTTCTGGGGCTAAAGGTCTCTTTTGATTCACTAGTTAAGGTCATCTCTGTTTTGAAACAGGTCTGCCTTTTGGGCCCTAGGGATAATTGTGAAAATTGTCCTGAAGCAACCGTATCCTCCCTTCTTGGATACCTTTCTTCCCCATTTTGGGTTCCCTGGGGCGGCCGGTGTCCTCTGTCCTTTTTGCTTTCCTAGAAATCAAACCTAATTCTCAGTAGAGAAGCAGATAACTTTGTTTATACTGGAGTATGGTTCTAAATATTAATTAGCACCATCCCAGTGTTATTTGCATCATAACAGAAGAAGAAATTTAAGGTAAAGGAATGAGTCTCTAAGGTGGAATTTATGATACCAGTGGAGGTCCTCTAAGCAATACATCTTCCAAGTGCTCCTGTAATCACCTCATATTGAAAGTGGATTATGTTTAAAGTATGGATCAAGTCAGGCACATGTGTTTATTTATAACCTTATGTATACATATGTAGATTTACACACAAACAGAGTTTATCGTGAAGATCCTGCTGGTGCTGCTGTGTGCACTGATGAATGACCAAGAGCCTTTTCTGAACCATCTACTAAAACAATGGAGCTATGCATCAAGACAATATTGAGCTGTTCTGAAATGTCATTTAGAGTGTTTGTTTACTCACGCAGGTAACTGTGGGGATGCCTACCTTTTAGAAGGCCAAAATGGCCTCTCTTCTATGATCTCCAGCAAAGTAAGGCTGACCAAATGGCTATGTTTTCACTACAACCTAAACACACATTAAGATGGACCCAGTGGGGGTGCCTGGGTAGCTCAGTTGGTTAAGCATTAGACTCCTGATTTCGGCTCAGGTCATGATCCATGGTTTGTGGGATGGAGCCCCACATCAGGCTCTGTGCTGACAGCAAGGAACCTGCTTGCGATTCTCTCTCTCCCTCTCTCTCTGCCCCTCCCCTACTCATGGACATGTGTATGCTCTCTTTCTCTCTCAGAATAAATATACTTAAAGAATAATAAAAAAAGATACACCCAATAGACTCATGTGCACAAAGAGAATTTAAATGGACACTGGCATATCTCGGGACATCAAAAGAATACAATTTTTCTACTGGTTTCAGAGACAGTACTGTAGGTGTACATGTTACAGAAAGAAGCAAGGTTTAACCTTTTTATGATTTCCTTCAAATCTTACTTTGGGTTATCTTCTACAATAAGCACCTAGGAAATGATCAGCTGACAAGTGTAAGTGAATGTCTTCATCAGGGTTTAGAGAAAGATAGAAAATGAGTAATGACATGAGGTTCAATATGAAATGTATCTTCTGAGGGGAACCCCCCCCAACAAACAAACATGTGTGATGGGAAGGGAAAAAAACAGGTTTAAAAAATGTTAATAGAAAACCTAAAAATCTCTGAAATCACATGAACCTATATGCAAACTAGATGGTAGAACAGAATACATTTATTTTTTTACTCTTTCAACTACTTTACCGAGATATGATTGACATATAGAAAGCTTTGCATATTTGATGTCTGTGGCTCCATGGGTGTAGGGGAGAATATGGTACGTTTTTGTACTGTATATACAGGTATTGCAACTATCAGTATTTTCCAGTATGTTTCATGCAGTGTTGTATGTTCTTAATTCCAGGTCTTCATTTCAAGGAAGACCAGAGGCAGGCAGCTTACCTCAGAGAGTTTTCCCTATGTATATGAACACATCAAATAATCTGTAGGACTTTTAGATTTCTCCTGTTCGTAAACAAGACCAATTGGCTCATCTGTAGGGACCCTTGGACCCTTAGGAGTTCTGGCTTGAGTACTCTGTAGGCAGACCCAGTGATTCTTTTGGGCTTGTCTCCAGTGCTAACCTAGACTCCCACACAGAGAAAACATGGATTGGCTCCAAGACAGCCCCACTGTGCCAGGTACAGGAGGTCCCGAAGATGGGTTAGTTTCCATGTAGCAAGTAAACGTACTGGTTTTTCCTTATGATTGTCAGAAGCCTGAGCGGGCTACTCCGCCAGACACTCAGGAGTAGTCTGAGTCCTGGCAGACAGTATCACCTCACTAGCCTACGAGGGCAAGATTTTTCCTCTCCTGCAAAAGGTGTACCTGACTCTTTCTCTGCAAGTTGGCAGTGCTGAGAGGCTGCAAAGGTACACATTTTCTAGGGCCTGCTTTCTATTTTCTTAGTTCAACAGCTACTAAGCTGAGTAAGATGTAAAAATACAGTAGTCTTCAATCCTAGAAACATTTTCTTTTAATAACTGCCCCACTTACATGACTTCAAATGTGTACATGGTGCTTGAGTAGGTGAGGTCAGATTCCAGATTTCGTTTTCTTTTTAAAAAAGTATTTCTTATTTGGTGCCTGTCATGTCTCCACCACAGCTTATGAGTCTTCACTGAATGATCATCTAGGTTCTCCTTGGTCTTTAGGGAAGTGCTGTAGACATGTCTGCTGCCTTCTAGGTTCCCAAAGATGCCTTAGAAAGAACCACTGCCCAAAGCCATGATTTCTGTGTAGTTTTGGTCACTGAGAGACCAGCAGAGTGTCTGGGCACAAGGGCAGCCATCAGCTTGGGGTGAGGTGGGGCTGCACAGAATAAGTTAGCAGATCTGAAAAACTGTGTGGCTCTGACCAATATGGAGATTTGGTCTTCCTCACAAATCCCCTATTCCACTCTTGGCAGAATATTTCAAAGGAGAGAAAGCTGGGACATATGGGGAGGATGTGATCACTCAAGACTACTTTGAGATCCACCGGCAAAACAAGATGAAATCACCCAATTTCTGACTATGGGACCAGATGAGCCTAGGTATTTTTTGAGCCAATGGCAGAAGTGTCTCCCTTATTTCCTTTACCCCACCTCACCCAGCTCTGATACCTCTTCCTACTACTTAAGCTTAACACTTTTAGACCCCTTGGAGAGCAAGGGCCCTTAGCTGGGACAAAGTCCCTACCCACCACGCCCACCCCCCTTGAGCCATCTTGTTATCTCTTCTTGGAGTGTGATTTAGTTCCACATGACACTAAGATATGATAACCTGAACTCTCTATTACTTTAGGAAAGACAACAGAGCAAAAAAAAAATGCTTGTTGGAATAGCCCCACTGATTATAGCTAGCAGGTGTTATCTTGGAAGAGGATGGAAAATAACACAGAGTTGTTTTGGATGGCTAAAGTGAATTCAAAAATACATGAAGATCTGCCCACATTTTAAGAAAATCCTCAAAGACAAGACAACTGTCAAGGTTGCACTTCTTAGCTGTTATCACCTACTTTTTGTTTTCTGCTTCATCAGCTATATAACCCTGCAAGTTTCATTATTAGGATTTCCTGCTACACTTTTAGTTTCCAGTTACAGATTGACTAGAGCCTGCCAGTATGTCTGGCCTACTGATGTTTGCTGGTATATTATCCTTGTAAAAGTTACTATCACAAGGGTTCATTTTTGAAAGGTAATGAGGAATGACAATTCAAATAAATTCCACGGCCTCATTGTTAGTGATGGTCTAACAACTATGAACACAACAGAAATATGGCTTCATTTTAAATAAACCTTCATGTTTAAAATACAATAACAAACTAAGCAAACAAGCCAAAAACCACCTCACAATTGAATTTACCAACCTGAAAAGTTCAGACTTTGCCCAAGTCAGGGACCGACATCTAGTACAAGGATTCATTTTCCCTTTTCTCAATATTGAATGGAACTCCTTTTTTAAAGGCTTATGATTTATTGTCTAAACCTGGAACTGGGACAGATTCAAAGCAGGATGAAAGGAAGTCTCTAAAACAATAGCATTGAAATTCTCCCAGGGCTTTTTCAATTGTGAGAATGTAACGGAATGGAGTTGCTACACTGTGTAGAGGCAGAGGACTCTATAGACTTGCCTCACGCCCAAGTAGTGTATTCTTGAATTTCTGTCTAAGCAGGTAGAATGAACATTGGTAGGGTTTTGTGTGTGTGTGTGTGTGTGTGTGTGTGTGTGTGTGTGTGTGTTGAAAATATTCTACAATTTTCCAGAGCTTAAAACATACCTATGCTAAGAAATGAACATAAGAGTCCATGTTCCAATCCTCAATATAAAGCTTCAGCAATCCTGTGTGCCAGGGTCTAAGCCACACACATTACATGCATTAGTTCATTTGGTCTTCACAATAATCTTATGGGCACAGGTACTGTTACTATTTCTATCTTACAGATAAAGAAATGGAGAGGTTAAGCAACCTGCCTAAAGCCACGTGGCCTGTGAGTGGCAAAATCAGGATTTGAAGCTGGCTAGTCTCACTCCATTGCCACACTCTAACCACTTGGCAGCATTGTCTCCTAAGAAAAGTAAATTGCCCAATTCAAGGATGTTAGTAGGCTTATTAGGAATTGATCTGTTGTCCAAAGAAGCCCAGCATGTTTAGTTTTTGAGATGAGTCCTGATATTTTCTGTCACTGAATAATGAGGCTGGATAGGCGAGGTCCTGCTATGTTTTACTACACAGCTGATAATCCCAATTAAATTTCATTCTATTCCCAGCATGCCTGTTTCTGACAATGATTGAAGTAGCTTACATGCACTGATATATTTTTATTCCAGGCCTCTGCAGAGCTCCAGTCTCATTTCAACCACTTCCTAAACATCACTGCTGAATCCAAGCCTTCAGGTACCTCCACTATCTACACTGATCCCTCTGGCTCCACCCTAAACTCACTCTTTGTTTGGACTTCTCTACCTCTGTAAGGATGTCGCCCAGTCACCCAAGCTCGGAAGCACAGGGTAAGATTTATTTCCCTCTTTCCTATATCATCCCTGCCCCATCCCCTCCACAAACATATAATCAATTAGTTATCAAGCCCTGTTGATTCTCTGTGCCATATCTGTTCCTGCCTGGCTCTATTGCAAGGAACCAAACTACTAAAATCAGATTTTAGAGTAAGTTTCCAGCTAGTTTGTCCACATTCAGGCTCTCTGTCTCTTTGATCTAGCTACCAGACTGAGGTTGTGAATC
>CM053577.1:54010928-54225859 GCA_028646485.1 Cryptoprocta ferox | reverse complement strand
CCCCTGAGCTGAGGCAAGAAAGATTTAAAGAGCTCTAGCCTGACACCTGACTGTGGTAGAAAGTCTCTTCATACTGATTTAGCCTGTTCACCCTCCTCAGTTTCTGCTTTGATTCTAATGCCCACCTTAGACCTTAGTCTTAGTACTTAAATTTATACTACGTGTTTTTTTTTAATGTTTATTTATTTTTGAGAGAGAGAGAGAGAGAAAGAGAGACAGAGAGAGAGAGAACAAGTGGGGAAGGGGCAGAGAGAGAGAGGGAGACACAGAATCTGAAGCAGGCTTCAGGCTCTGAGCTGTCAGCGCAGAGCCCAATGTGGGACTCTAACCAACTAACTGTGAGATCATGACCTGAGCCGAAGTCAGACGCTTAACCGACTGAGCTACTCAGGCACCTCGAATACATGTTTGTTTTTTGAGTTCCTCATGGTAACCTCCTACTTCATACATTTTATACAGTGCCGCCTTACTATCACCCTGCCCATACACTCCATCCCTGTGAGACCCAACTTCCCCAAAGACTCTGCAGTTTCTGATACTCTATCTGCCTCTTTGGAAGCTAGAATATTGTGGTTCATTTGTTCAACAATCAATAAATGTTTATTGAAGGCCCTCTATGTGCCAGAGGCCAGTTACACAACATGCAGCAGGAATGATAATTTCCTGTCTCCCTGGTGTTCACTCTCTCACTGGGGAAAGAGGTTATCTAAAGAAGATAATTTTGGAGAACAAGAAAGACCATGGAGCAAACAAAATGGGCTGCTGAGATGGAGGAAGAGGAAGGCAGAGACTGGTTTAGATAAGATGCTAAGGGAAAGCATCTCAGGTTGGACTTGAAAGTTCAGAAGGAGTCAGCTGTGTGTAAAATCAGGGAAACAGTTCCATGCAGAGGAGACTGCAGATGAGAAAGATCTTACTGGGCCACCAGACTGGCATGCCCTAGAAACAGAAAGAGGCCAACAGATGAGCAAAGGAGGGGAAAGTGGTAAGAAAGGTGGCCATAGGGGCCCAAGCACAGAGGTGTCGTTGTCATGTCCCTGAGAGGTAGTTTTGTTGGATTTCCCCCAGTTGTTGGTTGCCTGGCCCTCCAGATCTTCTGCACTGTTCATCGGACAGACCTTCCCCTTAGCCCCTTCTGGTCTGATTAGTCCTCCTACAACCCCTAGATGCACCTATTTCCATGGTAGGATATGGTTATAGACTGTTGGATTTCACTAACTGCTCATCTCATGGTCATTACATGGGCAATACCCAGTCAGCACACATCCAGGGAGAGATGGTGCCCAACCAAGTTCTACTTATCTTTCAAAGCCCACTTCCCATACCAGTTTCTTCAGGATGTTTTCCTAAATGATCCTAGCTAGAGAAAGATCCTTTCCCCGTAGCCTGCCTTGGTCTGATCTATCACATGCTAGTTTATACTGTGGTGTCACCCTCCCCAGCAGAGTGTATACCTTTGAAAGTAGGGACTATGTCTGGTACAATTTTGTTCCGCTTGGGTTAAATAGCATAATGTCTTGCTCTCAGTAGCCATGTGACAATAACTGTGTTTTGAAGAAGAAACTCTTTGTGATGGTTTATGGCTATTGTCATGAGGATTAAGAATATCTGTAAAGCACCTGGAGCATAGTAGTTTCTAAATAAACCATAATACTATATCATTATCATAATTGTGTGACCTTGGGATAAGTCTTTATGTTTAAATGATGCTGCTGGAAAGAATGATTTCTAAAATGTTCTCTGGTTCTAAAACTTGAGCATGAACTATAGAATCTCAGGAAAAGACAGTCTTTGGCTGTTGGGTAACATTTCCCTAGTGGGAAGTCTTGAGGGCATTGCAGATTTTTTTTATAATATTGGCGGTAATTCACAATAGGTTATTTTCAATAATGGAGCAAGTGGGTATTTGTTCTTAGTAATATTTCAGATGTTTTGAGTGTATAGACAGTGATAATACTTTTTTTTTTCAAATGCGTACCTGAGGTAGCAAACGCTGTCAGAGAGGTGGGTAAACAGAAATTCTCATATACTTCTAATGGGTATATATGTCAGTACACTCTCTTTAGAGGCTTAGAAAATAGCTAGGAAAGATAAAGTATGCATATATTACATGATCTAGTAATTCTGCCCCTAGAGAAACTCTAGCACATTCACAAAGAGGCTTATTTTAGCAATTTATGAGAGCTTTGCTTGTCATAACAAAATTCAAAGCAACCCAAGTGTCTGTGAACAGGAGGGATAAATACATTGTGGTTAATTTATATATGGCCATTTAGATAAACGAATTACATATACAAATGTCAACATGGATAAATATCAAAAACACAATCCTCAGTGAAAAATCAAATTGCATAATCATAATACACATGTAATATATATTATGGATATGAACATATAATGTAAAAGTATAGCAACATGCATGGGAAACATCAAATTCAGAACTCCAGGAGGTATGGAAAGAGGGGAATAAAATTAGGAGAGGGGTATGTAAGGGGCTTCAACTGAATAAAGAATATGTTTTTTCCTTAAAAAATATTTGAAAGAAATAGGGCAAAATATTAAGATTTGACAAAGCTGGATGCATACATCAGTGCTTATTATTACTGTATTCCTTTTGTAAACACATAATAATTAATAGAAAAGAAAATATAACTATTAAAATATGCTAGATTTGAAAGAAAACAGGTAATTTAAGCTACTAGTGAAGTGGCTGTTTAAACCCTGCATCTTAATACTTGTCTTCGTGTTCGCATAGGAAAGATCCCTGGGTTTGAGACTAAGTATCAATAATTACAGTGAATATAATGAAAATAATTAAGATGACACATTTTGAAAAGTATTTCTTACTACTACATCCTGGAAGCGTATAGCGTTCTTTTCCTTGAGACAGATTTCATCTTACCAAACGCCCACCGAAGTACTTAGCTGTGGATTGTCTTTTACTTTCATTTAAATATTTCATGTGCTTATCTTATTTTTCCAGCTGAACCGAACCAGAACCCTGATCACTCAGTTTTTAGTCAGGAGTTTTTCTTGGCAAAAGCATGCTGCTTTCCTACTCAATAAATGCTTTTTGAGGGGATGAATAAATAACCATAATTTGAATGCACCAATTTCGCTTATAAAAGAAACCTCGGCACTCTGAGCACAGCAGAACCATTTATCTACCAAAGAATCTGATATGTCTCTAGGAGGTAGGACATGACAGTAGTCTTTTCCCAATATTCAGGTATCCCAGTCTGCAGAGCCCAACAAAACAACCAACTGACCTGATTCTTTATTCCAGAGTTTATAAAAATGCACACTTCACTTCTTTCTGGAGAAGGCCACTGGCCCCTCAGGCTCCTAGCACAGTGTGGAATGGTTCCTACTCTGCTGTCAGGCATCACTCATTCTCATCCAGGAAACATACACCTGGCCCACCTCTGTTCTCTTTTGATTGACACTTGTATTTCTCAACGGCAAAAGTCAGATTTTAATATACAGACCTAAATACTTACTGAATTCTCAGTGAAAGCAGGAAAAATGAGAGGACACAGGCAAAAGTTTTTCAGCAATGTGGATGAAAGCAATCTTTATTTTTTCTCTAATACTTGGTCCAGCTTTGAGGTTCTCTAGTTCCAGCAGATAAAACGCCAAGCCTTTGTAGTGTGTTTTGTTGTGTTTTTTTCCTCCTTTTTTTTTTTTTTTGATGTGAGCTGGCATCTCTCATGAAAAGATAAAGGCATCAATTAAGTATACTACCAACCCCCAAGGATAAAAGCTATTGTTGTGAACAGGAGTTAGGCACGCACATGGTATCAAGTAAGGGCCTGGAAACAGACTGCTGCCAAGGAAAACAGATGTCTGTCTCCTTCAAGGAGCCCAAATTATGTGTGTATTAGCCATTGCTAATCTCCTGATTGACTTAACAGTGATGGTACCAATGAGCTAATTTGGTTGAGCACAATCATTGCCATTACCATTGTCACAATACAGTTTAAAAATGATTCAATCAGCCAGTAACGAACAACTACAAGGAAGCAATAGCCAAGAAGCCATCCTAAAAGAGCCAAGGATTCATCGAATCCAGAAATGATAAAGGGTCGGATGGTCTCTGCTTCTCCGCTTTGCTGTAACAGCAGAAGTCCAGATGTGGGTAGGAGAGGAATTCCCCCACATAACAATGAGTAATAACGACTAACTCACAATCATAGGATGCATGAGACAATGATGAATTGTATATTTCAAGCCTATAGAAGACAATCAAAATGGTTACTTTCTTCCTAGTGGAATCCACCAACAAAACTGGGACTGAAAGAAAATTCCACTTGAGGTTTTGTACACTGTTTTTCCTGTTTTCCTGACATGGTTATAAATAAGAAAAAGTGCAGATGTTCAGATTCTCTTTGCAGTCCCATGACTGTGTTTCATTCTTTTATTGGGTTGCTCTTATTGTTCCTTTTATGTTGTTGTTTTTAAACTCCCCTGCACATACTGTCCTCAGAACCTTTCTTCTTGCTCCCTCTTTCTTTCTCCATCCTTTCTACCTTTTCTCCCTCCTTTCTTTCATTTCTTCTTCTCTTCCTCATTTCTAATGCCTCAGGATTATTGAGAGAAGAGAGGCAGGTATAGATCATGAACCAGAATCAAGAGAAGCAACCAAAGACAGAGGGCCTGTCTAGAAAAGAGAATGCAATATGTCTTGGCAAAGCCCAGTTAACTCTCTCTGTCTCCTTAGAGGCTAGCTCAGTCCTTGTTTATGTTCATACTAAGGGGGCATATCCAGAAATAAGTTGGCTTGAAGGTTAAATAATTTCAGCATGACCAGGCTGGTCATGAGAACATGAAAAAAGTTCTGAAGTCTGTGTAGAAGGTCAACTTCACTCTTGGGAAGTAGAGGGTCCAGTTTAATAAGTAATGCCTGCTATCAATACAAGATTAGACTCAAACTTTTACTTGCTCCAGAGCTGAGCTCCCTGCTGCCCCTTCCCAGAGATTTGAGGGATGGAATTATTAAAAAGTCCACTGGCTGGGATACTGCAAAGTCATTTGAGCTGCAGTGGGCTTTGTTGTGTGTTTCTTTTCTTTGTATCAGTTACTCTGGCAAACCCCTATTAACATATGTGTTTACCTCCAAGCTCTTTTCACTTTTTAAACTGAATCACTTTACTCTCATGAAGGTCTTATGAGATTCCTACAAACAATCAGGAAAAACGATGTCCAAGGTCCTGGTCTTCACTGCCCAGTGGTCCAAGGCTGTTTCTACAAGATACAAACACCTAGGTGCTTCCAGATTTTGGATGTTGGTCTGCCTGATGCCAAACATCTGGATAGTTGAAAACATCAGGATGTTTGGCATCAAGCAGACAAAACATCTGGATGACTGCTTGAGTTTTTCACTTTTTAACTGGATGTTTGGTGTCATGTAGACACAAGCTGAGGTTCTGACTTCATCCTGTAACAGCTCCCAGGCTGCCAGGCTGGCTCCAGATTCCTTTTATTGCAACTGACATTTTTACAAGGAAACTTTGCATTCTGTGTGATGCCTGTTGCTCTTACACTCAGAAACAGACTCATTACTCACAAAAAAACAGCACTGAACCAACCCCCAAACACAACATGCTTGAGCAAGGATTTGAAGAAGCTGGAGAATTTCAGAATCACCACTGTCTTTGTGAGTAGAATCATGACACAGCTTTACTAAGAGGGGGTGGCTGGCAAGAGAAGATCTCCAGAGTGGTAAAAGTGCCAGATCCATTCTACCAGTGAACTCCCATTTCAGCCAAGAAATATTGTTTCCATGCTGGCACAGGTAGTGCTTCCTACATTGTTGGATACAGATTAATGACAAATGGCCAAATATCCCATAAAATACACCCGTGATTCTACAAATGAAACGGTTGGGTAGTTTAGAAAGCATTTCCTCCAGAATTTTTGCAAATAAGATGCTCAACTGTGCCTCATTTGAGTTTCACGATCAAATGAGGGCTTATGCACATCCCCACTTTGGAACAATTGTGCTAACGATGAAAGTAAATTATCAGCAACTATTTATTGACCACCTCCCATGCCTGGCTGTCATGAACTGCCTGACTTCACACCCTTTCTCATCTCTGCTCTTGCCAAGTGTACTTATTAGCGTCTCCGATGAGCTCATACCTGCCAACTCGCTGTGAGCATCCTGTTCTGAGGCACAGAAGGATCCCTGGCCTTAGAAAGTTATTGGAACAAGTTCAAGCTATACTCTCTCTTCTCCTTCCATGGCAGATATACAAGATGTCTTGTCTGGGACACCTCAGTCTTTGGCCTACGTTATTTGTCTCCATTCGAGTCCCTCATTTGTTTTTTATCCTTGGAGACTGTATTCTTTAACTCTGGGCTTCAATCTCCCCAACTCTGGATGATGCTTATTAGCTATTGGAATTACAGGATTTGCTGCTTCCTGCCTGCCTTAACAGCAACCACTTGTTGAGTACAGGATCTAGCACGGAGCTGACCTTTTTTATAAACTACCTTATTAAATCCTCACATGAGGTCAGTAGTGTAAACTACTATTTCACAGAGTAGAAACCAAGGTTCAGAGCAATTTAACAACTTGCCTGAACTCCCATGGTAGAAGCTAAGAGAAGTGGAGGCATCATTCAAACCCAGGATTGATGCCTAAGCCCAGACATATAACCATTATTCAGTGTTGCCTCAGTTTGTCTTCTAGACTTGATCTTTTGCTTCCCTGGACCAAGTATATCTCTGCCTTCAACTTTTCCTTCCTTGGCTGAGTTTATTTGCTTTATGCCTGACATGGATTCACTCTTTCATTTATTGGGCAATATATCTGGAATACCCACTCTGTGGCAGGCACTGTATTTTGTGCTGAGAATAAAATGATAAACAAGATACGACCTAGGCTCTGCCCTTATGACTTAGCACCTAGTGGGGAGACAGACAAGGACAAAGACAATTTTAATGTGGTGCAATAAATTTAGTGACACAGAAGCTATTTATAGCAACTGGTGGCTAAATTTCCGGTCCCGGGCCCTTCTGGTTTTCCCTGCAACTGGTCCCATGGGGTCCTCTTTTTCTCTCCCTGACTCAGCTGATGTTGGCTTCTCTGAGTCCCCTCCCAGCAGGGTCACTCCCACCCTGAACGTAGGCAGATGGAAGGTCAGCAGTCTCAGGGCCACCATCTGGGGGAACTTAGACTTCGGTTCTGTTCCCCAGATCTGATATTCAGGCAGAATTCCCAGTCTCCTACAGCTCCCCCAGCCTCTTTTGCAGCCTGGGAGGTATTGGTTCTAGGGTTCTAGGAATGAGCTGTCTTATTGCTAGCATCTTCCTCGGAGGCTCATAAGGTCTATAAGGGTTCAACTAAAAGTCCCAAGTTTTTGGCTAAGTTACCTTCCTCAATGTTTTCTAGGTGTTCTTTAGGATTGAGGCCATAGTATTCCCTCACCCAGGGCAAGGGTCCTAGAACCTAAGGAATACATGACTTTTGGCTTGGGCTGGTCTAGTGTTCAGAATCCTTTTTGCCATGTTTCACCTCCTGGACAGGACATCCTGAGGCCAAGGTTATGAGAATCTCAAGTGAATTTGCTGTATGTAAATCTACGTTAGGCTTGGGACCACTGAGCTGCAACTTTTAGGATCACTCACTGTAGACTGGTCAATACGGGTAATTTTCTTAGAAATACAGAAACCTAAAAGAAAATGTCATCTCTCTCAGAAAAGTGATTACACATCTAATTAAATGCTCAAAAATATTTGTTGAATAAATGAAATAAAGTCAATACAAGAACTGGTACCAGCACTCAACCAGCACAGATTCACACACACTGGTCGCCCAGTAACCATTTCCTGATTTGAATTTGTTTGCATTGAATTGAATTACAATTTATCCAGAGAGATAAGATTTATAGGTATGAAACAATTAAAAGCAATAAAAGACAGCACACCTCGGTGTCTCTGTATCATATCAACTGTCCTGTGGTTAAAGGAGATAGCCCTAGGGATCAACGTTGTCAGCAAAAATTTACAGAAGATGAGGGACTTGAGATGGACTTTGGGCTGTTAATGCATTTCACATTTTTCCAAATGAGTTTTTCAAATGGTTCCATAGTAGATGTAACACCCTCATTTTATTTAAAAAAAAATTTAAAGTATTAAGAGATTATTTAAAAGGTATTCATATGTAAGGTAATAATTTTGTTCTACCTTGGCAAATATTGCCTACTGCATGCCAGCCTTTATTGCCAAGAATTAAGCATATGACATGGGCAAGAAACACATGGTGTCTCCTTTGGGGCACCACATTGGTATGTATAGGGGATAAATTAGAAATTAAAAGACAATGTAATAATCATTAAAAAAGAATAATGTAACATGTGCTATAGGAACCCAATGAATGAATGATATAACCTGCCTTTCTGGCTGTGGCAAAAAATGGGAAAACATCTGTAAGGAAATATTGTGGGCTCTGAGTCGAAAGATGACCTTTAGTTCATTGTGCTGGGGAGAGAAAAAATATCAGAGAGGCAATGACTTGTATTGGGAAAGAACATGGCATGCATGGATGTTGGACAGGGAGGTTAAGAGCAGGTGATCAGGGGCACCTGGATGGTTCAGTTCGTTGAAAGTCTGACTCCTGATTTAAGCTCAGGTCATGATCCCTGGGTTGTGGGACTGAGGCTCCATGTTGGGCTCCCTGTTCATTATGGAGCCTGCTTAAGATTTCTCCCCCACCCTCTATCCCTCTTCCTCTTTCCCTACTTTCTCTAAGAAAGAAAGATAAGTAAATAAAATAAGCATTTTAAAAAAAGAACAGGCGATGAAGCGCCTCTATCATCTTGCCAAGGTGGCTGAAGAGGGATTTCTGAACTTTGTGCTGGCTTATCGTTCTAGACCATGGACTCTAGAGCATTTTCTCTCTGCTTTTTTTCTTCTTTCTACCTTAGCATCCAGACCTGCACTCTTTCTGCTTGGCTCTTATTACCCAGATTCATTCACGTGCCGGGACCAGCTCCAACAGCATCCAAAGTAGGACTACCGTCTCCATCAGCTCTCCACAAGGTCTGTGCCTTCAGACCGTCTCCAGGAATCTTCCCCTGTGGTTGAATTCCACCTTTGCTTTCATGGGAGAAATCTAAAAGAAGGATGTCCATGACCTTTCTACAGAGTCAGAATAATTGGCTTTTTCATACATTCCTTATGACATCTGGAAAAATTCAAAACACCTCACTGCATAGAAGGGACAGAGCAGAATATGGTACACACCACCATGGTGTTCATTTCTGGCCCCTGGCTGCAGAAGCACTTATTTTTAAAGATGGTAAAGGATCAAAGCCAAGCATGTCGGTTATACCTCATATCCTATAGGCTTGCAAATGTGATTCTTTTCTCCCAAATATTAGGCAATTCCACTTTCCATTTTGGCTAGTCAACAGATTTTTAAATTGTTTTAGAAATGGAGTGGCCAGCAGAAAGAATCTCAAATTCAGTAAACCATGCAGAGGATCATCCTTCCTTTTGGCCCCATGACAATGCACTCCAAGAATCCCAGGTGCTTGTTTCTATTCTGGGAGTGGGTTCTAGTTTGGAGATTTGCACAGTCCATTAAATCATTTCTGTGTCGTGCTGAGTCTTCCTGCCATGAGCCCAAGCCCTCCACATGAGCATGAAGCTGTCAGAATTCCCTGCTAGGAAAAACAGAGCCTTCACTGAGCTCAACCTGTCAGGGTTTCACTGTTTTCACAGCATTTTAAAGGAAATGGTACATATTAGGGACCAAGTCAAGATTTCAGCTTAATTCTCTGCAGGCCAGACTTGTATCATGTGTTTCCCAAAGCCTGTCCCAGTACTGACTGAGTTTACGAAATGGTGTTCTCCCCTCATGGATTTTTATTTAAAGGAAAAATACACTTTTTCCTTCTACATTAACTATTGATTTTTTTCATTTTTCTTACCATATTTATTTTTGGTTTCACCTTTTCCAAATTTAAGGTAGTGCAGCCAGATTTCTAGTCTCACTTGGCCTCTTATGCAATGCTTCTCAAACCGAATTTTGGGGATTTTGTTAAAGAGCAAGAAGTTCTGAATCAGGAGATTAGGGTGGACCTGAGATTCTGCATTTCTAACAGGCTCTCAGGTGATGGTAATGTTGCATGTCCATGTATTGCATTAGTGGTAGCATGACTATAGAATACTGAGCTCCTTCCATGGATCAGGCATTGGGAGAAGAGGACAGAATACACTTTATATTTTTATAACAAGTGTACAATCCCAGTTACTTAATTAATAAAACCTGATTTTATTCTCAATTGAGAATTATAAGTGACCAAAAGTTAGACTGTTTTATCTACATCTATCTATCAATTATTGATTTACTTATAAGCGGGGTCTTCTCACTTTCCAGGAATTATAAAGTGGTCACCATTAACTTTGATTCCCTAAGATTTGCCCCCCTTTTGGGTAAGTGAAACACATAATGGTTTATCCTGAGAGGTGGGTGCTTCCCAAACTTTTTTATTTCATATAACTGGAAAATATAATGTTGGTATGTTACCCCAAGGGAAGCTGTTTGTCTCTGGAGTAGCTAGAAGCCATTGGAAAGCAGCTGGCCCAGGGGCTGCCCATTGGAGATCAAACTGTGGCCTAACAGCAACCTGTACACTCAGCCACCTGAAGGGCAAGCTCTGTTTTTTGCTATAGCACTTCAGCTTCAGAAATTCATCTTTAATATATAAATGCCAATGGGAAGAGTAATATCAAAGTCCCTATCAGCTAAGAGTCTGGTGGGGATTAACTGAGAGCTAACCCAAGTAAAGGAGGAATCTGGTTATGGCCTAAACTATGCCAAGGAAAAAGAGGAGAAGCATAGGGCAGGACAGGAGATAAAGGATGGTAGAAAGACACCAAAAGTGAGTTTACCTTCTTCAAATTTTGCCAAAGGCCTGCCTGTTTCAGTAGTAATCATACTTGCTCCAAATATTTCCCCTTCACCCAGCATGGACTGTGGGTCTACATGAAGACCAAGTAATAAAAAGTAAAGTGATAAGAAACACAGGTATCTGTGTTTTTCTGCTTTTGCATTGAATATGTATTTTTTCCCCTCAGTGAGTTGAAAGGCAATGACTTTAAAGTTTATTTATTTATTTTGAGAGAGAGAGAGAGAAAGAGAGACAAAATCCCAAGCAGGCTCTACACTGTCAGCACAGAGCCCAACACCGGGCTTGAACCTAAAACTGTGAGATCATGACCTGAGTCAAAATCAGGAGTCGGTGTTTAACCAACTGAGCCACGCAGGTGCCCCAAAAGGCAATGACTTTATATAAAAAATTCTTTTGAAATGTTTCTATGATGAAGAATTAGCACCCAAACCCTATAAAAGGTAACCTTCTCCTGCAATATGTTTTCTTCCTTGCAGACCAGAGTCAGCACACATTTTCTATAAAGGGTCAGAGAATAAATATTTTAAGCTCTGTGGTCCATACAATATCTGTAGCAGCTATTCAAATGTTGTAGCATCCACAAACACTACATAAACAAATGAGCATGAATGTGGTACACTATAACCTTATTTTCAAAATCAAGTGGTGGGCTGGATTTGGGCTGTGGGCTGCAGTCTATGACCCTGTTATGGATGAAAACTTACATATTAATTAACCAAAAATAAAAGTTGAATATGGAAGTGCATATCTACTTCAAGGTAAGATGCACAATCACAGAGGCATGGGGATAGATCTCTTCTGAACACCAGATGCTGAACACAAATACCCTCCCATAGCTTCTGGAAAGTGGTAGTGTGCCCGGCAAATTGCCCAGGAGTAAGCTATAGGGGGGAAATTAAGGCTTAGTTGAGGCAAATGTTCTATAAAATAATCCTTCTAGGTCAACTTGGTAGATAGATTTGAAACTCCACTATTTTGCATAATTTTTGCTTTTTTAAGTTTTCCATCCACCCTTTGCCATAGCAGTTGTCATGCATGAAATGGCACAAAGAAACAGTCATCTACAGAAATACTGCACAGTTGGTACAGGTTGGGTTTTTATGTTTTATTAAAATTCTTCTTTGAGCACATACCAATTTATCTCCATCTTTGAGCCTATGAGACTATGCTAATTTGAATGAATGCCTGGTTTATGAAGTGGGACCATCTAGCAGTTTAAATTGTGCTCTCTGAGTTTCTCAAAAGAGGCCACATATACACCATAAATATTATGTAACAGTTAAGTAAACTTTTTAGGATCGTCAAATATATATGTACATTTACTGCACATAGTATTCAAATATATACATATTCAGAAGTCAAACATTTTTCTTCCTGTGTGGCCCTTTCTACATTAACTATTAAACTGCATTTTAAATGTAAATTAAAGGTATTCAAATGCAAGCACTTTTATGTTAATTGCACAAGTAACAATTTACTTCACTCAATTATGTTTCCATTTTTGTTTTGTTTTTACAGGAAGTGAAATCCCTGTCAGATAGAACAGTAGGTAAGACTGGGATTTCTTGTTTGTAATAAGTGTGTTGTTCACATTATGCCTTTTAACATTTATCCTAAATCAACCCTTTAATCTAGGAGTCTTTGATCCTAGTTCCTTTCTAGAGTCTTCAATACCAGAACTTCCCCCGAGTTATTCTTGTGTAAATCGATATCATGGATGTTAGAAGGCAATAAGTGAACAATGCCACATCTAGTATTTATAACAACAGGGATTATTAACTTAATTACCTTATCCTTTTGAAATATCTGAAAAAGAATTATGACCTCTGGGACACCAGCAACAGTCACCTAATCTATTTCTTAAGTTACAGCAGCAAAGTCTCCAGCAGGCATCCCTATGTGGTCTGGCTTATTGCAACCACTATCGGGCATTTTGCAGAGTGTTCCGTCATGGAATTCTAAAGGCAGAGTGCTGACTGTAGGAGCCTTGAATTTCTTTACAAAGTAAAATTACAAAGTTAAGTTTGGGGATCAATTTGGAAGTGTTTACTTTCTATTTTGTCAAGTGAGAACAACAAACAGAATTCTTCCATCTATCCTATCTATAACTTCAAAAAAGGAAGGACACTGGAACCAAAATTTTAAGAAGGAAATCATCTCAAACTGAAGTAACAGATCTTTTTTGAAAAGACCCGCTACATTGTTTTTATCTTTCCTAGTTTGAAAAGACCTGCTACATTGTTTTTATCGTTCCTATTTTAATGTAGATTGGAAAACAAATGAATAAATGATAAAGAAGATAGAGGAAGTTAGAAAATCTTATCTTAAATAGAATTAGAAGGGTTATTTTCTCTATTTAGACTAAATCATTTGGAACTATTCCTTTATGGCAAGTGAATTTAAAAGAGTGAAGGATTTAAGAGTTAGGAAAGGTCTTCCCCTCAAGCACTTCAAGCACTGTAATTCTATGAGATATGTTCCTTTAACAGGATAGGATCTTTCTTAGAATATCATCCCTGGAATTACAGTGCAGGAAAATTTATCTTAATCTTTGCTAAACTTTTCAGGTGGTCAAATGAAAGCCATTATTGGAGCGAGCTATTAATAAGATGATTTTAACTGGTAGTGATAATAATAACCATATACAAATATTAAAGAATGGCCATCCTTCTATATAAAGCAATATTTCCTGGTAAATCTATTTTAAAAACATTTTAGATGGAAAATTACCATACCCCACACAACAAAAAATTTGCAGAAGATGTTTTCAACTCCTTTCCTATCCAATTCTCATTTCCTGTCCATTGGCCTCGGGGGTATAAACCAAGCAAAATTTCAAAAGCTCTTGGAAAAACAGAAGCTGTGTGTGTGTGTGTGTATGTGTGTGTGTGTGTGTGTGTGTGTGTGTGTGTGTATTAGGGAGGTAGAAGGATGGTAAAATCAAAACAGATGAAAACTGTCCCTTTTTCTGTAATTTGCCTATGTCTTCCAAAGGCACACACACACACACACACACACACACACACACACACATGCTCTGGGTTTGTGAATTTCCCTGCAAAAGGCAGAGCCTGACTGATAATGTGCTGTGATGAGGGAATCCAGTGGAAGCATTCACTGAAGGAACATAAATGGTTTGGGAGACACCAAAGTTATCTTATCATCAGGGCTGTCAGTAAAGCTGCTATAAATAGTAACACTTAATTCATTATATACTAAAAAACATGGAGGATACTAAATGGGATCTGGACTGGGTATGTCATACTAATTCAATACCCTTTGGAGTTGGAGGGTCAGGCTGAGACAGCACCACAGAGTGGAGCTGGAGAGTAGAAATGTATGGGAGCCGCTGTGCCCAGAGTTATGAGTCAGTGTATGTTGAGACACAACAGTGAGTCTGGCTGTATGGATGGGCTTATGCTAAGAGAGAAGAGACCATTAAAAAGTGAAATCCCTGCATTGTGAGATTCTACAGCAACACAGGAAATCGGCATTAGGATCTGTGGTTTCCTGCAAACGGGGAATCTAATAGAACATAAAAAACAAAGCCACATGTTTCCATTATCGATGGAGATGTTACTCAAAGATTTCTCACTCTGTTAGTGTTAGGAACAAACATATGTGGGATAAAACAGGAAGTCAGAGAATAGTAATTCTAGAAGATGGGAATAGGATGTGTGTAAAATATTTGCTCAGAACATCCTTGGTAGCCTATCAGGAGGAGCAGAGCTGGTTAATGAGTTAATGAAAGAATAATGAAAATCATAACTCATATTTACTTGAGGAATGACGCTGTTTCAGGCACTATGAGGCTCTATTCAGTTACTAAATCTGTGCTCCTAGAAGAGCACAGGGTGGATTAATAAGGACATCAGTCATGGGTAGCTGCCTTTTGTTATCGCCACTGGCAAATTTACTATCTTTATTATGCATTCCAGGTGACTAATATCAATAAATTGTCCTCTGCTTATTAGAAAGAAAGAAGTCTAAATACTGAAAAAAAGGATAAACAACATACAGATAAATATTTTGAAAGAGCCCAGATTTGGAAAGTCCTAATACATTGCCAAACTTTCAACATTTTCCTCACCACAGAATGACTCCTCTGAGAACAAAGTAATTGCTGACTTCAAAGAGCTCCAAGGAAGTTCAGTGGATGGAAAGAATTTGGCCAGCAACTGGGTGAATCAAATCTAGAGTTTTTCTTTCAATCACTAGTGTGTGTGCATGTACGTGTGTGTGTATGGAAAGCACATGAGTATTTCTGCAAATTTTAACTCACTATCGAAGTATTTCCCAAAGTTTAAAATTCACTGGAGAATAGTGATGCTGCCTCTGGGTTGCTCTCAGAGAGTTTAATTATGGGCACCAGTGGTTCCCAAACCTAGCTGGGCCTCAGAATTGTATGGAAAGCTTTAAATGTATATGTTCTGTGGGGAGCCTGGGTGGTTCAGTTGGTTGAGCATCTGACTTTGGCTCAGGTCATGATCTCACAGTTAGTGAGTTTGAGCCCCACGTCGGGCTCCGTGCTGACAGCTCATTGCCTGAATCCTGCTTCGGATTCTGTGTCTCCCTCTCTCTCTGCCCTTTCCCCACTCATGCTCTGTCTCTCTCTCTGTGTGTCTCAAAAATTTGTAAACATTAAATATATACATTCTTGAGTCCTAACAGCCCTACTCAATCAAGCTCTCCAAGGGTAGAGCTGGCATGTATGTGTATATATTTATACGGATGATTCTGATACCAATTTGGATGTACTCTGACATTTAATTCAGGTTGGCAGGGAATCTTGTGAACTACCCACCTAAAGAGCTCCATAGATACTTAGGTTGAGTGGCTGTTCCTATTAAGTTATTCCCTTAATAACAGCAGATCTGGATAGACCTCAAAGGCTTTAACTTTGATGGATTGACCTGTCCATACTGCCAAAAGAGACCTTGCTTTGCATTCTTGTCTTTCAAAGAACATGCTCCATCATGAAATCCTAAAAGAACCTGGCCAACCTGACTTTGAAATTGCCTAGCTGTAGGGACTGATGCCCCTCAAATAGATTTAGGGAACATATCTTAATATCTGTCCTCAGTAAGATGCCAACATGGATTCCAAACAAATAATTCAAATGGAAAATCTCCCAAATGCCACGAGACATTATTAATAAGCTCTTCGTTCTGCTGATTCTTCTTTTAGTTTTCTATGTTTGTGTAGTCTCTTGGTCTTAGAACTCTCCCCACTATAAATTCAGCTTTTCAGGTGTTAAAGCTATCAATGGACAGAATCACATACAAGGGACTAGTGCATCACACTGCTAGCTTAAAAATCCTGAGACCACAGCTTCTTAAGTTTTTAGGCCACTAAGTCTCAGTGGAGGACAGCCCACTTCAATTACTGATTTTCCTTTTTTTGAAAATTATTTTGGTAAACCAACTTCTACCAGCATCTCATATGATATGTTTGTGAGTTTGGCAAAATAGAAAAAGGTGTTTTCAAGATCTCAGATTTCATTTTTTTTTCGTGGAGACACAGGGACATGGACACTTGTTCTCATCCCTGAGAAATGGTCCCTGAGTCAAAAATGCTTTGCTCTTGGCCAGCGCAGCTTTAAAGGCACATGCTTTCTACTTCTTACTCCAATCCTTTCTTTCATTTTGGGTCTTAGCAGTTATGGAAGTTGGAAAGAATGCATTATTCATTGAACAATGCATCTTGACATTTAGCTATCATTACTATGTGCCAAGCACTTTAAGGGATACAAGGTAACCATGGGGAGAATAAATTATAATTTCTCATGCAAGGTAGAAAGTGAACATGGAAGAAGAACATAAAAACTGCTATGAGTTTCATGGTTATAGCTATATATCTTATAATGGAAGAGAAATTTACTAGGGAAGGTTTCCTTTCTTTCCCTCCCTATTCCCTCTTCAGTATGTGGTATAACAACTCCTGAAATGGCTGTGAGGTCCTGTGTGTCAGCAGTCTCTATTAAAATGTCAGGATCCATCAGGTTGATGGGGACTAAGGCTAGCTTTTCAGTAGAACATCTCAGATCACCTGGGGAGCTTGCCGAGCATGGAGATTCCTGCTTGTACCACAGAGGTCCAGATTCACAGTACTGGGGTGACTCCCTCATGCCATCTCCAGGTGTATGTGCAAATTTCTCCTGGGGATTAGGCCAGTGTCTTCTCATTGAGACAGTCAACTCTTTAAGAGTCAGAACCCTGATTTAAACTGATTTTGTTTCCGACAACCCCTAATCCGCAAGGAGACACGAAGGAAAGTAAAGCTGAACACCTAACAGCAGTCATTTCGATGGCATTTAATTTCCACTGCCACCTATTTCATGGGTGTGAAGACAGACTGAGAAAATAGCAAGTGAATGACCTGAGGTCATAGGAGGTAAGTGGTAGAACCTGGCTCTGGACTCAGATGTTCCTCCTCCAACTCCAATGCTGTTTCTATGCTGTCTCCTAGGTCACAGAGTAGTTAGTACCTGCCAAATGGAATTGACTCAGAAACAAAGTAGTGCTTCCTGAGTACTCAAGCATGAGAGTGGATTCATCTATTTCTTTCGGCAATTCTATGAGTTTGTGCCATAAACACCAGTGAAGAGACCTGTACTCTGGCACCTCTCCCTGCCGCAGGCCCCCAGACCTTGGCGATGTGGTGCGCTGGCGACCCAGACGCAGCCCCATGTGGCCTGCAGCCAGTGGTGGGGGCAATGGAACCCCACCCAGCCATGCCGGAATACCTTTTCCCTTCTCAGTTTGGTAATTGTAACAATGGCTGAGCAGAGACGCCGCATACTATTGGCAAAAGATCTTTTTCCGGCCCTACCCTTTGAGACAGAGAAAAGGAAAAGCCACCTTCTAAGGTTCCACTGCTTTTTCCTCAAAGTTATCTTTATTTTTCATGGTTGCATGAGCAGAGCTCATACCATATTGGCACCATTCAGAAAAGGGACAATCATTCTATTATTCATCAAGGTAACTGAGAAATTTGCACCTGTAGCCATGGTTTAGTTTTCTGCTGTACATATTTACGATGTAGTTATTACCTTTTGAGATATTAAAATAATTTTATCTTTCATTTCATGTAACATCCATTAGCTAAAGTATATTTTTAAAATAGTCAACAAATTAACTGCAGTAGAAAGAATGCAAATTGACTATTAGCTAAGTTGACTAAGGTCTACATGGAATGTTGTGGTTTGAGGTATTCTGATGAGAACTCTTTTATCAATTTAAACTATTATTAGTCTTCTTAGCACATATTTTCTGTGCTCTGAGATAAAAAAATGTTTATAAACTTAATTTTCCCCTCATGGCTTAAAGCCTTTATCTTGATTATTTGGACCTTTTGGCTTTCTTCTTCAGTGCTGTGATTCATTGGTTTCCTGTCACTTCACTCTGCAGGGTCTGGTTTTCCCATTGACAGCCAGCCATATATTCTCAGCAATACGAATTAGCCTGAAGTACTTGGGGGCTGAGATAGTGGCTCCCTGACTTGTTTGGGTCTATGGGGAGCTGTGGCCATGACCAAACAAAACAACAACCAAAAGGAAAAGCTACCAGGTCCTCCTGTATTTGGACAGTGCAGATGTTATTTACAGCCTTGTTTATG
Source organism: Cryptoprocta ferox (assembly GCA_028646485.1). Taxonomy (NCBI): domain Eukaryota; kingdom Metazoa; phylum Chordata; class Mammalia; order Carnivora; family Eupleridae; genus Cryptoprocta; species Cryptoprocta ferox. The sequence goes on along the minus strand of CM053577.1, from coordinate 54,207,320 downwards.
AAGTATTTTCTTGGGCCTGCTGGCTAGCATCCACACACTTTGTCATTTTAGAGCACACACGTCCTGTCACATGGTGATGATGTGCCCCGAACAAGTAAACAGGCAGGAAGACTATTATAAGGGTAGAAAAATCTTTGAACATAACATTGTGCTTCCTCACCCCACTTCCAAAACAGACAAAGGAAAGCAAAGAGGAAGAAAACTGAAAAGTGTTTTATTTTTATTTTTATTAAATTTTTTAAATTATTTATTATTTTTGAGAGAGAGAGACAGAGCATGAGGGAGGGGCAGAGAGAGAGGGAGACACAGAATCTGAAGCATGCTGTGGGCTCTGAGCTGTCAGTACAGAATTTGACTCAGGGCTTGAACTCATAAGCCGTGAGATCATGACCTGAGCCAAAGTGGGACACTCAACTGACTCACCAAGGTGCCCACCAAAAAGTTTTATTTTTAGATTTTTAATTAGCCACAGTCAATGCAGCCATTTTGAAACTCCTACTGTGTGCAAAGTGCTACAAACAAAGAAGCTGAATAGTTCATGAGCCCAACTCTCAAGGCCCTCAAGCGCCCAGTCTAGTGAGAAGCGGATATTAATAAACACGGTGAACCACAGCAAGCTGAAGGTACAGTTGTTGTAACACTTGGGAAGGGTACAAACATTCATTCTAGAGTTATTTATAATACTGAGAATGTAGGGAATATCATATCCCTCAAATTAAGAGAAGGATTAACTAAATTAAAGTCTGTCCCTACAGTGGAGGGCTGTGCTGCCCTGTTTACTTCCATCACTATTCAAAGTCTCCCTGAACAACCCTACCCCCACTCCCTTGGTCTCATGTCTCCCACGGGTGTATGTTTTGTAGTCTGATCCAGTCTCCTGATGTTCTGATCACTTCCTAAACTTCTCCACCATGCTGTTATCAGCAGAATCCTCTGCACACCTTATTTGGATCTTATGCTCTGAACATTCTCAGTTTACCCAAAACCTGAATGTTCCCTAAGGATAGTATAGCCCATGGCTAATCTTAGGGGGAGGCTGTCATTTTCTCTACTCCAGCTCCCCCAGCATCTGGACGTGCACAGGTATCCTTCTTGCTCCTCCCTCAAAATCTCCACTTCTTTTCATGCTTGGCTGCCATTAGGAGCCAGCTGCTACCTGTCCTTACTGAAGTAACTGACAGTCAGGTCATTCTTCCTTAGTCACTAAAGACTAAGGACTATTACCTTTCCATCTGAAACCATCCTTGGGGACTCCACCACCCCCATAGACAATTTAGCTAATCTACTGTCCTCACAGTTCCTTAATCTAAGTTGTGATGTTCTTTTCCTTTTAACACCTCCACCAATCTCTTCCATGGTTATGCCCTAGATTTTGACCAAAATCTTAAGTTTTTCGCTCTCTGTTCACCATCTCTTCTTTTCCAACTCACTTACTGAGGTAGCCTTACTCCATTTCTTTGGCCGTATAGGGTCCACCAATCTATCAACCTCACCATTTTTCGGTACCCATTATCTGCCCCAATACATATCCCAATGTCTCTTTCTTTACCAGACTCTGTGGCTCATTGCTATCATCACTTCTTTGCATATGCCCTCAACCTTTGTAGTGAGTTGAATAGTGTCTTCCAAAAATTCATATCCACTCAGAACCCTAGAGTAGGACCTTATTTGGAAATATTGTCTTTACAGATGTAATTAGTTAAGATAAGGACATACCATTTTAGGGTAGACCTTAAATCTAATGACTGGTACCTCATAATAAGAAGAGAAACATGTACAGAGACATAGGCACAGGGAAGATGGGGGTAGAGAATGGAGTTACATTGTGCCACAAGTCAAGGAATGCCAAGGACTGCTGGAAACCACCAGAAGCTAGAAGAGAAGTATGGGATTTTTTTTTTTTCCTCAGAGCCTCTGGAAGGACCCAATCCTGCTGACACCTGATTTCAGACTTTTGGCCTTGTGAACTGTGAGAGAATATATTTTTGTTGTTTTAAGCTACAAAGTTTGTGATAACTTTGGGAACTAATGCAACCCTCCCTCCTTTATACCCATACAGCAAAATACCAACACTGATTAAACCCAGTTCTTCACTTCTTCTGTGCCTGCACCTAACTGACAGATTTTGGTTGAAAGAAATCACACAAATTAACTAAGTGATTTCACTTGAAAGTTTGACCACAGGTCTTAAAGTCTTAAAGTCTCTTGACATCCTCTCATAATTCAACAACATTTTGCATTTATTGCTTCTTCTATTTCCTGGGGCAAATACTTCATACCTTTTTCTGCCTTTCATGCTGGTGACTCTGCCTCTGATTACACTCAGAAAATGGAAGTAATGAGAAGAGAAATAATTATTCTTCCTTCCACCAAATCTACTAACCTACCTGCATTTGTACACACATTTGTCTATTGTTCTTCCTGTTCTATTCATTTAATACACAAGTGCTTATTGAATGGGTATTATATACCAGGCGATGTTATAAATTTGAAGGATAGCAAAGTCCCTTCCCTTTGGTGATTACATTCTTGGGTAAATCAATAAACACATGTTCAACATAATATTAGACACAAAATGTGTTATGACGGGAAGCACAGGAGACCGAAAGCAGAGCTGTGGTCAGGAGGTAGGGTACAATTTTAGGGGAGGTATTCAGAGAAGACATCTCCCATTAGGTATGAGCAGAGTTCTGAAAAAAGTGAAGGAGGGATGATCTGTCTTTGCTTCTTTCTAAGGCTTTATAAAACACCTTGTAGTCTGGATCCCATCTGACTTGTCCTACTTGGAAACTTTGGTCTTACAATTTTCACCCACATTCCTCCTGTGTTACTAATATCCCTTTCTTTACTGGATCACGTCCATCAACATACAAACATGGTACAATATCTGCCATCTTGTAAAAAATGCCCCTGGAATCTACATCCCCATTACCATTCTTCTCTTGATTATAAAACACTTCCAGTGGCACCTGGGTGGCTTAGTTGGTTAGCATCAGACTCTTGATTTTGGCCCAGGTCATGATCTCATGGTTTGTGAGTTCGAGCCCTGCATCAGTCTGTGCACTGGCAGTGCAGAGCCTGCTTGGGATTCTCTCTTTCTGCCCCTCTCCCACTTGCACACACGCACATGCACTCTCTCTCTCTCTCTCTCTCTCTCAAAAAAAAAAAAAAAACCCAAAAAACTCTTCCAGTTTCCATATTAGCTGTCTCACTGTGAACCACTCTAATTATGTTATGTTTTCATTCCTACCAATAACTTCCATCTTGTAAAGTGCAAAGTCAAAATTTTAGCCCTCATCTTATTTGATTTCTTAGCAAAATTGAAGCAGACAATCACAAAGCCTCTGTTAAACATCATTTTCTTCTATTGCCTTCTCAGATAACCTAACCTCCATATCCTCCTCTACCCTCACTGAAACCTTCATTCTCAATTTCTAAGTGTCTAAATGTTGGAGCATCCCGGGGTTCGTGCTCAGAGCTCTTTGTCTCAGCATTGGCACACATGCGTTAGGTAACCTCATCCTGTCTCACTGCTTTAAAAACCATCCATATGCTGCTCATGCAGATCTTATCTGCAGGGCCTAAGAGCTCCAGACTCATGAGTATCCAATTTCCTATTCAACATTTCCACTAATAGACATATCAAATTTAAATGTGTACAAAACCAAACTTGATTTCCTTGCCTAACGAGTTCAATGCTCTCGCACTCTTTCCCATCTCATTGACCCCTGGTTGCCCAGCCCCAAATGTTAGATAGTCATTATCTTGAACTCCTTTATGTATTTCTATATACTGGTCTAGCACCAAATCCTGTGAACACTACTTTCAGGTCATGTCTTCCTTTCAGCTCCTCTACAACTGCTCCCTCTCCCAAACCTCCGTTCTCTCTCTCTGGCTGGCAATAAACTTCTCCAGTGGCTATCAGTGTGACTTGCCTACTTCCATTGCTTGTATCCAATACATTACCCAGAATGGTTTTATTAGTATATGAGCCAGACCACATCATTCCCTTCTACAAAATGCTCTAGTGACTTTCCATTATATTCAGAATAGAATCCAAAGTCCATATCATGACTCATGAGGTCCTGCATGATTTAGTCCCTACCCATCTCTCCAACCTCAGTTCTTTTTTTTTCATTCTTTATTAGAGTTTATTGTCAAGCTGGTTTCCATATAACACCCAGTGCTCATCCCAACAAGTGCCCTCCTCCATGCCCATCACCTCCCTTCCCCACTCCCCCACCCCCATGAGCCATCAGTTTGATCTCAGTATTCAAGAGTCTCTCATGGTTTGCCTCTCTCCCTCTCCTCAACTATTTTTCCCCTTCCCCCCCCCCCTTGGTCCTCTGTTGAGTTTCTCCTGTTCCACCTATAAGTGAAAACATATGGTATCTGTCCTTCTCTGCCTGACTTATTTCACTTAGCATAACACCCTTGAGTTCCATCCATGTTGACAAATGGTCAGATTTCATTCTTTCTCATTGCCATGTAGGATTCCATTGTATAGATAAACCACATCTTCTTGATCCATTCATCAGTTGATGGACATTTAGGCTCTTTCCATGATTTGGCTACTGTTGAAAGTGCTGCTATGAACATTGGGGCACATGTGCCCCTATGCATCAGCACTTCTGTATCCCTTGGGTAAATTCCTAGCAGTGCTATTGCTGGGTCAGAGGGGAATTCTATTCCAACCTCAGTTCTTTATGTTCTGTTCCAACCATCCACACCTTCCCAGTGGTCCCCACTGGACATGTGTGTTTCTAACTCAAGGTTATACTTGTACTTCTCTGCCTGGGAGGCTTTTCTCCTCTGTTCTCATCTACATGGCTTACTCATTCATTTCATTTAGGATTTAATTTAAATGATTTCCTCTTTAGAAAGGCTTTATCTGATTACGTTATTTAAAATAGCACTGCATCTATGTCCTATTCAATCATTTTCTATCTCCTAACCTGCTTTATTTTTCTTTGTGGCATTTACTAGTATCTGATATATATTAAAATATAATATATCTGTATATGTATTGGTATTTACTTACTTAGTAGTTTATTTCTGCCTTTCTTACTAGAATATAAATATCAAAGGGTAGGGAGTTTGACTTCATATACTATTTTAACTATAAAATGTAGGACATGGTAGTCATTAGATAAACAGTAGTTTAAGTAATTGAGTAAAAATTACTTTATGGAAAATTTAAGTGCCTGGAGAAAATGTATGAAATAAGGTTAATAATCAAAATAACTATTAATTGCTTATCAGATTCTAGGCAGTTTGCTAAGTGCTTTACAAATATGATCTCTTTAATCCCTAGATTAACCTGAGAGCTAGGAGTATTATAGTATCCATTTCAGAGATGAAGAAGTAGAGTTTTAAAAGACCAAGAAACTGCCTAAGTTCATATACTAGTAGGACAAAGAGCTATAATTCTAACCTAAATTTGTCTGGTTCCAAAGTCCTAGGATACCAAATTGTAATTATATAAATATTTATTCTTATTCATGACAGATAAAGGCCTGGTCCTATTTCAATAGTATCCATACCCTAGATGGCATTCTAGATTAATACAAATTCTTGGGTAGGACAAAAATATTTCATTGAGCTGGCACAAAAGCAAGGAATTCACCAAGCACATAAAAGAAGAGAAACCTGGAACTCTGGGAGATGAACAAATGCTAAAAAGCGGGTTCCAGACGGAAATTCTCACAACACCTGGAAACTTAGAACTTCTGCTTTGACTACTGCTTGGGGTTCAGGAAATGACAGACAAATCTCAGATTCACCAAGGTAGGGAATCCTTGCATGAAATGGGAAGTATCTCAAATGGCCGAATCCCCTATAAAAGGGTGAATAAGAAATTAACTGTACCGTAGAGGAGGTGTACAAAATAACTTGTATAATCTGTGGCTCTGGAAGGGAGGAAAAATACTCTCAGTGAGAATTCATCATAATATTATGGAAAGATTAACTTGGAATTCATGCTTTTAAGCTGAGAATTTAATTTAAATACTTTCTAGTGGGTAGCAGTTCCAGGTAATTGGCAGCAGGAGACACAAATCTGCTCTAAAGAACCAGAAGTTCAGTGAAAGCCTCAAAGAACTCTTATGGGAAAGTTAGCAACTCACACTCACAAATCACACTAAAAAATGGCGTAAAAATTTTCAAAGAACAGGTATTGGCAACAGACTCTGAAAGATTTAACTTTAATTTGTCTTATGCTGAATATAAACTATACTTGATATGTTTGTAGAAATAGAGAAGATAAAAATGTGAATAGAGAACAAGCATCGAATTTTTAAAAGCCAGTAGAATGTCTAAAAATTTAAAAAGGTAATACTTGAAAATAAATTTTGGTTGATTACTTCATCAGCAGACTGAATACAATTGAATAGAGAATTGGGGAGCTGAATGATGGAACTTTAGTCCAGAAGTTTATGGGGAGAACTGCTGAGCCATCAGGCTCATTAGAGGACATGTTGGAGAAGTAGAGTACAATCACCCAGGGCATTCTAGCAGGCTATGTGGAAGCTGAAAACACCAGATCTCAAGTTGCCCCAGCATGGAAGCCATCAGGACAAATGCTTCCAGATGATAATAGGCAGCTCTGAAAAACAGCCAATACCATCAGGAGTCACCAAAGGACCAGCATGGGACAAGGATGTCCTTTCTGCCTAATCCCACAAGGACTCACAAGCCACATCTCTCCCTTTATACACTTGGGCACCCTATTAAGGGACAGTGGTCTCTCTGAGAATTCAAGGATTTTTATCAAAATCAGATACTATTATCCAATTTTTAAATAAGTAGCAAATTACACTAATATGAAGTTAGATTGAAAATTTAGCTAATTTTTATCCACAAAGTAGTTGGGAGTTGTGAATATAACTAGATTAGCTGTGGACAAAACTACGGAGCTACATTTTCTTAGTACATCTAAATATATGACATTTCTCCATTTGCATAATCTTTTATTTAAACTGGTTAAAATCCCATCTAATTCCATTCAAATCTAGTCAGTCTCATTCCTTCTCCATGTATAGTACAGATTGGAAGATAAAACTAAAGATATAGAGAAGAAATGTTCTGTCACAAATTTTGTTGCTCAATGCACATGACTCTAACGCAAGGTTTATGCAGCACTTAGATAATCTATTAAGTAATAAGTTCTTTGATTCCTTGTGCCTCATCTAGAGACTTGGCTTCAATAAATCTTTTACGTAATTCTATAAGCTTAGCAGGGGGAGGAGAGAGCCAGAACTAAATAATGTTTCTCATTTCTGCTGCTTATGTGAAAAATTCTTGGCATCTAGATGTCAGAGGGCAGAGCTCATTTGGAGTAAAGGTTAAGACAGTAGGGCAGTCTCAAGAATGCCCTGGTGGTCATTGTATCCTCTCTCTCAGGGCAGTGATTTTGTATGGATATAAAGAACAACCAACTGGATAGTGAAAAAAATGGATCTTTATACCCCAAATATGCACCCATTAAGGGTGGTAGAAGGCTAGCCAATGTCTAAAGACAGATTCTGACATAGCGGTGCCAAGTCATGATCTGATGAGTGTGATCTGATGAGTGATCCATTTTGCTGACTCATTGAGGCTATCAGTTTTGCAGCTATGATTGGCTCAATGGCTGAGGGCTGATTAAGATATGACTTGATCCAAAAGAGTACAAAAAATTACTTCCAGCAGCAGAGGGATATGATGGGAGGGGAGGGGGTTTTCCTTCTGCAAGGCCTCAGTGGTTGTAGGCTGAGTTGGGAGGAGAAACCAGGCACGGATGTTATCAACTTAGCTCATATATTCCATATTGCTCTCATTCCTGAGTCAGGAAGGATAGCTTACCAAAGAACTCAGGCAGGTCAGACTCTTAGAACCATACTGAGGGACCTGGTGGATGTTGTCAAATCCAGCCTCTCTCCTGCAATAACCTACGCCTGGCACCATGCCTTCTGACTCAGATAGGGCTTTCCCTCCACCAGCCCCACCATGACTGGGAGCCCACTCCCTCAGGAAGGGACATTTTTTTTTTCTGGACCAAAGACTGTCATTATTACAAGGGAGCCTGATGCTTGATTCATGTGACCTGTGTCCAGCTTGACCACTGGAATCACCTGCAGCCAAGGTTTTAACTCATCTAAAGAGCATACTTGTCTTCACCTCTATTTTCTTTTCTTTATGTTCAATTGTTACCTCTGTTGACTTTTTAATATAATCTGTCCAAATATGGCTCACACTCTAGTAGAATTATCTTTCCTGACTTGTGATTTTGTTGCTTGAAATTTCATCTTTACTCTGTTAAAGTCTATCTTAAATGCCACCTTTAAAAAAACCTATCTCTAAAAATGATACTAAACAGCAATTGTACTACTAGGTGTTTACCCCCAAAATACAAAAATACTAATTCAAAGAGATACATGCACCCCAATGTTTAGAGCAGCATTATCAACAATAGCCAAATTATAGAAATATGCCAAGTGTCCATCAAGTGAGGAAAGGATAAAGAAGATGTGGTATATATATATACACAATGGACTATTATTCAGCCACAAAAAAGAATGAAATCTTGCCATTTGCCACAATATGGGTGGAGCTAGAGAGTATTATGCTAAGTGAAATAAGTCAGGAAAAGACAAATACCATGTGATTTCACTCATATGTGGAATTTAAGAAACAAAACAAATGAGCAAAGGGAGAAAAAAGAGAGAGATAAACCAAGAAATAGAATCTTAACTATAGAGAGCAAACTGATGGTTACCAGAGGTGGGGGGGGGGGTGGTGGTGGTGGAAATTAAGGACTGCACTTGCTGTGATAAGCACAGGGTGATGTATGGAAGTGTTCAATCACTAAATTGTACACCTGAAACTAATATTACATCATATGTTAAATAACGAATTTAAATAAAAACAAAAAAAATGATACTAAAACAATGAGAATGTGTCAAAAATATGTGTAATAAATTTGATCTAATCCATTGCAAACTTAATGTTAGATTTACCACATACTATAAGGAATAAATGAACAAAATAATTAAAACCCCCAATAAATGAAACTTATACCTAACTGAAGACAAGGAAGATTAGCTCCTTCTTCCTTTTTTCCTTTGGGAGGAAGTCTGACAATCATTTATTAGCTCTTTTTGATTAATGGCTAAATTTATGGAACTTTTTAAATAGTTCTAAAAATTTATTGCTACCTCTTCATTCCTACCATGATTCTTCATTCAGATTTTATCATTTCTTGCCTATATTCTTATGAAATTAAAAGAAACCCAAGGGAAAGAGATCAGTTATTGGAGGCAAGCTATGTTCTGAAAAGCTTGCCATATGGAGAATATAGGAAGGAATAAGACACAGTTTTTGTCTTAAAGGAGCTTGTAGTCTAAATGGTAGACAGATATGCAAACAAGTAATTATATTGAAGTGTGATTAAGACAACTAAAGCAATGATATGAGACATAGCATTAGCACTGAGGAAGGAATAATTAACTTCTGTGTAGGGGTGTTAGAGAATGCTTTCCAGAATTTACTCTGAACTGCCAGTTTATGGAGTAGGGCAAGGCATTCCAGGAAGAAGGAACAGCAGCAACACCTGGCCTGCTGTGGATGATCTGGATCTTGACTATCTTTTCCAACCTGTATCTCATGCTTATGGGCCCAGGCACTATCAAAATGCTTATTGTATTGTATGGTTCCCCCATACATTCCATGTGGTTTTATGACTTTCTACTTTTGTGTTGTTCCCTTCATTTCCTGCCTTTATCCTGGAGGTGATGGCATAGGGAAGGAAGATTATTGAGCAAGGGAGGAGCATAGTCAAACTTTGTTTTAGAAATATTTTTAGGGCTCTGTTGAGGCTGAATTGAAGGAGAAAAAAAACTATAGTTAGAGAGACTAGTTACAATAGTACTAAAAGAGTCAACAAGACCCTAATCTAAGGCAGTTGCAGTGGAAAAGAGGACAGAATGGATATTAAAGACATTAAAAAGGTGCACTCAAAAGTACTTGATGATTTTCTGAATGGGATGAGTAGGGAGAAGAAATAGGATGAGGTTATAGGAATCTATGATGCCCCTTAGGTTTCTGCCTTGAGTTAGTGGGTATTTGGCATTGTCACCAGCCAACATGACAAGGTAGGACATACAGGTGGGACAGCACAATTGAGGGCAAGATTAATTCCATCCCAGGGAGTCTTTTGGGTAGAGATGATAGTAAGCAGCTGGATTTCAGGAAACACGTCTGAGTTAGGGGTTTACATTAAGAGGCATCATCAGATAGGGGCTAGTTAAAATAAAGAGAATGCATTTAAAAAGTGGAGAAAATATGGGTGAAATTCATAGTTGACTTGCAAAGGGAAAGATTCACTGGGGTCACTGCTATGGTAGAGTCTTTTCTCAGAGTAGCCCAAATGGACAGAATGCTATAGTTCCCAAAATAAAATGAGTGTCAGTTTCTCCAACTTGAGGTGACTAACAATGACCTATCCAGTGTAGGAAAGGTCCACGCTCTCAGACTGAGGCCCTTAAGCGCTTGTCACCCTAAAAATATTATCTGGGTGCAGGAATTTTGCCAAATTACTGGATGTGCCATCTGACAATATGCCTTACAGTGAAATGAATAAGGTGATTTCCTCTCTAAGTAATTACAGTAAGACTTGAAAACTTAAGAAAGAGAACAAATTGTGAAATTATTTTGAAATAAAGAAAGGACATGGTGTACTAACAAATGTGGAAAAAAAAGTGTAATAGTCTTCACAGTCTGATAAAAAAAGGGGCAGAAGAATGCCCATATTTCCCCAGTTACTATCCTACATAGTATTTTTTAAAATAGGTTTTACTGCCACAAATATCAGAAAATGTTTCCCTTTTCAGATTCACTTTCTTTGTATGGTAATAGTCCTGTCTAGATACAAGAATGTAATCAATGATTTTATGATAGAACACCAGCCAAGTGGAAATCCTTCCTTAATTCCAAAGATAAACACTGTATTCATTTACTGCCATTGTTGATTTTTCCAGATTCAGGTTATCTTTTTGATGGAAAAAAACTTGAGCTTAGTTTGAGCAGACTGTTCATGAATGTCACTGGATTGGGTTTGGAAGGGGAGAGGCTTCTTAAATTACCATAAGAAGTGTTGTGCCTGACAGGAATACTAGGCTCAACAATAAATAGCCCTGAGAACAACTTTCCAGAGAAGGGTGGTTCATAACCTCAAAGGAAAGCACCCCTGACGATAGACACAGAGCCTCAAAATCCTACACACATTGATGCTTGGGGAGATCCATGGCAAATGTTGCCTCATTCAATGGCAGAATAGCCCGTGTATAAAAATATACATATTGTCTATTCAGGAAGCATCTCATATCATTAAGTAGCCTGGAAGGAAAAAGGGAAGTTTTGGGGAAACACTTGTAAAATGCCAAATTAATATTTCTGAAGGATTTTCTACATATTCGTCCTTTATGATGACTTGCAGCTTACAAGTGATTACAATTTCTGGGCAAAGTTGATGATGATTCATAAGACAAACTCAGAAGAAAAAGATAGTCATCACTATGGCTTCACATTCACAAGTTTATCGCATACATACATATGTACATACATATGCATATTCTTTCACTAATAAGAGGGGTGATCAATAGTTATTGAAGAGCTCCTGTATTTAAGACTTTCCTTCACCAGTGGTGGTAGATCAATCAGGGTTCCAATAAGAAAGGTGATGACATATTTAAAAAACATTTAACTGAAACTAGTTTAAAGAAAGGATGGCATGATCCTTCTACTGTGACATGATCAAGATTAGGAAACCAACATGGAATGACAAAATGCCAAGGGACTGGAAACAGTAGGAGAGTATTATCATCATTGGGCCTGAATGAACAAGGAGAGCAGTGTAAGCAGAACACGGGGGGCCCTGGAGATGTGGTAGGCCTCCAAAAGGAACTGTGCTTTAAGAGAAACTTGGTGAGGCAGAGAAGGAGCCATGATGGGCGAAGGAGGGTGTCTTCATCTCTTCATTCCCAACCATCAGATCTACTGCTGGTGCTTTCCTTTGGCCCAACCCATTAGGAAGTGGAGGGCAGGAAAGTGGATGATGCAGCCCAAATAGTTAGTCGTTTAAGACCCAGAGCAAAGCAGAGAATAGATTTGGGGAGGTAAATGGTGAATAACATCTCAACGGGAGAGCGAACATGCACAGAAGAGTTAACTAATGATGCAAGGCTATAAATGGCAAACATCAGATCTAGAGAGGACAAGCAATGTGAACAACAGGGCAGAGCCCAGCCTAGTAGTTAAGAGCATGGAATTTGGAGGTTGGCAGGCATTCCTTCAAATCCAAGCCCTACCACTTACTACTGTACCTGTGACTATGGCAAGTTACTGAACCTCTCTGTGCCTTAGCTTCATTCAGATGTAAATAAAAGTGCCTATCATATAGACTAGTCTTATCCTGAGACTAAAATGGAATAACATATATACATCTTTCGGTTTGGTACCTGGCACATAGCAAGCTCTCTAGCAATGTGAATTACTATCATCATCATTATCAATAGAGCAGTTTAGCAGAAGAATTTATCAATGGCTACTGGGGTGAGAGAAGGATGGATAGGATTTGGAAAGGTAAGAGAGGAAGGAATTCTGGAAAGGTTTAGTGGGGAGGGATTGCATGAACAGATTAGGAAGCAGGGCATATTCATGAAGTTATATCAGGAGCATTAGATTGGGTTAGGAGAGATAAAATGTAGAAAGGGCTGGCCCTTGAATGTCAAGTCAAAAGTTTGGCTTATATCTTGTGCACTGAGCGAAACAACCAAAAAAAGTTAAAGCAAATGGCAAGATAAGAGTACTATTTGTAGAATGGGATATAATGTGCGTGTTTATAATAGCAGTGTGTTCATAATGTGGCAAAATTTTGGACAAAATTAGGAAGGAGAACTAGTCAGGTTTAACAGTGAATTATCAAATTCTTTGAAAAAATATGGGGAAGTTAATATAAATAAAACCGCTGATTAATATTTATTAGTTACTATAAGTACACCTATCCATTTATCCTCCTAATAGTTACCGCTACTTTCATACCCATTAAAATTTCAATGTGCTCTCACATTCAGTGATTCTATTCTTAGTAATGTTTGATCACTCATTTCCTACAACTTAAAAATTTTAAATAGAATAGTTATTGTTTGGTTCATAGGGGAAACAAGGGCTTTTCATTATAAAAGCATGAAAAACTTTTAGGGCTTTTAATCTCCAGTTACCATGTTTTTTTTTTTGTAAGTTTAATGCATTTAATCTCCACAAAAATCTTATGAAGAAATTCTATTACCATTTCCATTTTTAAGGTGAGAAAATTAAGGTCCACAGCATTTAAATGACTTATGCAACACACACAATTAATAAGAACTAATAGTAGAAGCCAAGTTTGTACAAAAGTAGCTGTGATACATGTTTTCCCAGAAAGAAACACACAGAATGCATGGTATCAATTACTAAAGTTTGATCTCAATGACATCATTTCATCTTGAGCTACATTATATACAATCTGTGTATCTTATTATTTGTTGTATTTTCAAAGTCCTTTACTATTTAAACATTTAAATCTATGAACATCTCTGATTGTTACAACGAAGAAATAAACTTGAAGGGGTTTGTTAATTTGTTCAAGGTCTCCAACTAGTAGGTAGCGCTGTTGGGATTTAAATGCAGATCTTCAAAGTCTGAATTATATGTCATTTTCATAAGGCAAAAGAAGTTTGATTAAGAGCAGAAAATTTAAAAGAGGCATCTGTTTATTTATGTATTAATAATTTACAAGGTACAAGTTGTATTTTTTAAAACATCCTGGATACTAATACAACGGAAAAAATAGTCTCTGCCCTTAAGGTACTCATCACTTGGAGGGGAGACAGAAAAACAGATGCAGAATGAGTGGGGCTATCATTCCATTAGTACAGATACTAGATGAGTACTAGGAAAGGTGCTGCCGAGCTTGAAGAGGAGGAAAGATTCACTACAGAAGTGACAGCAGTTGAATCGCGAAGAACATGTGTGTGGTGGTGGCAAAAGCAGAAAGCTTATGCAAAGATTTGGAGGCTTAGAGCACAAGGCACTAGGGAGGTACATGAAACCTGACCTGGGGGGAGCACGGGATAAAGAGAGGAGGTTAAAGACCAAATCCAGGACCTTATGCTCCATGGTAAGGAACTGGGTCTTCAGCTCATACAGTAGGAGAGTGATGTGCTCAGATGTGCATTTTAACAGCTTCACTTTGGAAGCAATCTAGAGGCTGAATTGAGGTTGGAGGAGGTCGTGGGGAGGACATGACTGGCGGTTGCCTTGCAGGCTGGAACTGGGCAGTCAGAGGCTCCTCACCCCCTCCCTTGTCCTTGGAATATATGTTCTCCCCACCATTCCCATGGTGGCATCCATTTTCAAGGATGCAGCCTTGACAGAGTCAGGTGTTGTTGAAATCATCTGGATTGTATACATGACTGTACCCACTTAAGGTTATTAAGATAAACTTTTAAGATTCTGGCAGGCAGGTACAGAAAACTATTTGTCTTGCAACCACCCAAGACAAGCCTCCTAAGTTCCCTTAACTTATTAAACCTCCCACCTACCAGTCCAAAGTGGTCTGCATCTTTCTTTGGTCTCTCCTTGCCCTCCAACGATAGGGGCCAGTTTGCAAACCAACAATTGGAGGCTCAGACACCATGTAAGAGTCCTGAGAGAAAGCATTGCACAGAGATATAAAGGATGCATGGAAGGGGAGACAGATTTAAGAGTGAGTGAAGAGGTGGAATCTTCAGGGCTGTGAGACCCTCGATGCAAAAGTAATCAATATAGATTTCTTGATTCACAATAACAGTAGATATCACTTATGGAGGGCTAACCATATGGCACATTTAGGACCAAGACTGTTATAAACATTATTTTATTTATCTGCCCCATGATCGATGGTTCTTGGCCTCATATCATGCTTAAAAGATTGCTATTATTTAACATGAGGATCTGGAGTCTCATAAAGGCTAAATAACTTGCCCAAATGATGATCCAGTTCCATTCCAGGTCTTCTCAGAGACAGAAATCATCAGTAGGCAGGTCAAAGAAAGTCCTTCACAACTTTATCTAAAATCACTTGCCTGTTTTGCCCACACCTTCTGTTTTTCAGCAAACGGACTTTGTATATGTGCCTTATTCTTTTTACCTCTTGACAAAGACATTTCTGTCATCTTCCTCACCATCATCCTCATCATTCTCAAAATATGAATGACACGGGCAAGGCAAGGCTGAATCAAAAACAGGACATAAACAGACATGGCTGTGTTTCTCACAAACTTATAGCCTAAGAGGATATAAAAATTACTCAGACGGTCCACTTGTCTCTGTGTAGTTAACAAGTCGAACATTGTGCAACAGGAAGAAAGTATGTCCTAACATACAAATTGAGGGGGAAAGTGAATTCAGAGGAAATGACAGTGCTGACTTAGCTAAGAGTACCGTCAATTCTTCTAAGTAGTTAGTATAAAGGATTTCATGGAAGTGGTGGAATTTCAGGAAATATATGATAATTTCACATTTTACTGTATGAATCATTGTTGACTGGCTTCCACAGGAGTTGTATGCCAATACTATGCTAGCTTTTAAAAGAAACAAACAAACAAACAAAACCCATGATGGTTATCTGTGGTTTCCTCAGTGTAGTAAGTCGACTGCTCTGTGGTTTTCATAATGTTCACTCAAATAGATTATCTGGATTATAATATTACAGCAATGTATTGGATAAAACATTTCTGGTCAAATATAAAGCACTTAATCTCAGTATTTGCTATGTTTCTATTAAACAGTGTGAGTTTCCTTTGTCCCTTATTTAGTAGAGAAAACAGTTTAGATGGAATATATTATCATGAGAAATATTATCTGTTACAATGATTAAGATGGTTAGCTTTTCTTGAAGCCAGTGCCTTTCCTCTGCATTGCTAAAGGAGCTTTGCAAATATTTATGATCTAGAAAACAATGTATGTTATGCATTTAGCTTTGCTACAAGTAAAATTAATTTTAAATGTCATACAGAGTCAAAACTAGTTATGCTTACTTTTTACCACAACGAGCTTGACATTTTCTTTTTTTGCTACTCAGATATTTGTTTTGGAATTAATTAATTAGAGTTTTTCTATATTAGATTAGGAGGGGAAAACAGAACCCCAAATACAACCGAAACCAATAATGCCATTAAATGTCTTCGTAGACTCACACTCAACCATTGTGTGATTATAAAATTGTTTCTAATATTATATATATGTGTATATACTGTATTATATATATGTTACTTCATATAGCTACATAAAATTACTCTGAGAATTAAATGATATAAGATATTAAGCATAACAATAGCAGTAAATATTATTTTATCATCATTATTATATTTTCTTATCTGAAGACTGATTTTCAGCAACTGCCTTTCACAGATGAGAAACCTGCAAAGTCACTTATTAGTATAAAGCTTATACTTCTTGGTTCATTACAATCATCTGTTGGTTTTAACTGAAATGTTAAATTCATTACCATCTTCAATAATGCGCTTACATTTACAAGTATGAGTGAATTTTATTCTTTGGCAGCTCCTAACAGAAATTCACTCAATATGTTCATACTTACTTGCTGTAATCATGGCAAAGGATCTTCTTAAAATTAAGAAGTTATTATCCTGCATAATGTATCTATAGCAGGACACTAATTATTAACAATTCCTTTTTTTAAAAAAAACAATTCTTGATCTTTTATGAAATTCATCCTCATTGGTCACTGGACTCCAACAACAGATTCAAATATAAGAAGAGATTCGCTAGTCATTTATACTAGGATTGATAATACAAAATCATTTAAGCATTCAAGTCTTTTCATATTTTAAATTTCTGAATCTCTAAGACTGCTTTTCTATTTTAACTGATTGCTCTACATAATTTCTCAGCAAATGAGTGACCGAATATTGTGAACTCAATTGACTATATCTTAGTGTTTTGGAAAATTTTCTTCTTAGACACATTGGCTGTGACTTTTAGTGAAAATGATTTGAAGAGTTTCCCAAGGAGTTAAAATCTAGTGAAATACAACCGTCTAAAGCGCCTTTAGATTCCTTTTCGAGGTGATATCTATAGCAAGATGTTCTCTCCAGAATGACATAGGTGATTACCCAGATATTGTTTCAGACTACAGTAAAGTAGGAATAAGATCATTCCCAGTCTTTCAAAATATTCAGCCCGAAAGGGCTGTTCTGAAAAACTGCAATGACTGAGTTCACTTTGCACAAAGGGCAGGGAGTGGTGCTATAGATACAAGACAGTTCTTCCTGGGAAAGTCACCTAGAGTTAAAATGAAAGGAAATAAACCATGTCACAACTTGAATGTACTGTCATCAGAGTTTCCAAGTAAGAAATACTTGGCTACCAGACAACTGAATGAAACTGAGACTTCCAGTAGCCTAGTGGAATGGTTTCTCTGAAGAGCTGTACACTCACACTCTTGTTAATGTTTAAAAAATATTAGCGGCGGGGCTCCTGGGTGAGAGTCTGACTCTTAATTTTGGCCTAGGTCATGATTCCAGGGTTGTGAGATTGAGCCCCATGTTAGGTTCTGAGAAGAGCGTGGAGCCTGCTTAATATTTTCTCTCCCTCTCCCTCTGCCCCTCCCCCACTCATGTGCGCGCGCGCGCGCGCGCGCGCGCGCGCACTCACTCAAAAAATACTCTCGAATAAAAAAAAATTTGTGGCAACATACTTTGGGAAGAAAAATTCTGAACATTTTTTCCCATCAAGTTCTATTTTCTCTTAAGAAACCATAAAAAGATTGAATGTCTCCACATTTGGTAATATTAAATGGTGACAGAAATAACATTACATTATTGTTCATTAATGATTTGATGTTATTCTGAACTAATTTTGGCAGACTGGAACAGTAATGAGGAAAGAGAAGATTATATAGTTATACAAAGTTAAAGATTTTTGGATTCATATATTACCACATTTGAACACTCTATTGCCTCAACTTCTCTCTTAAAATGTCAGTGCAATACAGAAAAAACTTTTTTCCTAAAAAAATAAATCATGGGATTCAAGGGCATGTTCTCAATAGAAAAATGATCAGGTAAATTCAATATCATGCAAACACATGAGAGAGGAGAATATAGTGGAAGTTTAAAATCTTGCAATCCAAAAAGGCTAGCAGACAGACTCCATAAATGGTGCTGCCGCTTGAATGGTCAAAGTTGTATGCATGCTGATGTGTCAGATGTGATGATCTGGATATGATTCCAGGAAAATATCCTATTCTGTCAGCTACTCAGCTACTCTACAACCCACCCTGCCCTCATGAAATCTATAATTTGCTCCATTTTTAATCTAGAAAAGGCTGTGAAGAATGGTAGGGCTCACTGGAAAATTGAAGCTTTGCCCCCAAACTTTATCAATTGCCAATTTGCAATTGATAAAATTATTTACACTAGTTAGAAATAGATCTTATGTAATGCAGTCTTTTCCATTCATCCCACATGCCATATATAGATCAAATCAATGCTTGATTCATTCTAAGCCACGGTACCCAGGTTTCAAGATTCAGCTTAGATATCAGCCCCTTGGGTAACTCTTTTCTTTATAACTCTGATTTGGTAAGCCGCACCTTCTATTTACCTTAACATAACACTGTTGTTCTCCCTGTATTTTGGTTATATTTTATTTGCTTGCCTTGGTTCTAGACTGCAAGTTTACTGAGGACAGTGATTCCCGCTATGAACCACTTTCTCTCTAGCCCTGGAGGAAGACTGCCACAGGGCAGGTCCTCAAAACATACAGATATAAGAACTCTGACAACCATAAAGTTGGGTGTTATCATTTGCATTAAGATTATTTTTTCCAGATTAATAACATTAAAAATGACTTTGAATACTGAAAAAGTCAGAACAAAAATTCATTTGATCTTGTTTCTTTTTTATAAATTTTTTAAATGTTTATTTATTTTGGAAGGAAAGAGAGAGAGACAGAGTGTGAATGGCAGAGGGAGAGGGCGAGGGAGACACAGAATCCAAAGCAGACTCCAGGCTCTAAGCTGTCAGCACAGAGCCTGACACAGGGCTTGAACTCATGAGCTGTGAGATCATGACCTGAGCTGAAGTTGGTTGCTTAACCGACTGAGCCACCCAGGAAACTCTGATCTTGTTTCTTAAAAGCTTGGAAAATCATCAAGGAAAACAAGGGCTCATCCACCTACTTTCTAAGGTATTTTTGATACCAAAGTATATGTCATCGTGTGAACTCATGTCCTTAAAAAGAATAGGCTTGCCACGGGTGCCTAATAGGAAGGTGTGCTTCCAACAGCTGTTTTAGATCCATGAAGTGAAACAAATGTTGTCACAAAAAGAGTAAGTGCCCTGACACTAATCTGGGCAAAATATTTCCTGGGGGATAGGTTCAAATCTGAATACTGAAAACTCTACTATTTTATTGTCTGATAGCCAAGGCTTGTGAACATAACTTTAAAAGGCAAATATGCTATGACATGAGGTAGAATTACACCTGATGTGATGTGGAGAGGCAGTATTATTCACTGAAAAATGGTCAGTCTTAGAGGCAAACCATTCTGGGTTCAAATCCCAGCTCCATCTTTTAACTGCTTGAACTCTTTAAAAAAGGTATTAGATTTTTTTTAAATTCCTGTTTCTTCATCTGTAAAGTAGGAAAAATAGTACCAATTTTTTAGGGTAAAACAAAACAAAAACAAACTGTAAACAGGCCTTGATGCATCATATATCTTCAATAAATATTACTTATTATCATTTTGCTTTAGCTCATTTGTCCTGTTAATTACCACTAAGGATTCAGGCACATATCTTAAACACTCTTTTTTGGATGTCAGTGTGAGAAGTGTAGTTAAAATGATACATATATGATTAGAAGGATGATTATAAGACTTTTTAGGGTACCATATTCGTATGAAGCCTTAAGTATAAAGGATTATTAAATATTAACTTGGAAAATATTTTTCAAACTCAAAGAATAGAGAATGAAAATTGGCCATGACAGAGGTCCGGGAAAGGGACCAAGTTGTTTTGAGTTTATTTACTATACATTCCTTTTTTAGGAATATGGATAACTTATCATTACAAATTAAAGGAAACCCACATTTAACAATGCATTCCAAAATAATTCAAAATACAGACTTTAGTCTGCACACCACATAACCAAAATAATACATATCAGAAACTCCCTAGACATCATGTTTTTGTTCAGTAACTAGTTATCTTGTCTGTCCTGTTGGCAATCCTGCCTGTTTGCTTTAACCAGTGATCCTTAAATTTGTTTGCTTCTTTCTTATTTCAGCTAATGGATAGGGGTATTTTATCTCCTGTGTTTCTGGTAGTTCTGGACCTTGGCTCAAAAATGTACTAAGGTATAAAACAAAAACTTTGAGTTCTATCTCAGACACATTATGAGAAACGGAGAGACCATGTCCAAATGTCACATCGAGATCTTTGAGAGATAAAGCTCAGGATCGTAAAGTTTGATGTCAGAGGAGCCCATCTCCTGACTCGTGAACCCATTGTGCTATAACAAAAAAGTCACCTAGTTTTTCTCTTATAATTTCTTTTTTTAAAAAATGAAAATAATAACTAATTTACATACAAGTTTTCTGTTGAAGAGATGCTTTCACACCCATGATTTCATTTTTTTCTCCCCATTTCCATGAGACAGAACAAGGATTATTCCCAACCCACATTTTATTTCTTTATTTTTTTAAACATTTATTCATTTTTGAGAGAGCGTGAGTGGGGGAGGGGCAGAGAGAGAGAGGAAGACACAGAATCCAAAGCGGGCTCCAGGCTCTGAGCTGTCAGCACAGAGCCTGACATGAGGCTCGAACTCACCAACCATGAGATCATGACCTGAGCTGAAGTCAGACACCTAACTGACTGAGCCACCCAGGTGCCCTTCCCACCCCATATTTTCTAGATGAGGTCTTATGATTTGTCCAAGTGACACCTATAAAACTCAAGAGACAAAAATTTAGCCTGAACCCCTTCTGAGTTAGATGTTGAGCCCTTCCCCCGATGACTGATAGTTTCCAAAGTGTATTCCACTGAATACTAGCTTTATGTGATGCTATAGGATAAGCAGTTCCATTGTCAAAGACAGAGACCATTATATTAAAGAAAATTCAATAGTTTATTGCATTCCCCTGTGTGTGTTGTCAAGATGAAAGAAGGAAAAATGTACCTTATTTTCCAAACTTACTTGACCAGGATCGATTGCAATTAGTCAGCTAAGATGAATACATATAAGGGAAACTGCTTTCTACCATGCCTATTGAAAAGCATAGATGTTTCAGCAATGTTTAATAGTTCAAAATTCTGATTAACCCCTGGCTCTCTGCTCAGCAGTCAGCTGCCATATTGTACCCCAAATCCCCCTGACAATGAAGAATCCTGATGATTTCACACTTTCACAAAGACCCAAGAAAGTGGAGAAATTTATTTTACTTTTAAAATATTATAATTTGGAGAAAATAATCTAGTTTTGACCATGTGCATCATTTAAAACGTTAAGTCAAAATAAGACATCCCTTATGTTTTTGAGTTGCACTGAATCCGTTTGGGGAGCTTTTTGGGGGCATTTTGGAAAAGGGAGATGGATGTCACCATGTGGAAATAATAGTGTTTTTGGAAAATTAATTAAAGGAATATTATTTTGTGTTATGTGCACTCATTCCCAGGGGATCTATTCAGAAAAATACAAAAGAAAACCTTCCCACCATTGGTGAAGCAAATGAAAGATGCTGTTTTCACTGGCTTACAAAATAATCCCCCAAATATTTAGCAACAGTATTTTTATTTCTCTCATTTCAAATGTTTCGTAGGGATAAAAGACTGAATTTACAAGTGGAAAATAGCCATATATACAATTTCAAGCAACCAAATTGAAAACTGATAGCATCCCACGTTTTTAATGAATAACATTGGTGCCACATTCACTCATATGGGATTAATGCTGATGAATGTGCTATAATCCCATTCCAAACAGGATTGCCAGACAAAGAAAAGGCTACAGAGACAGATACAATAGATATGTTTCTGTGATTATAGTTTCAGCCTAAGATAATTAAAATGCAAAGCTGGTGTAAAGGAATCGTGAATATAAGGCTGTACCCATATCCTAAAAGATGACGACCAACCTGAAGGGATACGAACCCCCCCAATGACAGGGCTGGAAATGATTTCAGCTACTTAACTGGATACCCAGATGGTCCTGGGTCTGAATCCCAGTTCTGCCACTTACTAGCTTTGTGACCTTTGGCACGATTCTTAAGGTTTTTCCCAGCCTCTGTTGCTTGTTTGTAAGATGTAGATAATCATGCCCATTTCCCAGAGGTGAAGTGCGGATGAAAGGTCATTGTATATAAAGAGTAAATGTTCTGACATGGTCTAAGAACCCAATAACTATTCTCTTTACATGCAACAAAAATGGGGGAGGGAAGAGGGAGGCCGAGAACTTGAGAAACTTTTTGTAAGATGGACGAATCTGCCCTGTGTGGTAGAGCCGTGATCCCTGGAAATGCTCTGAGAAACGGTGCTACTTCATCTTTCTAGACTATTATGCCCATGTTCACCATAAGGAGTATCTACCAAGAAGTGAACAAAAAAGATCTGTGGCCTACTTCTAAGATTTGGGCGTTTATAGGTTTACTTGATATTCCTGGTGAAACGGCTGAAAAACAAAACAAAGTGAGAAAGCACTCTCAGTCTGAAAAAGCAGAGGTTGTGAAGGGACTTTGTAAAATCATCCAAACTGTGGGGGGAAAGAACATAGATTTGTTTACAAAATCTGACTTAATAGGAGGGGGGAAATAACCCCCTGGAATTTTATAATTCCAGAGACAGAAACTGAGCTCTGACCAGAAGACACTCACAGTGAATAGTCTACATATACTTGTTATCCTCAAAAGATAGTTTAGACTAAAATATAAATCACTTCATAAATACTTAGCTAAACTCACGGATGATGGATCCATAACGTACTTCTGAGAGAAATCAGAATGCTTGTGGTTTATCTAGAATCTTCTGAGGTCAGGATGATAGTGGGAAAGCACCACCCACGGAACATCTCTGGCCCAGCAGGGCATTAATTTTGTTATTTTAAAATTTTAATGCTTTTACTTGAAGGAGAGTTTTTGGCCCATTTTCAAGTATAGTTTTGTTCTTGTCTTAAGATGAGGAGATTATCAGGAAGACGGTCTTGTGTTTGGCTATGTTCTGGCCCTTCTACTCTCTGTACACATGCTGGGTTAGAGACAAGTTACTCAAGTTCCTGGAGACAGCTGATCTCAGCCAAGAAATCATAACTCAGCTTCTCGTCAGCAAGCTTGGAGTAGAGTGAACAGTGCATGACAGAGAACGTTCATCACCCATGCTTATGTAGCCAGAGCTTGGGGTAGCAATTTGTTGGACATTAGCCTGCTTATTAACTGATGTTAGCCTAATTTTTAAGACATTTCCTAGTGACTGGAGACACCTGAAGCTTGGAAGTGAGACAATGAACTCCTTTAAGAACAAAGAGGTAAGATACACAACTTTTCTCCTGAAGACATATGAATTGCTCCAGAGTATCTGTTTTCCAAAAAAAAAGTTGGGATTTGCCTTGGACTAACTTTATCATGATGAACAATCATTCTTCTTCCTCTTCTTCTTCTTCTTCTTCTTTTTTTTGGTTACATTATGCTCTTGACTGAATGGTAAATAACAGTCTTTAAGATGGAAACCACCATGGTAATACATGAGTGACATTTCTCATGTGATTGGTTCTGTGGTCTGATCCCCCTGAAGGCTGGCCTGGGAAAGCGGGAAGGCGATTGTTCACTCCCCCACTCTATTTATATACAGCTATTGAAAGTTAAACCCTTTCTCCAGGGCTTGGCCTCTTTAACTGGAGTGCAAAACACAATTCCCATTAAGATACCACTTGAAGCAAGGAAACCGTGTTCATATCCTGTGAGCCAATGTGGATTTTTCCACTGATGCCCATTTAAATGTCTCAGTTCCTGAACGCAAGAATGGGGGTGTCAGAAGCTTAGCGTTTCCAGGATTTGGGATAGGGGAATCCTGTGAGCACTGTCTCATAACTTGAGAAAATTTATCTATTCTGAGAAACTCATAGTTACTTATCCTTATAATAATTACTCATTTCTAATTTGAGAAAGAGTCATTTGGGAGGCAAGAGTCTTGCTGCAGTGATTCATTTCTTTCTTTCATGGGGATTAATTGCACTATTGGACAAAGCACAATGTGAGTTGCATCATTTTACACTACAAATGAGAGCAATATGAGATATTAAGGAATGGACATTTTCCAAAGTCTAATTCTGCTTTCTGTCAACAGCAGGACTAACTTTAAGGGTGTTCTTTTTTTGCCCTCCTTTTTTTTCCCCCCTAAGTATCTCCAATTCTAATGTCATGTGCAAGGAGCTCTCAGAAATAGAACCAGTACAGAAAACATGTGGTAAAGCCTCCTGTTTCTAATCCACAGAGGACCCTTATATGGTGGTCCTTTGAGGCTGGCCTTGGTACGAATTGTGGGAATAAGGCTTAGGGACAGGGACTATCCCTAAGTAAAGAAGCTCAGACCATCTGTGTGCATGAACACACAGGACACATGGTGACCAGGTAGAACCCAAACACTGAACCGGAAGAAATGAAGACAGTTTTATGAAAAGGGGAGTAGGTTTATGAGACAAAGGTGTGCATGTGTGTGTATAAAATTAGGGACCAGAAGCATTGGAAGCTAGATGGTAGATGTAGAACAATAATACAGAGAGGAACCAAGAAAATATGAAGAGGTAAATGTAAACACAAAGTTGCAGAATTAGTAGAAGACAAATGCCTTCAATGAGTACAGTTTATTTTTCTAGAGCTCAAAGCACTTTAAATCCCCTTTTGATTATTGCAAGAAACCCTGGGAGGTAAGTGGACAGAATTATTATATTCCTTTTTATCACCAGTAGCGACTTGTATTGATTTAGGAAGAGGAAATCTTTCAGGGGTACTAGTGGTTGGATGGATATTAAGAAATAAAAGTTTTTATCCTGGTCCTAACATTAGATAAGTCATTTGACTTGGTGGGCCTCATTTTTCTCATATGTAATGGGTTAATGAATTCTAAATTTCCTTCTATTACTGAGATAATCAACATACAGTCACTATTTTAATTTTTTTAATGTTTATTTATTTTTTTGAGAGACAGAGCACAAGGGGGATGGGGCAGAGAGAGAAGAAGACACAGAATCCAAAGCAGGCTTCAGGCTCTGAGCTGTTGGCACGGAGCCTGTTATGGGGCTTGAACTCACAGACCTCGAGATCATGACCTGAGCCAGAGTCGGAAGCTCAACTGACTGAGCCACCCAAGCACCCCTAAAATTACTACTTTAAAAGAGCATTTTTGACCTTTGTTCACATAAAAATGAATGTCTACTCATTCTTCTGATTCACTTTAATTTCTATACATTTCCTTCAGAACATAACTGTAGAAGTTTCTATTTGTTTTCAAAAAAGCAGGCCTCCATTTAAAAGACAAGATATTCTGAAAATGAAGCAAACAGAAATATGTGGATTTGGGATTACAAATTGACATTATTTCTGTTATCTGATGGTTTTGTTATTTGCTTCCAAAATTTTGCATTTATATCTAATTCTTTGCATCACTATATTTCTTCCTGCTCATGAAAGATAATTTGTTTTCTCTTTCTTGAGTTACAGAAGGAAGAAAGGAAGGAAGGAAAGAACTATGGAAAATTTTAGGATGTCTATTGTTAGAATTTTATATGTCAATATCATTCTATCACAATTAAACTAGAGTAATAAAACAAATGACAGTGTTTCTTTTGGGGTGCGTGCATGGGAGGGTGTTACTTTACCCCCAAACAGAAACACACAGGTGTGTAGACTTCCCAACTGCTCTCTCCTTTTCTAAAGGCAGTCTCATGCAAGTCTACACTTCTTGTTTGCACTTCCTCACCTCCAATGAACTCCTCACCCTACCTGCAAACTGACTTCTGCCCCCCACCCTACTACATTAACTGTCCATACCAAAGTACCCAATAACCCACCTCACTCACTCTCTACAGCAATTGACACTATCAACCATGTTTTCCTTTCTGAAATTCACTCCATCCTAAGATCCCATGACCCCAATCCTGCCTGTTCTTTGTTTTCTCTACTTCTTGGTCATCTATTAGAATTCCTCTTTGTCTGCCCAGGCCTTAAATGTCTGTGTTTACCAAGCCTGTTTCCCTGACTCTTTTTTCCTCCTTGCTCTTGCTGGGGGATTTCCCTCACACAGTGTTTTTAATCTCAAGTCTAGATCTTTTCTCTGAAGCTCCAGGCCAATGTGTCCAGCTTCCAGAATTCTCTACCCACAGGCATCTTACATGCAAATGTTCTAATTCCAACTATCTTTTACCAAAACTTACTTCTTTTCCCGCAATTTCTAATTCCATGCCCCACCATCCACCCCATCATCCAACTTAATCTGGAAGCATCTACTCAACCCTCACTTCTGTTCAATTACCCAGCCCATCGTCAAGGTTCAGGACTTAGCCATTTCTCACTTACTGAGAAGAGCTTCTATTTTTAACTCTGATTCCACTTTTTTCTGTGACCAATTCTTCACCATGCAACCAGAAAGATTTTTCTAAAACCAAATGTCTAACATTGTCATCCCACTGCTTCAGTCCCATGGCTTGAAAGCTTTATTTCACTTCACGTTAAAATCTAAACTTTTTGTCCTGACTTTCTAGTACCTCGTTACCTCCCTCTTGTCTATCTCTTCAGTTTGTCTTCTGCATAAACTCTGCTCAGCCAACCTGTATTAATCATGAAGCAGCCACGCTCTTTCAAGAGCTGTGTTTTACAAATGTTCTTTACTGCCTATAGAGTGTGTTTTCTTCTCAGCGTGGTGGGTGGATTATCTACTAACTTTTACCTGCCTGACAACAAACTGCTGAAGAGGAGGCCTGGGTCTTGCCTCTCCCATCCAGTGCTCCAAGAAGTTCTGAATAAAACAAACCTTGATAAAGGAGTTGAAATCTAGCTTTTAAATTTCAACTGGCTTATAGAAGTTATTTCAAAATTGATTAAAACATGCTCTATTTCCTCTTCTGCTCTTAGTTTTATTAAATTATATAGTTACAGCTTTTTCTGATAAAAATTAAATTTTCATTTATTCCCATGTCAAGTTCCTAACCAGACATACTCAAATTGTCTCCTCCAAGGACCATCTATAAATTCTTTTACAAGATCCTAACCAGTAATCATTAATTGTTCAGTACATTTTTCTTTACTATTCTTTCTTCTTATTGCTTTTTTTCTCCTTTGGTTTTCTTTTTTATTTTTTTAACATTTATTTATTTTTGAAAGACAGAGAGAGACAGATCATGAGCAGGGGAAGGGAAGAGAGAGAGGGACATACAGAATCGGAAGCAGGCTCCAGGCTCTGAGCCGTCAGCACAGAGCCCGATGCAGGGCTCAAACCCACGAACTGTGAGATCATGACCTGAGCCGAAGTCAGACGCTCAACCAACTGAGCCACCCAGGTGTCCCTCTTTACATTCTTACCATCAGATAAAAACTTAGCCACTGGCTATTAAACTAAGGAAAAGGCAAATTATAAATTGTCACGTAAAAAGTCTATGTATAGATTGTCTTCCAGGAGAATTAGATACTTAAAATTCTTCTGCCTTGTTTGGTAACTAAAACTGCTTCTCAATTTATTTTATGGATAATGAACAAAACTCATCACACTTGGTTGTTTCTGCTCACTTATTAGCCTGCCTCCTCCTTTCTCTGCAAGCTCTGTGAGGGAGGCACCATGCCTATCTTTAAAACACTGTATCTCTAGCACCAAGACTTATCCACAGTTGGCTCTTAATAATCATTTTTAAATGAATGTTGAAATATTTAGTTTTTGTTTTATGTGCTGTCTTATAAAAGTCAACGTTAAGCTGCCAAAGATGAGAGAAAATGTCACACAAGCTCACAAAAACTGCACTGGGCCAGCTTTTCATCATGAAATGGCAAAAGAAGTTTGTTTCTTACCCCGCCCCATTTCTTGTCATTCTAAACTTAATTCTTATACACACCTAGTTGAAAGTTTAACAATTCAAAGTAACCTTTTGGTCAGTCACAGGCAGTCCACTAAATGAATCTGAGATGAGTTTAATAATGATTAAACTTGGCAAGTATCCATCCTTGTGGGAAACAAGGGACAGCAAAGTAGATCTCTATGTCTGAGAGGCAAAGACATACTTTCCAAGAATTACTCCACCTATCACAACATGGACATTGCATTTAGAAGAAGTATCCATGAATTCAAATAGATTTTCAACAATAAACTCTCCCAGTATCATAAAATAAGTTTTCCTTCTGCAGTTTCTTAGTGACCATTCATCAGGAAGTTGTACCACATCAAGGGATGCCCATAATAGACTCAATATTCTCCATATAATATCATTACGCAAGCTATTGTTTTCACATTTATGGTTGATAAAAAAGAAGAGAGTCTTTTCAAAGTATGTGCATCTGGTTAGGAGAGAATAGGATAAACCCAGAGTTACAAAGAGTGACATTTTTGTTTCCTGATTCAGCACAAAGAAAGCCAGAATCTGCAAGTTCTGAGTTTTCCTTGGAGTGGGACCCTAGACTCCAAGCCCTGATCCAGATACGAGTATTGCAAAAACACAATGAGATATCCTGCTAAGGTGGCAATGAGGTCAAAATAGATTCCATCTTTCTGGGAAATGTCACTCAATTTTGTAATAAATCTGGAATGACTTCCCACCCAGGATGCCGTCAAAGAGGAAAAGCATGGACTTTAGTTTTCCAAATGCAAGGAGAAGAAAACAAGCTAGATAACTGTTTATAAAAATGTATCTACTGAAAAGGGGGTTCTGTTGACACCAAACATTTATTTTATTCAGTTATTTTATTTAGTGTGGGAAAAGAACACATTTAAAGTTGGCCAAACATGGTAAGTATTAGTCTGCAGAGTTCTTGAATCTTGTGTTGAGCGTGCTCTAACTAAACTTTTTCTCTTCTGTTCCCAAATGGATTAACAGCAGGCTGACAGAGAAAAAAGTGAGGGCAAACTAAAATTGCATAAATACTAGCACACTCGTGCATCTTACATGATGCCATTTCCTTTTTCTAATTCTGTTGTCTAAATTCTATCTAATCTCAAAAGCCAATTCCTCTCCAACTCAATTAGATGTCACCTCCAGTACCTTGTACTGTCAGAAACACACACCTCTTCTCCCTTATATGACTATCATGTGTGCATTTAGCTTTTGAGCTCCAGGTAGACATTGTTGCTCATCTCTGCAATACCCAGTGTAAATTCCTTGCCAGTGGAATCAAATAAACTTTGAGCAATTGTACCCTTTAATTTTTAAAATCTGTAAGGATTTGATACAATGATTGCTATAAATCATACTAAACTGTTACAGTGAAACATATATAACACAGAAACATTTAATGATATCCTTACAGTGATTTATATAAATGAGGATACTTAACAGGAAAATGGCATCATTATCCTCTTTTCTCTTTTTACCTTTTTGGTTGCTAGTGTTCACAACAAACATTTCTGCTAATGATCTTTCCTGCTACTGTGCACTGTTGAAATGTAATGGTCACTAGTGATTCTCATGTAAGTCTAGTATCTTCCTCACACATCTCAGGTTCTCTTTATTTCAAATCTCTTTGCTGTTGCTCCCCTAGGCATTTCATTCACATGTTTCATTCACAGCCACATTTTTCATTTGGTTTGTTCTCTGCTTCCAAATATGCAAAGACTCCTGCCTCTTAATTCAGAGGTAAATATTTGAATAATGAGTGTTTACTATTATGAAACAGGAGACCCAGGTTAGTGGTGATACATTACACTGCAAGGAAAGAGAAATAGGATTCAAAGGAATGAACCCACGAACTCCAGGATCTGATGTAAGAAGAGCTAAAATTATGAGAGGCTCGTTGGAAAAAGTGTCATAATCTATATGCCTTCAGCCATGAAACTTGCTGGAGTTCTTGCTGGAGAAGGGTTTCTGTGTAGCTACAGCAGTGGGTCCTGGGAGAAAGAGCTGCCAGCAGTGGGGCCAGCCTCCAAAAAGGGTGGTCAGCATAACCCTCCTTCAGCAGCTATGGGTTAAGCTCAGACAGGAGGTAGCCTAGAATCCATGGCTAAAAGTCAAGTTTTGTAATTAGGAAGGTCAAGGCTGCAGGAATCTCTGGGTGGCGGTGGTGCTTATTTTCCATCAGGGAGAGATCTTTCTGTGCTAAGAGGGAGCCCCTGAACAGCAGCTGCCTGAAGGTTCAGAGATCTTTTAATACAATAGAGTACTAGAGTGTAAATTAGGACCCAAAATATGAATCCACCCACACAAACCAAGGGACTGGTGCTGGAAGACTGGAGGGAAGCTTGGCTCAGTGCACACATGAGTAGCCAGGGTACATGGGTAAACCATACTGGGGAGAGGTAACTGCTGCCTGCCCCCACCCCGCTCTGGGCAGATGGAGTTCCAAATTTGTTTCTTTTGTTCCTGTTAATAGGCAAGGCTATGATTACAGAACCTTTGGTGTCTGTATTGCATGACTCAGGAACAGGCAGGTATGAACACAGGTTAGAAAGATAGGAGTTTGGTTCAGGTTTTGGACATTGTTACTGTCCCAAAGGGCCAAAGTGCCTGGCAAACTCTAGTGTACTGTTCAAGTCCCAGAGGTGATGTTTCTGTTTCACAGGAGCTTTCCTCAAATTGCCTCCACACAGTGGTCACTTGAGAATTGAGAGCCTCCACCACCTTCACCCCTACTGTTATCTCCCTCGGGGTCAATACCATCATGTCAGGAGTTAAATGATAACCCCTCTGCTCACTTAAAACGTCACGTTCATGACTGACTGGCATTGTTTTTAAAGTGCTTTCATTACAAAATTAGACACACAATATTTTGAAGAGCATGTAACTTAGAGGCATATCAAATTTTGTGAACGATATGTAAACAATAAATGGGGTGTATCAGCGCAGATGCCTTTGGATGGAGATACCAGAAAATTGGCCTCAAACTGGTGTAAATAATAAAGGGAACTAATTGGCTCTCCACAGAGAACTGACTTCAGGTGTGGCTGGTCCAGTGACTCAATGATACCACCAGAGAATGGGGTTTATTTCTTTCCTCCCATAGTTGGATTTTCTCTGAGGTAAACTTGCCAGAATTGCTAGGCTACAGACATCTTTGTTTATGCACAGCAGGAAACAGAATACCTTCCCCTCAGCATTCCTAGAAAACGTCTGGCACTCCACCATGATTAGATCATTCTCTGGGCCGTGCCCACTCAGAAACCAATCACTTTGTTGATTGGCTAAGCAGAGGTCACGTGCTCCACCCTGGCTCCTGGGGTGATGCATGTTTCCCCAGAACCACATGAATCCTCAGGTAGAAACCGGAGCTGCTGCGAAAGTGAAAGGGAAGAATGGATACCAAAAGAAATATCAGTTAGGGTCCTAAAGTACAAATAAGAAACTAACTCTAGTTTAGAAAAGGAATTGGTTAGGAGGACCTTAATACAATGAACCAACAGGAAGGCTGGAAAACCGGATTGGTTAAAAGTGCATACGGTAGCTCCCAAGGGCTGCTGCAATGAAGTACCACAGACTGGGGGACTTACAGAAAGAAAATTCTCTCAAAGTTCATGAGGCTAGAAGTCTGAGCTCAAGCTGACAGCAGGGCAAGAGGGAGAATCCGTTCCACGCGACTCTTTTAGCTTCTGGTAGTTTGTTGGAATTCCTTGGAGGTCCTTGGTCTGTAGATACATGATGCTGATTTCTGCTTTCATCTTCATGTGGCCTTCTTCCTGTGTGTGTGTGTGTCTGTGTCCAAATGCCCTCTTTTTAAAAGGACATGGTCATATTAAATTAGGGTCTCCTCTAGTGATCTTAACTTGATCATCTGTGAAGACCCTATTTGTGTATAAGGATCCATTCACAGGTATGGTGGGTTAGGAGTTCAGCATTTTAGGGGGATGCACAAAACTCAACCCATAATGATGTAAGAATCACCTCAGACCATGACAACAACTTGGCTAGGCATGGTGTTGGCACCTTAGCCACTGGATGTGTGATGTTGCTTCTGTTGGTTCTAGTGACCCATTGAAGCTGCCCAGGCTTCACAGTGTTACTGCCTCCTGCTAGCTCCTTAGCCTCAGGGTGTGTGGAAGGGGAGCTTCTGGCTCCTTCTCTTTCCCCTCTCCTCCCCCAAGATACATAAAACTGGGTGTTCTCCCAACATAGGACAGTGTTCCATTGCCAGGCAGCCAAAAGTGAAAACTATCTGCTATAGGTGACAACCTACAAACTACCATGTAGCAAAGGTGGATTCTTTCCTCTTTTGGTATAAGGAGAGGGTTGGGGAAAAGGTGTGCACTGTGTCAGAAGGGGCCGGGGATCTGATTCTGATAAAAAGAAAAAAGGAACAGAAATTGCAGGATGGAAAAGACAAAGACAAACTTCTGTTCTGCATTTTGTCCTTGAGGTGACTCCTTTTATCTTCCTGTACCTGTGGCTGAAAAGAAGCTGTGTTCCGTGGCTGTGCTATCCTGGACAGCGCGCATGAGCAGAGCTCCGCTAAGCGACACTCGTGAACAGGGGTCTCTGTTCATGGTGCTGCAGCAGAGCAGCAGAGCCCAGTGGGTTGTCTTGCTCTCTGACACTGGCAAACTCATGGGACATCTTGATTAGCCCCAGGCCAACGCTAACCAATTTGTTTTTGAAATATCACTAAGATGGCTACGTATCCAAGATGTGTTCTAATAAAGCTGTGATTACTCCCTTGTGGTAACAGGTATGTTGTAGCCTTCTGGAGATTAGAGGGTGTCTCATTTACGGTAGTATTTTCAGTGCCTAGGATGGCACCTGGCAGGAATACTTTTGTTATTTATTTATTTATTCATTCATTCATTTATGTATTTTATTTGAGAGAGAGAGCATTCGAGTGGGGAGAGGGACAGAGGGAGAGAAAGAGAAAGGGAATCTCAAGCAGGCTCCATGCTCAGCATGGAGTCCAACGTGGGGCTCAGTCCCATGACCCTGCAATCATGACCTGAGCCAAAACTAAGAGTCAGATCCTCAACCAAGTCACCCAGGTGCCTATCGCAGGCACACTTTTGATACCCAGTAAATGTCAGATGAAATAGTGAATGCATGGATAAAACATTGTGTGTGTGCAGTGATTTTGAGGGTGAGGGAGGCTCAAAATTTGAGAAGAAAATTTCCTCAGAGTAGTTCTACTATGATCTATGACCTTGCCTGATTTGTATCACAGCCATGATACATAGTTAAACAATAGGAGACACACAGAGGTAATAGGATGTATAGTCAATCTCTTAGAAATGTAGGGCTTGCTTGGTCTTGTGTTTGTACCTTAGCAGAGGTTTGTAACATAGGAGCAGTAGACTAATTCTGCTCCTTCCACAATGAGAAACCCCAGAAACTAGCAGAGATTTTTTTTTGCCAACTTACACTTTCATAAAGTCATTCTGAACTAGGTTTTCATTACATCTGTTCCAGATTGATACTTATTGGTAATTTTTTTAACTCATTTCCTGGAAATTAAATACATAAGGTCCCTGACTCATGATAATTCGACCTGGGATTTTTCAACTTTACAGTCGTGCAAAAGTGATACACATTCAGTAAAAACTATACTTTGAATATTGAATTTGATCTTTTCCTTGGCTAGCGATATGCGATATGCAACACAATACTCTCTCATGATAGTGGGCAGCAACAGCTGCAGCCTACTGTATCCACCAAGGCACAAGGGTAAACAATTGATCACTTTGAACCATTTGTACCCTTACAGCCATTGTGTTTCTCACTTTCCTTACAGTAGTCAATAAATTACATGATATAGTCGATATAGTCAACATTTATTGTAAAATAGGCTTTGTGTTAGATGACTTTATCCAACTGTAGGCTAATATAAGTGTTCTGAGTATGTTTAAGGTTAAGGCCAGGCTAAGCCATAACATTTGGTAGGCTAGGTGTATTCAATGCATTTTTGACTTACAATATTTCAACTTCCAATGGGTTTATTGAAATATTACCCTATTGTAGGTCAAGGAAGACCTGTGAACACTTATGAAAAATAAATAAAATGCTTTAAAATCTGGAGAAGAGAATTTGAAATGCTTTAGCCTGTGTTATAATCACCTCTGAAAACACATTGGCTTAGCCTTTTGAATTTGAGTTCCTTCATAGTTATAGAAGCAAACAAGAATTAATTTCAAACAAAATCTGTCTTTATTTGTATAATACAAGTTTAAACTTAGTTAGAAAAAAACATGTTTTTTAAATTAAATTTCCTTTGAAAAAACAAAGGCTTAAGTTAAGGGGAAAATGTTTTGGAAACTTGAAGTTTCAAAAAACAAAACTTGAAGGAAAATAAAAATGGTTTTAGGGCTTTCTGAAAAATCCCTAATACTGCTGAATCTCCTTACTTCATTTGTAGTAGGAACTGGTCTAAACACTCTTGCCTCTCCAACATGAAAATGGAACCCCTTTCGAGGTATCAATACAGTGTTAATTATTCTTTTCATTATTACATTGATAGCTCTCTTCTACCCTTGTTTATAATTGTTAATGAAAATGAAAATAATTTGATATAACAAATTTAAAAATTTCAGACATTTACTTCTCAGTGTGGAACAAGTACATTTGAATGGCCAGTAACAATCAGAAGTATCCAAACTAAACACATCCAACACCACTTATCCTAAATTATTCATCTGAAATTTTTTCAAATTTGAAACACACAATACCTAACTGATCTACAATTTCTTAAAGAACCATATTTTAGGGGTGCCTGGGTGACTCAGTTAAGCATCTGACTTTGGCTCAGGTCATGATCTCACGGTTTGTCGGCTCAAGCCCTGGGACAGGCTCTGTTCCTGGAGCCTGCTTCAGATTCTGTGTCTCCTTCTCTGTCTCCCTCCCCCCATCTCGTGCTCGCTCACTCTCTCTCTCTCTTTCTCTCTCTCTCTCTCTCTCTCAGAAATAAACATTAAAAAAGAATCATATTTTAAATGCTTAAAAAATAAAATCCTTTTTTAACAAGCACGTTATTGAGTGCTCATCATATATACGCCATCTTGTTAGGTGCATGCCTAATAAGAATGGTGGGGTTTTTTTTGTTTTTTTTTGTTTTTTTGTTTTTTGTTTTTTAATAAGAAAGGTTTTTAAAAGATATTCCTATTCATCTCTGGTGTGTAACTTTTATTCACATCTCACTTCAGACCCAGCGCTTAGACATCTAGAATAATTTTCTGCTTCATTTTTATAAAGGTGTTTATTTCCCCTGTGTACCATCTGTGATTATTCTCCTATTCTAAAAATCTCTGATCCATCAGTCTCATTGAATGCATCTTCTGCCTGTTACTACAGCAGCCTGTACTCAATGACCCATCAGCATTCTCCTTAGTTTATAGGAATGATAAGGATTCTATTCTTACTCTGAAGTCTCATGATGGTCTGGGGAGAGGTAAACTCAAATGCATTTATTGGCCAGAAGGGTAAGAGAAAATGTGAAATAAAAAAAAATAGTAAGGATTGGTGGGCCTTTGGCAAACAGGGGAAATACACGGTCTGCCTAAAAGTATCCAAATCATTTAAGAACATGATGCCAGCCCAATAGAACATTGCTATTGAATATTTTTTTTGTCTGATTTTTTATTTTCTTAACATTTTTAACAATGGTGAGACAATACAGACCTCCCCTTCTTTAAAACACAAACACAGGGGCGCCTCAGTGGCTCTGTCAGTTAAGCATCCAACTTTGGCTCAGGTCATGATCTCATGGTCCATGAGGTTTGAGCTCTGCATCGGGCTCTGTGCTGACGGCTAGGAACCAGGAGCCTGCTTCAGATTCTGTGTCTCCCTCGCTCTCTGCCCCTCGCCCCACTCACACTCTGTCTCTTTCTCTCTCTCCAAAATAAATAAACATAAAAAAATTTTTTTAAACACAAGCACAAAGATTTGTTGTCTGTTGCTTACTCCTGACGATGATAAACAGAAGCACCTTAAAATGTTTTCTGATGAGCACGTTGCTAACTAAAACAATAAAAAAACGAATAACTGAAAACAAATTTTCATCTTTAGATTGATCTATCAGAACCATATGGCACACTGAATTCCCAGTAACTCTTAGGGTTGTATTGCTCTTTTAAAATTATTATTATGAATTAATTGAGAGCTCTTGGCAAATTTTTGCTCTGTGTATTTACTAGGAATCATTAGGCATGGTGTTTGTTTTCTATAGTGTTGACTCCCAATTCAACCTGGCACTCTTCAAATCATTATCCCCAGATTCAGTCCAAGTTCAGCAGGAATGCTCAATTTACCACCACAGAGAAGTTGCCGATCTCAGAAGAATGATGGGAAAGCACAACAGCTGCTTTAAACAAATCGTACAAACACAATTTAGCACAGATACAGAGCAGGAAGAGAAAATAAAGACTGACTAATTGCCAGTGGACCAGGGTGTGCCCTGAAGCCCTGAATCTGGAAATTATTAATTCCTATTTTTGCTCTCACCTCCCAAAGGTTCAGCGCGCACATTGATGTCTGGAGTAAAATCTACACAAGATGCATTTTCACTACGGCATCTGGTTCTCTGGGAACTCCATTGCCTGCTTTCTTGCTGCCTTTAACCTTTTGGTCTGAGGTATGTTCTGGCAGCCAAAGACGTGTCTGAGTTACTTTGTGTTTTCAGGAATCCCACTTTCTCTTCACTCATAAAATCTGCAACCTGGTGTAGGGATGTTTGAAATCTGTTTCCTAAGTCCATACGTTTTGGGGGAGGATAATGGAACTATTTGCTGCACGTCCACCAACATTTCAGTCCTCATCCTACCCAGAGGCAGAGGTTTCCTTTTGTCAATGGTCGTACTTAAAACTGCAAACTGTGGTGATCAGTGAAACCATGTCTTGCTTGATGAATGGGGTAGCTATTAGATCTCTGTTCTTTTGTGAAAAGAATATAAAATGAAGTGAATATAAAAAGGAAGACTCATACAATTTTTAAGAGCAAAAGTACTCAAGTTCAAAAAATAACATTAGATTTATTACACTATTGTTGGCATCAAGCCTAGATGTTTTGTTATATAAAAACATCTAAAAAAGCAATCATTTTAAGAAGAGTACAAAAAGCCTAAAATATGACTCTCTCAAGCATCTTCCTTTATGGAACTGGAACCAAATATGTTACATTATGTGAATGAGATAAAACCACAATCAGTGGCCATCCTCCTCCAAATGGAGGTGACTTCTCAAAATGGCATGGCCTCATCACACCACTTTCCATGTTAAGGATCATTGGCTAGATCACAGCCAAAATGATGAAAGTTGCCAAAAGAATGTTTTATAAATCCTTATGGTAACATTTTCTCTAATTCCAGGCTGGAGGTTACTAATGGTTCAGTATTTCTTTTTTTAATTCTCAAATGGTACATTCCATTTTTTTTCCAAACATAGAGTATTCAGGAAATGATCCCACAGCAATTTGATGAAAGTATCAAGGTCCATTAACTTCACATTGATTAATACATAAACATAGGGAACTCTATATAAAGGCATATGTTCTTAGAGAGAGAAACTGATCTGCATAACCCCATGCAAATCCATTCTCCCAATAAAACATGATGAATGGGGTGGATATGCAGATATTTGTGAGTGAGGTTTGTTATCACATATAGGTATTAAGTTAAAATCTACCTTTGAAAGGTTTGTATGTGAACCATCTATTCAAGGTAAACAGTTGTATTTACTCTAAGAGAAAGACTTTATATCTCTCAAAGCACTTGAGCAAATCAGGAAATAATACTCTTAAAAACTTTTAAATTTTGTTCCATATTTGATGGTAGGACTGGGAATCTTCAGATACCAATTTTACTCATTCATTTGTATGAAATTATGAGTATGGCATCAATTTAGGCTTAACTTCATTATAACTATTTATCTACCGCTTTCACTTATCCCATTTGAACCTCATGTATAGGAAGAAGCTTGAGCTCAAAAAATTTAACTGCTGCCCTTTAAGGTCATTGAGAGTAATAGATGGAAATAGGATTAAAATGTCACTATTTGACTCCAGAATCCACGGGCTAGCCCTTAGAACTGGGGTTTCAGTGACCCACAGGAATAAACAGATGTATAGATATTCATATTTGAATTATAAGTTTTATAAAATAATGCTTATTCTTATTATATATAAATCACTATTATTTTAAAATGGTGTGTATATTCAAGCTGGCTATGACCCATGGCTAGATTGATTTCACAACCAATGGATCACACTTCACAAATGGCTATTACCATTACACTTTGAAAAGCTGTCACAGGGTCCTTTACTGAAGGTCTGTCTCATGCAATCTCTACAGTGGCACAGGGTCCCATGCTCAGAGGGGCCCTTGATTTAATGCTCTGATGTCATCTTGAAATTCTTAATAATTTTATCTCTGAACTTGTGTTTTGGAAGTGAAGTCAAATGGGACAATAGAATATGAACTTGAACAGAGATACATGAACTCTGCATGTCTGCTCTTTCTTGCCACCGATTCACATTCAGCATTCAGGGGGCCCTATGACCACAGAATTCCGGTGGACCCACAACTCCTGGGCATTCAGCAAGACTCAAGGAGAGTACAAGGTAAGTGTGCTATGCTTATGACTAAGAAGGGGTGCTCACAGCCTTGAGAAACCATGCTTTCAGCTTAAACCTGAATTTCCTTCAAATGGGAAACAAGGCAGTGACACTCTAAGAAACACAAATTCTGAAGTGGCCTAATCATATCCTTTCTTATGTATATTACTTTCACGTATTAGCCAACCACTTAAGCTGAAAAGGATGGTATAGAAAGAAAAGGAAAGATGTGGCAACCCAGAGTTCCTTTTCCTTTCAGTCCTTCCTTAATCATCAGTGAGACAAAAAGAGAGAGTGATGGTAGAAAGTGTGTGTGTCAAGAAACGGAATAAAAATGGTAGATGTAGTTTTGTGCAGTGTTCTGATGGTCTGGTAAGAATGAAATACATATGCATGTATTAGTTATGAAATACAAATTATGTAATTCTGGTGATTCTGCATATCAGCTAAACACTATTCTATTTGCATTTAAGGATCATTGCACAGAAGATGATTGATAAAATTCATGCAAATAATTTACATTTTCTTAAAATGACATTAAATAGCAAATGAAAAGCCATGACAAGTCGAGACAAGGAGACCACCAAAGAAAAAAGCTTTCTAGTACTTTAAAAGGCATGGTTTTCCAATATGGGCCTGGCATTTTCATTTTGCTCTGGGCACTGCAAATTATGTAGCTGGTTGTAGTGGGTTGAGCAGTGGTCCCCCAAATGGCACATTTATTCCTAATCTCTGGACCCTGTGAATATTATCTTCTATGGCCAAAGGGTGAATATTATTTCATATGGCAAGAGATGTGATGAAGTTAAGGATTTTGAGAGGAGGAGCTTATGCAGGATTATCTAGGTGGGCCCTAAATGCAATCATATGTATCCTTAGAAGACAGATACACAGAGAAGAGGAAGAAGCAATATAACCTTAGGGGCAGAGGTTGGAATGATGTGGCCACAAGCCTCGGGCCATCAGAAGCTAAAGACACATGGAGTAGAATCTCCTCTAGAGCCTTGGCATGGAGCGCAGCCTGGCAGACACTATGGTTACAGACTTCTTGCCTCTAGAACTGTGAGAGAAAGAAGCTCCGTGGTTTTTAAGCCACCCTGTTCATGCTTAATTTATTACAGAGTCCTAGGAAACTAATACCCTGTCTTGTTTCATTGAATCCCTTTTCTCAAACAAGACATGTGGGCCTTGCTCCAGAGAAGCTCGTCCATGACACTGGCCCGTGGAGAGCTCTTCTCCCGACTCCTGACAGAGTTGAACTTCATCATGCCTAACCATGAGGATGGTAGTGTCTGATCTTTCACACACTAGTTTTGCTCCCTTCTCTTGGGTCTGGGCTTTTCATTTCCTCTTGGAAATAAAGAGCATATCTTAATGTCCATACCCTCTAGACTGTCTTGAACTATGCTGGTTTCATAGAAAATTCTCAATGGATTCCTGTTGATTGACTATAGGCTTGAAGTACTAATGAGGTTTTATTTATTTTTTTCTATTTAACTTTCAGAGAACTTATACCAGAGAACTAATCTCTTGTCCTTATTTGAAATGAACAGAGAAACCTTTAGTATTGAATCTCAGGCAAATACACTTTAACAAAGTGATCCTTATACAGAAACCTAAAAGTGATTTAAATCCAAAAGGTCTAATAGCCTTACTTTTGTTACTGAAGAAGGCCAGTCCCAAGTGTCATGTGTACCAGAGGCTTTTCTTTTTTTCTTCTTCTTTAATGTTTATTTATTTATTTATTTATTTTGAGGCAGAGTGTGAGTAGGGGAGGGGCAGAGAGAGAGAAGGAGACAAAGAATCCAAAGTAAGCTCCAGACCCTGAGCGGTCAGTGCAGAGCCCAATTCGGGGCTCGAACCCACAAACTGTGAGATCATGACCTGAGCCTGAGTTGGATGCTTAACCAGCTGAGCCATCCAGGCACGCCTGGAGGTCTTTCTTCTATGTCAGATATTGCTGCTCTGATTACACGTGGTGCAATTTAAGGCTAATAGGGGAGACATCTTAGGACAAGGATTTTCTATATCTTTTGGATTAAAACTTGGAATGGAGAGGTCTGCATAGCAGATACAGTACACAAGTCTTGTTTATAGGATATATGAACATTAATTTAAGCTTTATTTTAATTTGTGGAATTTAATTTCTTTTAATTTTAGAAGATGGCCCATATTAAATTTAGTTCAGCAAATATTTACTATATTCCTTGGAAGAAGCCCATACTAGTAAGCTGTGGGATCTACAAAAATGAGTAAGACACAGTTCCTATCCAGAAGGGATGGACTCTCTAGTAAGGTCAAGCAATTCCATAAATAACTTCAACCTGGTAACTAAGTCTATTAAAATATGTGCACATACACATACACACTCATGTACATACATACCCATGCACTCAAAAGGCTTGCCAAAGAAGAGACTAATTAGTTCTGGGAGGCATGATTGGGGGTGGGTTCACTAGAGACTGTGATATTTGTACCACCTCTCACAGAATAGAAATTTTGTCGCTAGCCTGATAATTTTGATGGAAGAATATTCTAGGAAAAGGCTCTGCACAAGCCAGGAGAGTATAAGTACTGTGGTCGCTGCAGGGCTCTGCTAGTATATCGATAATGTTTCTGGAGGAG
The DNA here is from genome assembly GCA_028646485.1 of Cryptoprocta ferox. NCBI lineage: Eukaryota > Metazoa > Chordata > Mammalia > Carnivora > Eupleridae > Cryptoprocta > Cryptoprocta ferox. The sequence goes on along the minus strand of CM053577.1, from coordinate 54,165,916 downwards.
GTGTGTGTGGGAAGATATGGTAGGAGATATGACTTGAAAATGTGTTTGAACTCAATCACTAGAAGACTTACACAACAGGCTAAGGTGGGATGTGAGAAACTTTGCAGGTTTTTGAGCAAAGGAAATATGTAACCCAACCTTGTGTCATATTAATGAGGTGTGGATTGAAGAGATGAGTTCAGTTGCAGACAGAGCTATTACAACGGTCTAAGGAAGAGATTATAACAGCATGGACTTGGGAAGAAGCTTGAGAAATAGAAGGGAAGAGATAGCGTTAAGAGAGAACTAAAAAGTAGAATTAACAGGATTTAGTGACTGATGGGATATGAGCAGAAAAAAGAGTTGAAAATGAGCTCAATCAAAGTAGCCTGGAGCAGGAAGGATTAAATGAAGTATATAAGGAAATACAGGAGAAGGTGCGGTTCTGGAAGGAAACTCTCCAGAAGAATTGTAGGTTTAAGACATGGGAATTTGTTGTTTGAATCACCAACAAATATTTTGAATTGGAGCTCAGGAGATATATAATTGAGAGTCACCAGTGTGGAGACTGTGTTTAAAGCCTCAGAGTGGATGACAGCCCAGAAAGAAACTACTGAGTGAGAGGAAAGAAAGGGAAAAAAGAGGAGTTCTGTGGCAGAAAATTAACCCTGACATCCCTGAACCACAATACTCCTGAAATTCAGAGGGAAAAAAAGTGGTTGGTCTTTTTTTAAGGTCGGGTTTATTGAAGTATCAATTTATGAAGTAAAATTCCCCCTTCTTGGTATATATAGTCCTGTGACTTTTGACAAATACATACGGTAGTCTAATCACCACCAGAATCAAGATCTAGAGCATTTCTATTCCTACCCCCAAAATTCCTGCATTCCCCTTAGTAGTTAATCTCTCCTCACACCCATGCTCCTGGGCAACAACCAGTTTTCTAATCCTATATGTTTGCTTTTCCAGAATGAGTTATAGACAGATTCATATAGTCTATAGCCATTTGAGTTCTACTTCCTTTAAGCATAATATACTTGAGATTCATCCAAATTATGATGAGTATCGATAGTTTCTTTTATTGATAAGCAGTATTCGATTGTGTGGATATACTATAGTTTGTTTATCCGTTCACCAGTTGGGTTGTACACTTGGGTCATTTCCAGTTTTTGTTGACTATGGAAAAAAAGAGCCATTGTAAATGTTTACATACAGATTTTTGTGGAAAACATAAATTTTCATTTCTCTTGGGTAAATAGTAAAGAGTGGGATTCCTGGGTAGTATGGCAAGTGTATATTTAACTTTACAAGAAACTGTCAAACTGTTTCCAAATCGGCTATACTATTTTGCACTCCCATCTGCAGTGAGTGAGAATTCTATTCCTCTGCATTCTTGCCAGCGCTTGGTATTGTTGTTGCTATCCATTAGGCGTGGGTGGTATCCCACTGCAGTCAAGTTTTTGTGTGTGTTGGAACATGTGCACTCATGTGGGAAAAGGGTCCATAACTCCATCAGGTTCTTAAGGGTCCGTGAACCTGAACCTGAAGGTAAAACATCATTGAATTACAAACTTGAAGAATGAGGTCAGGAGAGCACACCAAGAAGATCAGAGAAGAGTTTTAGAATGTAGGGCTTGCAACACCAAGGGTAGAAGAAAGCTTAAAAAGGTGAATGAAGGAAAGGACGCTGTCATCAGCAAGGGAAGGTTCTGGTGATCTTGGAGAAGCCAATTCAGTGGAGTGGGAGGGAGGAGAGGTGAAACATAGGAGTGTGCTGATTTGAAGCACAAATGAAAAGTAAGGAAATGGATGCAGCATATACAGATCATTCCTCTAAGTATCATAATAAAGGAAAATCCAAACCAATTCCTGTTGCTAGAAAAATCACTTATAGGGAGCCCTCAGGGAGGTAATTTTGATAACAGTGAACAATGTTACTGGTATCAACATTGCCTGTTTTTTAAGACATGTGGTTCTTTAATGTGCATTGGATTTTATGGGCATTTACTTCAAGTTTCCCTGAGAAGCGAATTCACTTTACCATGGATGCCACTGACTTGGCTGGAAAGAACTTTTGGGCACATAGAGTGTTGCTGTGGCCATAAGAGCTTTCCCCAACTACATGTCCATGGGTTTTACAACATGCAATAAGTGTGCTGTCAGGAAATTTTACAAGTCAGCTGACGCGTGCCACGGTGCCACAGTCATCCTCCTTTCCCGGACTGCGAGGTGCTGTGTACGACCTCAGCTAAGCTCTTTGGGCATCTGCCCCCAGCACAGAAAAGATGAGTACACTGAAATAAGAAGGAAATCAGCATGTGGTCAGTTAGGATTTACCACTCCACTTTGTCTCTGATTACAAGGAGACAGGGGGAGACAGGGCTTTATTAAAACTCAAACATATGCATTTAGAAACGTTTTCTTTGTCATGTGGGAAAACTTGAATGTAAAATTGAATTATTCCTGTCTTTTTTTTTCTGTGTCTTCTTTGAACACATGGGAAAAACGAGGAAGTAGAAAACACCTAAGTTGCACTGTCCCCTACCATTTCTCCTCAGCCTGCCTGTCTCTCTCTCTCTCTCACACACACACATGCACACATACACACACCTTGTCTCCATATCTTGATGCACACTACCTCAATATCCCATCCTTCAGTGTTGTTGTTTGGCAGATACATGTTTGGCAGATACATGTGAGTAGCTTGTCTCCACTAGTGTGTCTTTTAGGGGGCTAGAATGAGGATAGCACATTAAAGCCATTAGAAGACTGGAAATCTTACCTAATGTTAGCCCTTTCCCCTTGTCTGAGATGCTAGATTCACAATTCCACTTGAATCCTTTACAAGTCAATGCTATTCCCTAGAATAGACCATAAAATGGATGGCTGCAGCAACTGTGGTCCTGTGAAAAGTACATAGGTGTGGAATCAAAGAGAGGAGTTTGAGACACAGTTTTGTCACATACTAGCCATGTGACTGTGAGCAAGTTACTAATTGCTTTCCTGTCTCAGGATTTCCATCAATAAGATGGAAATAAATAGCTCCTAATTTATAATTTATCTTGTATTGGGCATCCCAATAACGCTGTGAAAGCTCATACAAACTCTAGAGGGTTTGATAGTTACCGGGCATTGCAATTATCATTCTCTACAAACCGCAGGTCATTGTGTCAATGCAGTGTGCTAGAAAACTTGACGGGCTCTGACGGTCTTGGTTTCCCTCTGCCCTTTCTCCCTGGGAGCTGCCATCAGAGCGAGGGAGTCTGTCTCCTTCTCCTCTCTGCCATGCTTTCCTTCCATCTTCTGGAAACACACTAACTCATCTTGAAGGCTGTACTTCCTACAGTAGAGAGTTACCATATATTCTGAGCTCTATAGCTCTCTCTTTTCTGTCCTTCACTTTCATATTATGAGAAAGGATAGTGTTTTCAAAGTAACCTCTCCCCTACACCATCAATTACTCCTTTCCCCATAGCATTGACTCCCGTCAATTGGTGGGATACCCTTGAACAGAAAATTTAGTGAAGCTTTGGTCCAAGTGAACCACCCCCCAGGCTCAGAGGTGAAATGTGGATCTAACTGGTATCTTTGAGGGAAGATAGTTATTTTCCTAAAATGGGTTGTCTTTGCCTGACACCATTATTCCACAAACACTCCCAGGCTCTGCTCAACCATTTTCTGATCTTGTTCTGTCTGGATTTACTTGGTATCAAATAAGGCATAAAAAAATAAAAGCTTATGCAAATGAAAGCCCTTATCATCTCAGAGTCTTAGACAAAGCACTGTATAGTCAGACTGGTAGAAACAGAAAACTTGTCAAGGTGTGTGATGATAAGATAAGTTAGCTTATGAGAAGCCAGGACCTAAGATAATGTCAGTGTGAATCATGTTTTTTTCTGGCAGAACTGGGGCTACAAACTGCCCTTTGCCTGTCAGAATATATCCCACTCCTACTAATGAGAATGGTATGCTTGGGCCAAGGAAAGATGTGGCCCTTTAGGATTTCAAAACTGGTGAAGACTTTGAAATAATGGTTGAGCAGCTGGTCAATATGTTGCTCATCACATGACTAAGTTGGAGACTATATGGTCTCTTCTTATTTCAAAGTTCCCTTGAGGAATGATGCATTTTTTTGTTTGTGTTCTTTGATCTGCACGAGGTCAAAAAATAATGTAAAAAATGGAAAGTAGATAGGATGACTATATACAGAGAAATTGTGTTATCTTTGTCTTTTATGAGACAAAACTGGGTAAGTTCTCTTTCTTTTAAACCCTGATTTGATAAGTCTTATTTCTGTGTACAGAGTCTAGTAGATAAAAGGCATTGGTAAATATTACTTGAAATGACATATGATATTGGCTTTTATAAGTGCCAGGAAGGTCTGTTCTGTGATACTCACTTGTAAACTTGGCTTTCTCCCGAGCTCTCTATTTATAGAATGATTCTTGTGCCATTCCAAATCCCAACTGGAGGGGAAAGAATGAATAGGCCCCTAAAAGAAGGTCCAGAGAGATGTGGATTCCTAACTTCTCTCAAATCTTTAACGATTATCTTTTCCCATTTCATCTGCTTGTAAAATCTCCAGATTGCTCTGGAATTAGATTATTCTGAGGTCAGCCTGTAGCTCTGGCAGAATCGATACCAGCTCCCTCCAAGTTGGGGCCTCTTAGAGATGTGCTGTTCCAGTCCTTTTTACAGAAGGCAAACGGACCCCAGAATGGTGAGTGAGTTGGCCTTTCTTTGGCTGTGTAGGTTCAAGAGATTTTTATTTTGGATAGTCAGTTACTGTTTAATTAAAGGAGTGCTTTACTATATTTACTCATACTCACTCCCCAGGAGGAAGATGCCAGGATTTGCAGCTCCACAGCTGAACTGTTCTGTGGCAACCTCATTCACTAGTCAAGCTTTCTTTAAAGGCTATTTGCCAGCATGATGGTCGTCATAGGAGCTTGCTTGTGGGTGCCCTGCTGATCTGCATCCCTCCCACCCCAAAGGGCACCTCTTTGGCATTGCCAGAAAACAACAGGTTATTAATCGGATGAAAAATGAATAAATGTCATTATGGAACCTACGTCCTTAGGAGCAAAATATCTTCAGGTAGAGAATTCAGATCAGAAAAACACTATGTATCAGAAATGAAGATAAATACTATGAGACATGCATTTTCATCTGTGCTTGACTTTATGGGATTAGCTTTATTGGATGAACTCAAAGGAACTTCTCAAAGCTCAGCTGAATTTTATTTTATAGTCAGCAGAGGTACATAACATGGAAAATTAGTTTCTGAGAAGAGATGATTCATGAATAAACATAGACACAGAGCTATGAAATGGTTAATACCCATGTTAACTACAATCCAGGACCCTCATTTATGGTATGATTCATGAATGCCAAATAGAAGGAAAAAGTTCACTTTTAAAACCATTAGCCCAAAGATAAGATCTTTGAGATTCTCATCCAAAGCACCATTCCCTGACTATTGAGAGTTTCTTAATGTTTGTGGGAGATAACCTCTTGACTTTCTTTTTCTGCAATAAGCCTTGTCTGGTGAACCTGGAGTTCGGCGGAAAAAGATAACACCTTCCCTCCTGTGGACTTTGACAAATGACAAGTTCTGAGTCTACCGGAACCACTTTATTCTTATCCAGAGGAATCTAAGAGTCAGTATGTTCCTTTTAATTAAATCACTCACTTTCTAATTTTTGCTTAACCTTTGACATAGCATTTTGTTATGTGGCTAAGGCTTGAGCAAAGATTATGGTATTATTAATAAGGTTAAGTTTAACAATGATTTTAACCTCATGCAGGTTTGTGAAATTCAGAGATGATGAACATATCAGGTACCTTGTGATCCAGGGGCGGGGAAGGCAGTTTTCACATATGAAGCTAATATCCCACAGCTATGTTAGCAGCACATTTAACACAATAGGTAACCAGGGTGGTGGAATGTGACCAAACATGGGCCCTGCAGTTGCACTGACCAGCATTCAGATACCAGTGTTGCCCCTTTCCGGTTGTGTTTTCTTTTTGACAAATTACTCAATTTTGTTAAATTCCATTTTTTCATTTATTAAAACGGAGCCACAATTCCTACGTCATAGAGCTGTTGTATCAGTGAGATAATATGTGAAAAAAAATAAACTACACATAGCACTTGATATGTAGTTAAATACTCAATACATGCCAATTTTCTGATCTCTTGAGACCAAAAGGGTTTGAATTATCAGAAGGTCATAATTATTATATAATTTCAACTATCCACTGATCCTGGAATATAAACCTCAAGAGCAGCAGAAGAATAAAACTCACTTACCCATAGCTTCAAAATGGATTAATTATTTATGTTAGCATAATTGTGAAAACCTACAATGCCTTGGAAACAAAAGTCTCATGCCACCTTAGAAGGTGACTCTTTGTGGAAGCATATCTTTCCACTGCTGAGAGGGTCAGCCCTTCTTAGCCATTCTTTTCTCTCTCCAAGTAGCTTGGGAAGTTAGCCTCATTATCTCCTCTAGTACAACAGGCCTATAATCAACAGGAGAAATTGCCCTGCTACATCAATCCATGAACCCTTTCTTTCCTCACTGAAGTGGCATTCATTTATGACATGAGGATTGAAGAGGAAAAGAAGACACATAGAGAGAGTAGTGGTATTAGCATTAGTCATGATAAAGATGACTAATGTTTATTAAGCTATATGTCAACTATTTTGTAAACATCTATTTTAATACCTACAACATCCCTGTGAAGAGAATAATATTATCAATTTCATTTACAGTTTGAAGAAACTAAGGTACCTAATCTGTCCAAGGCCATCGCTCTAGGAGTGTGGAGGTAGGAATTCAAACACAAGTCATCTGAATGCAGAACCATGTTCTATAAACCATTACACTGTTGGGAGCAGTGAATTAACAAAAGGGAGAGCTAAGTGGGAGCTCCATTCATCATGTTAGCCTAGTGGGCTATTCCCCAGACAGGATGTCTCCAGGGGGACATCATGACACCCCATGAGGTTCCCAGGGGATCCTTATTATTCTTTAAAGAAAGTGAAGATAGTATCATAGCTACATCTTCTGTTATACAAATAAACAGTAGAGTTTGGGAAGGTATTACTTGTCAATATCAATTTATCCTGGGAAGACTGAAAGGTACTTGGGAATCACCAGTACCTAGCTCATAACTTAATAAATAATAATTGAATTTCTAACAACTGAAGAAATGGTATGTGTGGAATCTCTAGTACTTTTCTGATTAGGTGGGGAATCTGCCTTACTCTGAATCTATCATTTCTTTCCCTCGCATGTAAAAACAATCTACTTTAAAAATGGGCAGAGAATATATTATGCTCATAGAATGGAAGAATTAATATTGTTAAAATGTACATACTACTCAAAGCAATCTACAGATTCAATGCAATCCCTATCAAAATACAATGGTGCTTTTCACAGAACTAGAACAAATGATCCTAAACTTTGTATAGAACCACAAAACATAGAACAGCCAAATCAATCTTAAGAAAGAAGAACAAAGCTGAAGGTATCACACTCCCTGATTTCAACTATACTACAATGGGTACTGTAATCAAAACAGTATGGTACTGGCACAAAAACAGATACATAGATCAATGGAACAGAACCAAGAATCTAGAAATAAACCCATGCTGATACAATTAATGTTCAACAAAGGAAGGAAAAAACAACCTTTTCAATAAATAGAGTTGGAAAAATGGAGAATGAAACTGGACCACTTTCTAATATCATATACAAACATGAATGGTATTGAAGACTTCAAAATGGATTGAAAACTTAATTGGAAGACTGGAAACCATAAAAATTCTAGAATAAAACATAAGCAGTAAGATCTTGAACACTGAACAATATTTTTTGGATCTGCCTCCTCAGGCAATGGCAACAAAAGCAAAATGAACAAATGGGACCACATCAAACAAAAAAGCTTTTTTTCATGGCAAAGGAAACCATCAGTGAAACTAAAAGAAAACCTACTGAATGGGAGAAGATATTTGCAAATGATATAACTGATAGGGGGTTAATATACAAAATATATAAAGAACTCACACAACCTAATATAAAAAAATCAAGTTAAAAAATGGGCAAAGGACCTGAATAGACATTTTTCCAAAGGAGACATACCGATGGTTCAACAGACACATGAAAAGGTGTTCAACATCACTAATCATCAGGTAAATTCAAGTCAAAACCACAATAAAATATCACCTCATACCTGTTAGGATGATTATTATCAAAAGTCAAGAGATAACAAGTTTGGCAAGGATGTGGAGAAAAGGGAACTGTCAGCACTGTTGGTGGGAATACGAAATGGTGTAGCCACTGTGGAAAACAGTATGGAGGTTCCTCAAAATATTAAAAATAGAATTAGCATCTGATCCAGCAATTCCAAAGAAATGAAAACCCTAACTTGAAAAGATATCTGCACCCATGTATTCACTGCAGCATTATTTATAATAGCCACTATATGGAAACAACCTAAGTGTTCATCAATAAATGAATGGATAAAGAAAATGTGTACACACATGCACACACACAATAGAGTATTATTCAGTTATAAAAATAAAGGAAATCTTGCCATTTGCAACAACATGGATGGATCTTGAGGACATTATGCTAAATGAAATAAGTCAGACAGAAAAAGACAAATACTGAATGATCTCATATGTAGAATCTTAAAGAAAATTGAGCTCATATGTACAGAGAACAGATTGGTAGTTACTAGTGGGGGGGAGGTAGGGGATGAGCAAAATGGAAGGGGGTCAAAAGGTACCAACTTTCAGTTGTGAAATAAATAAGTCATGGGTGGATCCAGAGGGTATAATGCTAATTAAAATAAGTCAGTCAGAGAAAGACAAATACTACATAATTTCACTCATATGTGGAATTTAAGAAACAAAACAAAGAAAGAAAAAAAAAGAGAGATGAACAACAACAAAAACACACCAGACTTTTAAATACAGAGAACAAACTGGTGGTTCTCAGAGTAAGAGAGGTAGCAGGAGAGGTGAAATAGATAAAGGGGATTAAAAGTACACCTACCATGATGAGCACTGAGAAAGTATAGAATTGCTGAATCATTATATTATTCATATTATAAAACTGAAACTAACATAACACTGTATGTTAGTTATACCACAGTAAATAAATATAAGTCACAGGGATGAATGTACATCATGGATAACTATCGTTAATAATACCATATTGTATATTTGAAAATTGTAAAAAAGTAGATCTTAAAATGGTATTAGGAGTCCTTACCTTTTTGTGCCATGGACCCATTTAACAGTCTGGGGGAAGCCCTTGGAATCTTTTCTAAGAATAATATATTTAAAAATTTTTTTTAATTTTTTTTTTTTTTTTTGAGAGAGAGAGTATGAGCAGGGGATGGGCAGAGAGAGGGGGACAGAGGATCCAAAGCAGGTTCTGCACTGACAGCAGCAAGCCTGATGCAGGACTTGAACTCACAAACCATGAGATCACAACCCAAAGTGAGGTCAGATGCGCAACCAACTGAGCCACCTGGGAGCCCCACAGAATAATATATATTAAATACATAAAAGATAGAATGCTATAAGCAAACTAATCAAAATTCAGTTATCCAAGTATTTTAAAAATCAAATTTATAATTAGTAATAAATACATTAAATAATAAGACCTAAAGATAGGTTCAATAGCAACAGGAAATTTCAAGCTTGTGAGAAGTATAGGTGTTATTTTGAGACAGCTGGCACAACTGAATGGATGTGAAAATGCCTGAATCCCAATGGTGACAAAAACAAATGTGCTGGTAATGCTACCAAAGTTCACTGCTCGTGTCATATCTGAAAGAAATGTGATGTTCCAGTTAAAGTTTAGTAACAATTTTTCATTGAATTTTTTTCATTCAAGTTCAAAGACCCTCCTTAATTCCAGGCTCATAACTTGGCCCCAGGTAAAACCTTGGACTGATGTCAGATAGGGCTTAGTGCAGTGTGGCTCATGGTGAGAACTCTATAAATTACTCATTATGCAAAGATTTCCTCTTAGGAATTGAAATGACATCATTCCAGTAAAGTAAACCACATGAAACTGCAAATTTTGTAGGTAAAAAAAAATCCAATTTGGGCAATTTCATGTGATTCAATCTAATATAATTTAGGAACCATATAAAGTTAACTTGTGAAACTATTTTAATTCTTTAGTCTATGAGGTTTTTTTTCCTAAAAAAGTATATATTAGCTTAATAGTTTTTTAAAAGTATAAACTATTTGGGATTACATGTTTGCCTGTTTTTTTTGGGTTCTTTCCAGTATTTGTTGACAAAGACAAATGGACAACATTTTGGGTACTTGGAGATTTATGATGCTTCTTAACATACATCGTTGTCTTCTTAATTATAGAACATTTGTTATGTCTGTGATTTACTCATTTCCTAATGATTCATTTAGACCTGAAAAATCTCTCCTATGTTGCCAAAAAGTTTAGCCTTATTAATCTACAGGAAGCCCATGACCTGGCTGCATTTAGTTTTGACATATTATTTGGAAAGATACTTTAAGGTTTTTCAACCACCCACAAGTAAGTATCTAGTATAGTCACAGAAGGAAGCTACCCTGGGCAGCACTACATTGTTTCCAGATTGAAAGAATGGAGGCAAGGGGAAATTTCAGTTAATACAAATTCAAGTTCTTACAACAGTGTTCCCATTGCCTATAGCCCCAATTAGATGGTAAAATCTGAGAGTAGAGATTCTCTTTCTCTTGTGCATTATAATATCCTCAGTGCCTACCTCTGTGCCTGGCACAGAGTAGACATTCAATCAATGTTTGTTGAATGAAAGAATGAAGAGATGAAGAAATAAAGAAGTACTAGTCCCAATAAGTGCTTTCTCACCTCTGGCTGATAAAAGAGAAGAATCAGTATGTTGTGTTTCTGGTTTGGTTTGCCATTAACATTCAAATGTTAACTTCACACTTTCAGAAATATTGTCAATTCAATAAAATATAATCAAATGGGAGAGGAATCATTAGCTCTGTGAGCATATTAAAAAACATTGCTTTGAAAGATTAATACATTATTTTTCACACAATGCACAATAAAATTAAGCATGTAAACAAGACTGTGGAGTTTGACTTGAGAAAAATACGCCACCTTTGAAGCATTACCAAGCTCTTTAGAGGCATCTGTGTCCATTCAAGTTACTGATCGTATTATTAAAATTTGGTAGTTTATTATGGAAAATATGCTCGCAGGAATATTATGGAAAATATACTTGATAGAAAAATACTAAGAGTAGGCACTCATGATTAATCTATTAAAAATACCACTTTGTTGTTTTAGTTTTTGTGGTTTAAAATTTGTGACAAAATGAGTATCTTTCACATATTTATTAATCATTTCTTTTGCTCTGAGCTATTTCCTTTGCCCTTCTTATCAAAATTGGGTTTTTCATATTTTTGTAATTGATCTACGAGAGCTCAATCTTTCGTCCTAAAAACTGACAATATTTTCCCTAGCTTTACAATTTCTTTTGGCACTGTGTATGTGTGTGTTTGCCATGTCAAGGATGAATATTATTCTATATTTTAAAAGGCCTCTTCATGGAGCGCCTGCATGGCTGAGTCCGTTAAGCATCTGACTCTTGATTTCAGCTCAGGTCATGATCTCGCTTTTCATTTTTTTTTAATTTTTTTACATTTATTTATTATGATCTCACTTTTCATGAGTTTGGGCCCCCCATCAGGTTCCATACCTGACAGTGAAAAGCCTGCTTGTGATTCTCTCTCTCTCTATTCCCCTCCCCTGCTCGCTCTCTATCTCTCTCTCTCTAAATAAACATTTAAAATTTTTTTTAAAAAGGTCTTTTCAGCACATTATAAAAATATTTGCAGTTTTGTTTAATTCTTTTATAATTTAATTTTTTTACATTTACATTTTTCGTCTAACTTGGGGATAAGAAATTATATAGAGATCTAGCTTTCTTATTTTCCAAATGGCTATCTGGGCATCCCCAATTTTTTTATTGTAAACCTGTTTTTCCCCCCATTCTTTGGAAAACCCAGCTTTATCGAAGTCACCCTGTCATAAACTTGTGATTATTTCTGAGTTCTTTCCATTGAACTTTCTATTGTTGCAAACCACAATTACAGTTGGTTAATCCACACTTGCTATTTTCTTTCCCAGAATTTTCTTTGCTATTCTCTCATGTTTATTTTTCAGACAAACTTTACAGTCGTTTTGCAAATTCCCATGAACTTGTGACTTTGATTAGAGTTTTATGAGCATTTAACCCAGTGCCTGATACATAGTGTGAGCTGTAATAGTTTTAATATGAATTATGATTATTACATCAAACATAGTGATAGATATGAAGAGAATTAACATCTTTACAATACTGAGTCTTCTTATCCAAGAGAAAATTTGGATAAATTTCCATTTATTTAAACATAAAAAAATGTACCTCAGTAGTTGAATTGTTTTTCTAGTCTACTCCCTACTTACTCTAGTTCTCTCTTGCAACAATTATTTTACATCTTTCTCTTTTTCCTTAAATCTCCTTTCCCAGTGTCTATACTTTTGTAGAGAAAAGTCAATATGATCTGGTTACTTACCGCTCCTTCATCATCCTACAAATTAGCAAACCTACCTCCATTTACATTCTTTCTCCCCTTCCTCACCCCAGTTACAAAAGATCTTCATGTTCCTAAATCCAGCAGTCATTTCTATTCCCCATCCGACTTGATTTCTCAGCAGATGATTTAACATAGTTCGCTATTTATTTCTTAAATACTCTTTAACTTCTGCTTCCCTAAGATCACTCTTGGGTTTCTAACTCCTCTCTGACTGCTCCTTCTAAGTCTCCTTGACCTTTAAATGTTCAAGTTCATCAGTAATTTCCTCTGGGTCTCTTTTTTTCTTTCTCTTCCCTCTTTCCCTTAATGACTGTAGCTACTCCCTTGACTTTAAATATCATCTATATACCAAAGACTTAAAGCTTTATCTCTGGCCCATATCTCTATTTCTGTGTTCCACCTAGAGATACCTACTTGCCTACTTGAAATCTCCACCTGGAATTCTTGCTGGCATCTTATCTTAGATTTAAAATTGAACCAAACCATCCCCTATCCCACTTCAGATCTGTACTTCCTCTAATCCTCCTCACCTGAGAATATGGCTTCTCCATCCACACCATTGCCCATGCCAAAATCCAGGTATAATCTATGCCATCAATAGCTCACATTCAAATCATTACTAAACCTGTCCATTCACTGATTCCCATCTTTACCACCTCCACCCAATTCCAAGCACTGCATCGCTAACCTCGACTCTATGACAGCTTCCTTTTTTCTGCATAGTTGCAGGTATCCTCGCCAACCAGGTTGTTTTCTACCTATAAGTCAAAGTAATAGTTTAAAAATATAAAGCTGAATTATTACTGCCTTTCTTAAAGCATTTTAGTGGATCCTCATTTTCCTAATAAAGTTACTATAATTCCAAGGTCCAGTATGAGTTGTTCCCAAACTCTTTCTTTAGCATTGTCTTCTGTCAACCTTCCTTATGATTCTTTGCTGAAACCCCACTCCCTGAAATGTGACAATCTTCTATTTTTCTCCTCTTTTTTGTTTTTTGTTCCTACTCATTCTTAGGCTTCACTTTAAATGTTACATCTTCAGGAAGGCCTTTCTTGACCCTTTAATACAGACTACATTCCAGTACTGTATGCACTTACAGCACCTTATACGTTTCCTCTATGTTATAGTAGTTATCATAGTTATTTTTTTATGATCTATGTCTATTATTATATTGTATTCTACATGATGTCAGGGACTATCAATTTTTAAAAACTTTTTACTTTAAGATAATAGTAGAGTCACATGCAGTTATAAGACACAGTATGGAGAGTTCTTGGATTTTCTCTAATGGCAACAACTTGAATAATCAGAGTATAAGATCGCAACCAGGAAATTGACATCACTAGAATCTTCCAACCTGATTCAGAGATTACCAGGTTTCCATGTGCTAATGTATGTGTATGTGTGTGTGTGTGTGTGTGTGTGTGTTATTCCTTGCAATTTTATCACATGGAGATTTGTTTAACCACCATAGCAGTCAAGATACAGAACAGTTCAGTTCAAAGGATACTTCCTTATAGCCACACTCCTATCCCTCCCTATGACTTCTTAATTTGCAACGTCTAGGACTTAAGATAGAACTTGGTATATAGTGGATATTAAAAGAATATCTGTTAAATGAATAAAATTTGTAAATTACATAATGTATTAAAGCTGAAATTCATTAAAAGAACAATTAACCACAACCCAAAAGGATTTATCCTAGTAATTCATGGAAGGAAAATCTATCAAAATAATATCCCATTACAATATTTAAAAAAAAGAGTTGATAGACAAAAAATTATTAAAATTTTGTATCAATCTCAAGATAAACATTTTTTTAAAATACAGAACTATCCTTTTTTTTTGTTTTTGGAGAGAGAGTGCAAGTAGGGGAGAAGGACAGAGGGAGAAAGAGAATCTTAAGCAGGTTCCACACTCAGCACAGAACTCGATGTAGGGCTCGATCCTACAACTCTGGGATCATGACCTGAGCCAAAAAAGAGATGCTCAACAGACCAAGCCACCCACATGCCCCCTAGAACTATTCTTAATATGACAAAGGAACCTGCTCTAAAAGGAAAGCAAGTATTAATACCATGGTAAACATGTTAGCCCCTTTGAATAGGAATGTTTGCTGTCACTATTACTACTTTTTGTTATTTTAGAATCTGGTCTGTGCAATAAGATATGAAAAAGAAATAAGAAAAAAAGTTTGTATGAAGAAATGGTCAATGTCCACCATATAAAGACCACCAGGAACAGAGGAACACACCTGTTGTTAAAAAATTTGGCCTTATCATTCCTTGCAGGGAGACAGAAGGCTTGCTGGTGAATGAAACAAATGGTGAATCATGGAGTGTCTCAGTTACAAGGTATTGGAAAGGACTTAAATAATTTGGCTTGTGTTAAGTGACTTTGGGGTGGATTTAAGGAAGCAGGGCTTAACAGTGGACAGGATGTGGTCATGAAATGGGGATAACTCTATGAGTGGCTACTTTAATAAATCTTTTCTAGAAGTGTAGGAGACTGGGCCAAGGCTAGAGTTGTAACTGGTAAAAATCAACAATCACATATATTAGTCAAAATGGGAATATATTTGGTATTTTGTGGCTTGACATTGTTCATGTTTTGTCTGTGCTCAGGCAGGATTACAGAGTGGTCTTGTTTTTGTCTGGATTCATGATAGTCACAGTGTGGCCTTGTCTGATGCTAATGTTCTATGAAATTGTGTATATTTAATGGAAGAACTCCAAGTTCTGACTTCTAGTACCAGACCAGTTCCTGGATGCCAGGGATTGCTTTTTTTTTTTTCCCCTCAAGGCAATTATCTTCATTTGCAAACCATATTAATATCTGTACACAATCATTGTAATAAAAAATTAACTTATCAAAGAGTGTATTATTCAGTATAAAAGACAAAGGTGATCTATCCATTATTATCTATATCAGCAATAGGTCATTTTAAAATAATAAAAAATAGACTTCTTTCATAATAGAAAACAGATACATGAACTAAGATTAGACAGATATGTCAAGGAATTTGGTTAGAAAAAGCAAAAAAATTTGTACTTATATGAAGATGACTCTTTTAGAAATGTTCTTAATAATTGTGGCACACTTCTTTTTGTATATTTTTTAACACTTGCCTACTACAGGTATCTACTTTCCTGTGTATGAGAATGCCTTGTTACAAAGGTAAAGCTCTAATACCAAGAGTTCTTTCCTAAGTGAATTTGAGAGGCTGGTCTACCAAATGAAAGGAACAGGAAAAAGCTGGTGAGACACTATAAATCTTTGTGAGTAAGTATTTTCT
The DNA here is from genome assembly GCA_028646485.1 of Cryptoprocta ferox. NCBI lineage: Eukaryota > Metazoa > Chordata > Mammalia > Carnivora > Eupleridae > Cryptoprocta > Cryptoprocta ferox. The sequence continues at coordinate 54,150,002 of CM053577.1, read as the reverse complement.
AAGAAATCAATTCTAAGGTTAACTTAAGAAGAAAAAAAGGATGTACCTTCTAACCATCTATAGCTGATCAGTGGAGACTGGCATGGGTTATAAGAAGCAATACATTATCTTATCAAGTCATCGTATTTTAGTGATAGGGGCAAGATTTTTTATTAATCAAGATATGAATAAAAGGAGGTAAAATGAGAAATGACCCCAAAATCCAATTATTTTATCATGTGATAACATAAGATCCTTCCCTTGTTCTATGAGAGGCAACAGTTGTGGAGGAAGGAGCAGGGTTATGGAAATGAGAATTCTGGCTACAGATTCCTTCTCTTCAATTTACTAGGCTGTGGAAACTTGAGCATGTTATTTAAATTCTCTGAGTTTCAGGGGCACCTGAGTGGCTCAGCCAGTTAAGCGTCAGACCCTTGATTTTTAACTCAGGTCATGATCTCAGGGTTCTTGAGTTCAAGCCCTGAACTGGGCTCCTAGAGGAGAGCAAGGTGCCATTTTGGGATTCTCTCTCTCCTGCTGCCCCTCCCCTGCTCACAAGCACTAGCTCTCTTACTGTTTCTCTGCCCCTCCCCTGCATCCAAGCTCGCATTCTCTCTCAAAATAAATAAATAAACTTAAAGTCTCTGAGTTTCAGTTTCTTCATCTGGAAATGTGAACTTTACATTGATTACATGAGACAATATATTAAAAATAAAAACTACCATACTACTGGACACAGAGCAGTTCTCAGAAAAGAAAATGTTGACAGCCTACAGATACCTTCCTCCTCTCCATTTTTTTTTTTTGAGATTGACTTAGAAGAGGAATTTAGATTACAGTTCTGAAAAATATCCGACATTAAACATTGTGAATCCTAATGCCTAACTCTAAACACAGTGTAAGTTCAGTAACTGTGTCTCACGGTGGTAAATTTAAAAGACTTTAAAAAGACATTCAAACAAGGGCACCAGGGTGGCTCAGTGGTTGAGCATTCGACTTCAGCTCAGTTCGTGATCTCACTGTTCCTGAGTTTGAGCCCCACATCGGGCTCTGTGCTATATAGCTTGGGAGCCCAGAGCTTGCTTCAGATTCTGTCTCTCCTTCTCTCTCTGCCCCTCTTCCACTTGCACTTTCTCTCTCTCACTCTCTCTCTCCTTCTCAAATAAACATTAAAAAAGAAAAAGACATTCAGACAACCACTTTAAAGGGTTCTGATCACCAATTCCAATATGTGGGGAGTGAGTTCTACACAACACCAAGCAATTCTCTGGTGCCAGATGGGTGTCTTACAAATTAATTCAATTTTGACACTATCCACAGGCTGAGGGCTCAGTCCCACAAGCCTGTCCCACCCCCTCAGATGCTAATCACAAGCCCAGATGGTCACATGTACATCTTACTGATTGGCTAGACATCAGAGGTTCCCACAACCCCCTCCTTGGGTTCAATTAATTTGCAGGAGCAGCTCACAGAACTCAGGAAAACATCTACTTACTAGATCACAGGGCTTTTCAATAGAAGGATATAATTCAGGAACAGCCAGATGGAAGAGATGCACATGGAAAATTATGGGGAAGCGGCTCAGAGCTCCCATGCCCTCTTCAGGCATGTCACTCTCTTCTCATCTTCTGGTGTTCATTAACCTGGAAACTCTCTGAAGCCCCTCCTCTTTTGGGCTTTTATAGGGGCTTCATTACACAGACATGGTTGATTAAATCATTAGCCGCTGGCAAATTGAATCAAGCTCCAGCCCCTCTCCCTTCCAGGGTCATCGAGGGAGGCAGGACTGAAAGTTCCCACCCTCCAATCATGGTGGGTTCTCTGGCAACCAGCCCCCATCCTCAGGTGCTTCCAAAAGTCACCTCATTAACATAAACCCAGTTGTGGTAGAAAGGGGATTGTTAGAAACAAGACACCCGTTTCACCTTTATGGCTCTGATGCATTTCCAGGAACTGAGGACAAAAGACCAAATGTTATAATAAAAGATGCTCCCATTGCTCTTACTGCTCTGAAATTTGCAAAAGGGAGCTGAGACAGGATCTGTGGATAGATATCAAATATGTATGAGGAATATATTTTGGTAACCTGAATAACCAAATATATAGCTCTTCTAAATCACAATATTGCATACCTCTTCTGAGCTTCTTTAATGTTAGGCCATTCTAAGACTTTCTGTTCCTCCTGGTGAAAAGATAACGTTCTACCTCTGGCCCACTAGCAGTAAAATTAAATACCAGATGACAATCACAGCTGTTGGAAAACGAACCCCTGGTCTTTCCTCATTGAAATGCCAGAACAGAAATGTGACTCTTAATACTTTCTACTAGGCTTTCATTGGAGACCTGATCAAATACCACCAGAAATTGTCTCGTTTAATTATCTTGTGAAACTCCTGGGATCTTCCATCAAACCCTGGATTTTCCTCAGAGAGGAAAGGGTTTCCTCAGAGTCAGAGAGGATTTCAAAGCATTCTTCCTTAAGGGGTGGCTTCTAAAGCACTGCCCTTCTCCCCTTCCCCCTCAACAAGTTAGGATTTGCCTGCGGCTATGAAACATACTGTTAAAGGCCAATTTACAGTTGTCACTCAAGCCTTCTTACTCTACCTATTCCCCTTCTCCATCTGGTGACTTGCTGCCTCTAAGACTGAAATTGCTGTTTCCTTGGGGTGGGGGGGGGAGGGGGGGGCTGGGTAACCTTGTCTGGTGCTGACTTAGTGGAGCCTTTGCTTATCTCTGCACTTCTCTAAAGCTGAACACACACCAGAAACATTTACAAACCTGACTGGCAATGAACTTGGAACCACCAAGCTCAAGTCTCTTGTGAGCCAAATCATTATTTAATCAAGTTGGTGGATGTGGGAGAAAAGAGCAAAACCACTTAAATATGGACTATAATAGTCCCTGACTTCACCTCTACTTGTGAGAAATAATCATTCTTCTCGGTGACACATACAGTAAGTCAGAAGATTGCCATTTACTGCTCTTGCTTTTAGTGTATACCTCATCATTATATATGGCATTCCATCTATCTCAAAACCTTAGATTTCATTGACATATAGGTTATAAATTCACCGTGGAAAAAATAAGACTACTTTTCTGGCATGGACATATAATATATACAACTTAGTTCAGTCTTATTTTAATTATAATATGCAGTATCTCATAACTTATTTGTGTTTTCATCTTATCTACATGTTTTTAATGTCCAAAAAGTCTCTGATGCATTACTTTCTTCCTATTCAGTATTTGTTAGTCAAGATTTTTAAAAATTAAGGTACTATTTTTGTTCATTTCTTCTTAAATATTGCTGAATTTTCCTTGAAAATATTAATTACTTATTGAAAGGGAAATAAATGTATGGGAGGAAGAGGATTTTTTATTGTAAATATTTGATATTATAAAATCATTACTAATTGGCCTCCATGAACATTAAGGTTCTTCAGTCCTAAAAAAAAGTCTATACTGTAAATATATGTTAGTTATCATCGCAGTTTCTTTGCCAAAAGCACTTTATAGATAGTAATCTCCATTTATCTTCACATCACTCCCAACAAGGTAGATAATATATTTTAGCTATTTTTAAAATATATGATACACTTGAGACTTTTAAAAAGTGATATACATTTTTCAAAGATACACAGCTATTAGTGACAGAGCTAGGATCCAAAATTATATAATAATTCATTTTTAACATAGTGAGTAAAACTTCTTTTCCTTTCTAGGATGTGATAGTAATTTTACCAAGTTTACAATTAACAGATTAATCAACTAAACAAATGTAGCAGATATAAATTCCCATGTGCAAGAACAGCATGTTCCCTATGGATTAAAGCAGCTTAATTTTTTTATTGTTAGCCCTGTTATTTTCCAGTCTTTCTAGCATCCTCACTTACCCCAAGAATGCATGTCACACAGTCCAGGGACCTAACATGATACCATGAGTGGAGGGGCTTTTTCTAAGACCATCCCTAGTCAGGGAAGCCTAGGCGGTTCAGTCAGTTGAGTGTCTGACTCTTGATTTCAGCTTAGGTCATGATCCCAGGGTTGTGGGATCGAGCCCCACATCGGGCTCCAAGCTGAGCATGTAGCCCAGTTGAGATTCTCCCTCTCCTTTTGCCCCTCTCCCCCGCTTGCCTGCTCTCTCTAAAATAACAAATAAAATAAAATAAAATAAAATAAAATAATAAGAAGTAAAAAATCACTTAAAAAAAAAAGACTCTCCCTATTTAGTCAGCCCAGATACACCTCGTATCCATTCCTCTTTGAGGGTTTTTTACCTCCTTGGAATTACTGCCTTCTAGGCAGGATCTGAGTCTGCACTAGTCCAGACTCTCAGAAACCTCTCTCTACTCTCCACATTCTCAGCCCCATCTTTTTTTCTTTTTTTTTTTTTGAAGCTAGGGGCAGTAAAAGAGGGACCTGAAAATCATCCACCCTCCCCACTTATTCAGCTACTCTGTCTATACCTAGAAATCCCATTCTTCATTTATCACATCAGACTTTCTCCATTCACTTCTCTACTCCTGCTTCATACCTGGCCTCAACCTTTCCCTGAGGCAATGAAGTTTGGAGCCAGCTGCCATATTAAATGGGAGTAAATGAGGGGTGGGGGAAATTCAGGAAAAAATGTACGTTAATATTTCAAAATATAATCAAAACCCACAAATATTTGGGGAGTGTGAGAATGGTCTTAAGTCTGAAGGGGCATGGGAATGGGGTACAAGGACACTAAATAAGTAAATTTCCTAATCCCTAGGAATCCTCAATCTATGAATAATTATAATAAAAGAAAAAACAAACAAATTATTATCTGTAAACCATCAGAGAATAACAACGCCAAATTGTACAATAGGAAATCAGAGAAGAGGACTGAGGAGGAGCTAAAATACAGAAATATCAAAGTATTTTAATAATACCCACTGCCAAATTAATTAGATATTACCAATGGAATTCAAAATTATTTACTAAGCATCTACTATGTACCAAACACACTGCTAGGCACTAGGAATACAAAAAAGGAGCATAATTTTATCTTCCAAGTCAGGGATGGAGGGCTGAAGATGGGGAGGAAGGGAGAGAGAGACATTGGAAAATGCTTTTTAATGGATGTGATTTTGACCTGGATATTAAAGAAAGAGTAGAATTTTGCAATGGAATCATGATTAGAGAAAACACTGTGTGCAAAGGCAATAATAGAATTAATCCTGCTTCAAGCTCTTCCTTTCCCCCAAGCTTGGGAGTGAATTTTGTTAGGAATAGCAAACAGCATGAATAAAAAGAGGGGAGTTTTTCATCAGATATACCTGGGTTAAAGGCCTCCTCATACAACATAAAGAGGGCTAATTTAGATTCTTTTATATAGATTGAGGATGAGAGCTGAAGCAAACTGTAGCTTAAAAAATAGTCTGCACTATGACTAGTAAAGTAAGCAAATGGCCTAAGGTCAAAATGTATAATACTTCTTTGTTCAGGTCCACAGATTCCAAGATAGGACCATTGATAGAATGATGTATCAGCAACTCTGCAAAGGTCATATGTTCTAAAAATGAGACCACTGACTATTTCAGAAACTTGCCTGGTTTACAAATTCTGAACAATCCATGCCAAGACCATCTTAAGACTAATTCCAGCCCCCAGGTCCTATAAGTACTGTATCCTAAGCTCCTCCTCTTTTGACTCAATCCACAGTTCCTCTGCTTTATATTGTCTCTTGTTCCAGTAGGGTAAATCATCCTAACATTTTTTTTCTTTTACTACAGGTGTGTTCCTGGTGGTCTCTGGATAGAGTTTTAACAAACAGATGATCAGAGACCTTGCTGCTATAGAGACAGACTCTTACTAAGAACCACACTTTGGTCTTGAGTCTCCAGTGGTTCAAAGCCAATCTACCAGTCATGACAACCCAAGTCTCACTACCAATGTGAGCTCCAAATATTTTGTTGTGCCCTTTGGTATTGGTCTTATTTTGTCTTATGGATAAGATCTCGCAAGGCATTTTGGGTATTTGATTATATATGTAGTCATTCTCTGAAAGCCACCCCAAAGTATTAATTTGCCATTCCTCTGCTGTTTGTGTATTGACAATCCTGTGGTACATCTGAGAGATTCACAGGGCAAGAGATAGGGATAGGTCCAATGAATTTGCATTGCAATTTGATGGTTGGTGATCAAATATCACAGTTCTATGGAAGGTTTTTTTTTTTTTTTTTTTTTTTTTTTTTTTTTTGGACTTCTAGGAGCAACAGGGCTTCTTGTCCTTTTGGGGGGATGAACATTTGTTGAATCATTTGGCATGGTAGTTCCTGTATAGTAAAATTTAGTATTCCAAAGATCACATATTTGTGTGTGCAACATGGACAAACACTAAGACAAGAATCATTATAAAAATTTGAAGTATGTTTCAAATTTCAAACCTCATAATCAATTTGGATTTCTTTCTCTCTCTGGGGAAAGCCAGCTGCCATGTCTTAAAGATACTCAAGCAGCCCAGTGGAGGCCCGTATGGTAAGGAACAGAAGTCTTCTGACAAGAACAAGCAATAAATTGCCAGCCATATGAGTGGCCACCTTGGAAGTAGATCCTCCTTTAGGTAGGGCCTTTAGGTAACTGCAGCCTCCTGAGAAACACCAACCAGAACAGCCTAGCTAAGCCACTCCCAAATTCCTGATCCACAGAACTCTATAAGAGAGGGAGGAAAACCATAAGAGATCCTTAAATACAGAGAACAAACTGAGGGTTGCTGGAGAGGAGGTGTGTGTGGGGGGGGATGGGCTAAATGGGTGATGGGCCTTAAGGAGGGCACTTGTTGGGATAAGCACTGGTTGTTATATGTAAATGATGAATCAATAAATTCTACTCCTGAAACCATTATTATACTATATGTTAACTAACTTGGATTTAAAAGTAAAAAAAGAACTCTGTATAAGAAAACAAGTATTTATTTGTTTTAAACCATTAAGTTTGGGGAAAAAATAAACCATTAAGTTTGGGACAATTTGTTAGACAGCAATAGATAACTAATGTAACAGGTAACTATACTTATTATATCATTAATATGATAGCTAATGTCAAGTGGACTTTCATTTAATTTGGATATGGATGATTTATCTCTACCAGTGTCTCTAGGATTACTCCAACATCTGCTAATTGTCAAGAGTAATGGTTTTGGAAGCACCATAACCACTGGAGAGGAGTATCTACTAACAATTTAGAATCTTAGACTAGTAGAAAGCTAAAATACTGCCTTTTACTGAAATCTTTTACTATTTCTTCCAGAAGACTAAATTTCTGATTATCTCTGGGGCCTTTAAGTAATTATAAAAAAGAAACAAGAAACTCTGTGGATGATAAGTTGGTAGTTGGCCTCTAAGATGGCCCCTAATGATCCCTACCTCCTGATATTGGTGCCATTATGTAATCCCTTCCATTTGAGTACAGACTGTATCTTGTAACTTGCTTCTAAGTGGTAAAATATAACGAGAGATGGCCTATCATTTCTAAGATTACTAAGCACGTGGCTTCCATCTTGTTTGCCCTTTTTCACTCTTACTGGCCTATTCTGAGGAAGATAGCTGCCATGTTGTAAGCTGCCCAATAGAGAGGCCCACTTATTGAGAAAATGGTATCTCCAAACAAGAGCCAGCAAGTACCTAAGTACTCAGTCCAGTAGTCCATAAGGAGCTGAATCCTACCAATGAGTGGACTCAGAGGGGATCCTCCCCCAGTTGAGCTCCAACCAACATCTAGACTGTCACCCTATAAGAGACCTTGAGCCAGAGATATCCAGCTAAGCCATGCCCAGATTCCTGAACCATAGAAACTGTAAGATAAATGTTTGTTGTTCTAAGCCATAAAGTTTTGGGATAACTTGTTACACAGCCATAGATAATTGTGTTGAACAGTTAGATAAGACTAAATTGCTCTGGTTTATTTTTACATTAATAATTTTTATTATATTAATATATTAGTATGTAGCAATATGAGAATGGAGGTTTTCTCTTCTGTTGAGGGTTTATACATAATCAATTTTATGGGGTATTAGACACTAATTATTCTTTGACTAAGGATATATTATGGGCAGTGAGAACATTGAAAAATCATTAATTTAACTCATAACATCTAGTATAAATGTCACCGTGTGACAAGGACATTTAAACCTATAGGAAAAAAGTCTTTTTTTCCTCTCATTATTCTGTTAACAATTATCATACTAATCTTTATGCATAAGCATGAGTATACCTCTTTCTAACCTGAATCATGTTTAAAGCAACATTTTGCTAAACTTACTTGATTTGTCAAGCTTTTGTTTCTTTTATCATACATTTGATTAATAAGAGAACAACTGTAATCATTTTGAAATACTTTTTAAAAATTTTTAAATGTTTATTCATTTTGAGGAGAGAGAGGGAGCGTGCGAGCAAGTGGGGGACGGGCAGAGAGAGAGGGAGACACAGAACTGAAGCAAGCTTCAGGCTCTGAGCTATAAGCACAGAGCCAGACATGGGGCTTGAACTCACAAGCCACGAGATCATGACCTGAGCCAAAGTAGGATGCTTAATCGGCTGAGCCACCCAGGCGCCCCCATTTTGAAATATTGAAAATTTGATTTTTGTTATCACCTTTCATTTTATAAAACAAAGAAGCAAACATTAGTACATAGATATCATTAACTGTTATTCTTTGGAGCTCAAATTTGGTAAAGACAGAGTCAAGAAGAGGCGTTTAAAAAAAACAAAATGTGTTACCAAAGAGTTATCTATCAAAAAGACACAGAGTTCAGTTTATCTTCCGAGAGATTCTTTCAAATATTTAAGAAGCTAATTTATGTTATTTAAACTCAAGGGGAATGTATAAAAACAGAGAGTGTGCTTCCTATAAAAGTTTATGAAATTAGAATAACTGATAGCAAACTGAACAGAATAAATGAGCTTGCTTTTGTGCTTGCTGAGTACAATACCTGGCAATTGAACCAGCTCTCCTACTTTTGAACTGTTTCCACTTGAGATCTACCTTTCTTCCCATTTGTGTTCTTCCAAATCAAATGTAGGGGCACCTGGGTAGCTCAGTCGATTAAGCATCCGGCTCTTGATTTCAGCTCAGGTCATGATCTCAAGTTTTGTGAGTTTGAGCCCTGCCTCGGGCTCTGCACTGACAGTGCAGAGCCTACTTAGGATCTCTCTCTCTCTCAATCTCTCTGCCTCTGCCCCACTTGCACGTGTGCTCTTTCTCTTTCTCAAAATAAATAAACGTAAAAAATTCTGGCATCACTTACAGAATCTGAAGTTCTAAGCTCTATATTACAGAGTAAAATAAAGGGAGAGATTTCCCTCGTAGCCATCTTTCCTTATTTTATAGCTATTCCCTTGGCTTGAGACCTCTAATGGGTGGCTGGTGGTTTCCATGGAAGCTCTATGGAAACCAGCTAAATAACAAGGTAGCTGTGTAAAGTTTTTTCTACATGACACAGTTATTTTCATTTAAAACACAGTCATCTGCTGTCACCCCTTTGCCTCTGCTTTTAAAAAATTCCTAGAGTCTTTGTGTGTGCTGTGACTAACCAGAAGGAGAAAACATACACACAAAACTGAACATCAGGGAAAGAGAGAGAGTGAGAATTCAGAGAGCCCATGAAGAATCATTTCAGAAGATTGCTGGGTACCAGGAAAGTGGATTCTAAGGGATCAACACGACAGATAAATAAAAGGTTATGTCTGGCTGTTTGGTTTTTAACATACAATCGTCAATATCCAGCTGACTTGGGAAAAAATCACAAGAAATGATGCATATCAGGTACCAAATTCTATCACACACCCAAAACTCAGCTTGGTCTTTCCTTTCTTCTCGTTCTTCCTGCCCCTAAAACCCCGAGGCAAGGAATCAAGTCTTCTAGACACTGCCGGATGAGTCAAGGTACCGCGGCCCAGACAAGCTAAGCACTGGCCCTGTCACCACACAGACACAAAGGCATTCAAGAAACCACAGTCTTCTGGTTTTGTGGCTCCTGCCTTCTTAATCAAGTCGATGCAAAGTGTGTATGCAGAGTTCACCCACAACACACACAAACACCGTGAAACACCTTGGGGCGATTGGCTGGCAGAAATGTCCATTGAGCTGTGAGTCACTGGGCAAGAGGAAGGCCTCCAGGGGCAGCCAATCAAGAGTCTGGCCCAGGGAAAAAATCACTTGGCTCTTCCAGGAAGCCATCTAATTATGTTACTGTAATCCTCAGGCTTGCATTTTTCAGCCTCCTCAACACGAACTCACAGACTTCACTGATTATGTAATTACGGAAAACTTCACAACAAACATGAAGATTCCTTCTGGAGGCCACATTGAGGATCGGGATGTGCATTTGAGCGTGGGAGGGAAGCACACGGCTCACAAAGGGAAGAGCAAAGAGATTTATTGAACTTAAAAGGCCGCAGTTTAAAAGAGGCCTCTACCAGACCTCCCTTTTCGTGTGCACATTTTTTGCACCTGCAACTGTTTGTGGGCTGGAAAGCAATAGCCCTCCCCCTTCTCCCAAGAGACCATGCTTTAATGCCTTGGCCCCAAATGTGTCATTTTCCTGCCGGGGGGGAAAATCAAAAGAAACTAAGTTTTTAGAACTTTGCTGTAAAGAAAATAATAGTTCTGAAAAGGATTGGAGCCACATTTTCAGGTTAGACACAGTTGTTAGAGATATGTCAGAAAGGAAAACATTCCTCTTCACTTTCTTTCCTAACTTGCTCAAGATCTTCATTTCACTGGGTTCTGTGTGACATCTGCCGCCCCCATTCCAGCGGGGGCCGCCCGGCGCTTTCTGCTCTGCAGCACAGGGCTGTGTTCAGACCACAGTGTTCAAAGTCTAGATTCCAAATGGACCTTCCTGATTCTTCACAGAGGAGATGCTTTATAAATTATTTCCACTGAAACAAACTTTTGATACCAGAAGTGAACTGTGGCATCTTAATTACGATGCTCATGAAGTGCTGACAAATGATCTTGCTTTGGATGGTGTTTAGATGGTGGGTGGGGCTTGGGTTAGAGCTGGGATCAAAACTTGATTTTGGCCATTGATCCACTTCCTCCCTCCCCCACCACCCACCTCATATGTTGAGATGAAAGTTAAGAGTAGAAAGCCTCTTTTAAACCATTATGAACTGTTTTATTCAAAGCAGCATCTGTGAATTCTTATAAGACTGGCCAAGGTTTGCCAAATTATTCCTCCAGGGAATAAAAAGTTTAAAATCAAGGGTCATAACTGAAGCAAAAGTGTTATGCTCAGATGAGGCAGAATGCATTGCTAAAGAGAGAGAAGATACGACAAAGCCCTTCACTCAGCATATATAACAATAGCACAAGGATGAACTTGAATGGACAGATTGGAGTAGCAGATGCAGATCAAATAAGCGTAGTTTTCTTCAGTTAACTTGGAAGACATTAAGGATTTTCTATGTGGTATAAATATGGATGAATATTGATGATATGGGGGGGGTGGTTCTTACATATCTTATAGATGTTAGTGTGCCATATGGTCAGGTAGTTGGAGATTTTTAAAAAGTAGATATATTTAATCTACTTAAAGAGTGGGAAATAATCATCTCAGCTACAGAGTGATCATTTTTCCTCTCATTCTATTGTCCAATCAAATGTTAACATTTTTGAAGTGGGTAGGTTTGGGATTCGAAGCAAACCCTATGATGGTCTTCAGTTCAGCTGTCTCATGGGAAAGATGCAAGAGAAGACTTAAGTGGTTCATTGTCATTGAGGTACACTTATATCATATTATATTTATATTACTGAGTTACATTTCTACAGACAAAATGATGGTATGGAATGGGGTGGAGCTGGTTAAAGGGAAACACGGGAAGCCTGGGGTATCAAGAATACAAGTTAAGGGATAAGGGATAATAGAAGATGAAAGAAAGAATAGAAAAAGGAAAAGTAAACTCAGGAGGAAATAGTAAATTACTCTGGGCTACTAGGTGGAGAAAACAAGATGTTTCACTTAAATAAATATATCCTGGCCTGACCTCACTGGTGTCAAAAGGGACAGTTAGAAAGTCTGCCTAGAAAATGCAAGACAGGAGCTTTAGAGCCAAAGTGAACGAGGGTCAGGATTCTAGAAGGCTTCTTATCCACAAAGATGAGTTCCTCAGGAATGTCTTATTTTAGACTTCTGTTCTCAAATAAAATGCCTCCTTTGATGGGCTCGTTTCCACGGGAGGGAAAGTGTCAGGTGAAAATTCTCTGTCAAGGTCAGAATAGGGTCCACAGAGACCATTAACCTGGGAGGAAATTTTTGGAGGACCTGATACACTTAAGCGTTAGAAATTCATATTCAAAGATCTCTGCATTTCCTCACCATTTAGATTCCAAATGTGCAGACTTAGGTGTCTGTGGGGAATTTTATCTGGCAGTGGAATCTAAGCATATCTCTTTGCAAACCTTTTTCTTTGGATGAATTTCTTCCTTCTTGATTTGTACAAGTGATATAGATTTGGAATAAGAGCAGTGAAATGAAACCTCGATGCCTCCAAAACAGTATTAATTATGGTTTCATTTGGAGGAGAAAAAGAATTTTTTTTCCATTTTATTTTTCTTCACTCCTTGAGAAAGTACATCATTGAGTTTTATCTTCTTCAGCATTTTGGTATTTTAAATACCACCCTCCGCCCATACAGGGAGGCCTTTTTTCCAATGAGAGGGCACCTCCAACTAGGTGGTCCTGAGGGGCAGTGCAGTGCCTGGTGCGGGCACTGTGTGCAGAGGCCCTGGAAAGCTCTCCCACCCAATGCGGCAACACTGAGCACCAGCAGCCAGTTCTCCAAATAAAGCCCCTTCTCCAAATAAGTGAAACAGAAAAAGGACTTAAAGCCTGACTGTTTTGCTTCTCACTCAACAAATAAAGTGCACCAAGGACGTAAAATTTGCTCACTTTCACTACAAAGCATGAAAAGGAGGGACAAAAAAAGATGGCCATAAAGATATACTAGAAGGAGTGATCTCTTACTTCCATTATTGCAGATACCACTGACCTGTTTGCTTTTTAATTTTTAAATTTGAGTAGAGTTGACACATGTTTATATGAGTTTCAGATGTACAACATCGTGATTCAACTTTTCCACAAGTTGTGCTATGCTCACCTCAAGTGTAGTTACCATCTGTCACCATACAACACTATTACAGTATCATTGACTATATTCCTTGTGTCATGCCTTTTATTTGTGTGACTTACTCATTCCGTAACCAGAAGCCTGTATCTCCCACCCCCCTTCACCCGTTTTGGCCATCCTCCCAACTCCCTTCCTTCTAGCAACCATCAGTTTGTTCTTTGTATTTATAAGACCATTGACCAGTTTTTGAATTGTACTCTTTTGGTTTGGGGTCATATCTTTCTCTTTTTATTCCAGCACCTAAGGGCTGTGGGGTTTTAAAAAGTAAGTTTCTTTTGGAAGTATTACTGGGCTTCCTCTAGTCTTGTTCAGGAAAGTGAATCCCTTATGATGATGTGCCCCTTTTGAAGACTTATGGACACTCTCTGTCATAACCCAGAGGTGATTAACAACTCTCCACTTGCCCCACCTACTAGATTATCTGTCTGCAGTTGGGAAATTCCACTAGCCACTTCCTGAAAACAAACTTTCTATTCTATGGCTATAGATGATAGGTGTAGAGTGCCCAGACAACTCAGTAAGCACAGTTGTGGAGAAAACACTTAAGCCTCTTTGCCCAGCATAATCCCTGACTCTCTCTCTGTCCTAATCTAGCCCCTGCCCACTTCATGGATTTTCCAGGGTTTCCCCTGATTTACAAGTAACAGCTATTTCTCCGTCATAGGGAAAAGTCAAGTAGACATTTCCTCAAACATTGCCAGTAAGTAAGTACAAAACAAAAAGTAAATCATTGTGGATGTACAGTTCAGATTTTGTCAGTTTGTTCATAGTATTTATTGAGTGACCAATGTATACAGGGAGAGCTGTCAGGAAATACTTTTGGGGGATTATAAAACAACAGTAACAACCACCAGCAGATTAGGTGCCTTGCTGCAAGATTCAGAACACTCAGGAAAAGAAAGTACTCCTTTATAGTCTAATTCGTCAATACACAGAGATCTATAGTCTAATACATATAGTCTAATATTATATCATAACATCTATATAAAAGAAATCATCTCTAAAACATGTCATTTTCTTAAATTTTTTTAATGCTTTTTTTTTTTTTTGAGAGAGAGAGAGAGAGTCAGAGTGGGAATGGGGGAGGGTCAGAGAGAGAGGGAGACACAGAATCTGAAGCAGGCTCCAGGCTCTGAGCTGATGGCACAGAGCCCAAAGCTGGGCTGGAACTCATGAAATGTCTGATCATGACCTAAGCTGAAGTCGGACGCCTAACCAACTGAGCCACCCAGGAGCTCCAACCTGTCATATTTTAACTCACCACAAGTCAGTCAGCACACATTCCAGGGTGTCATAGTTCAATGAAATGTTCTTCTGTTTTACCTATATACATATCAAGTTAAAAAGAAAAATAAACACATAAGATTTGGTATTCATCTGTCACCAAAGCTAAGCTCTTAAAAACCTAGTATACTAAATACTTGTATTTTTATTAAAAATTTTTAATGTTTATTTATTTTTGAGAGAGAGACAAATAGAGTATGAGTGAAGGAGGAGCAGAGAGAGAGGGTGACACAGAATCTGAAGCAGGCTCCAGGGTCTGAGCTGTCAGCATTGAGCCTGATGCAGGGCTCAACCCCACAAACTGTGAGATCATGACCTGAGCCAAAATCGGACACTTAACCAACTGAGCCACCAGAAGCCCCTAAATATTTTTAAAACATAATGCTTCTCTGTCACATTAATAAAAATACACTCAAGGGGTCATCTATATGTTTCTGAATCAGAAAGAATGTTAATGAATGAAATATAAAGAGCAGCTTAAAACTTTTTTGGGCCAGGAGTGACCAGCAGACAGATCCAGCAGGAGGATTTTCAGAACAATTGCTCAGGCAGGCAACCAAGATAACGGAGAGAAAGTTCTGGAACTTGTTGGGTAGAATGGAATATTGAAACCTAAGAACTTCCCTCTGAGGAAAGAGTGTTTTCAAACACATCTGTCTTGGACAAAATTCAAACTGCCTTCTCTCAGTGATTCGTTTTCCTATAATTTTATATTTGTGTATTTGCCACGTGAGGAAAAGAAACAGAGTCTGTCAGACTTTTAAGGCAAGGTCCTTCTCACTTGACTCCTGGGCCCCACCAGCCCACTCCAGTCTGGAAATCAATCCTAGTCTGAGGCAGGAGGGACCCAAGGAGCTTGAAGGGAACTCAGCACTGAGGCATCGTTTAGGTTGTCCTGCCAGATCTTGACTCCTTGTTTTGATGTATGGGCTTCTGCCTGTGTGATCAGGTCCCCATCTGTGGATCCCTGACTCAGGTGCTAAGCCTGAGTCACTCCCAGCACTGCACTATTCTCGCAGCTTCTCTGGATTAGGTTCTTGGCTTCCCAGAGAGTGGAGAACCACCCCCATCCATTTCTAATGCCTGATACTTTGTGTTAGATTGCGTGTTGCTGTCTGACTCTCCAAACATCCACATACCCTCCAGATGCCCCTTTTGGCGTCTAATAACCGTAGTCCTCTTTATTTGAACATTCACCTTAGAGCAAGCGCCATGCTGAGCAACTCACACGCATTATCTCACTTAAACCTCATGTGTCAGATTATTATTCACATTTTACAGAAGAGAAGCCTGAGGTTTTGAGAGGTCAACTTGTTATTAAGTGGTGAAGCTGAGATTCAAACCTACATCTGTCTTCCCTCTTCTTCCTCCTTGGAGTTCTAGTCTATGCAGGTCTCCCCTCAGTGGAAGACAGCCCTAGTCTAGATCTTTCTCACTGCATGTGTGTTCCGAAATATGATGGGCTCCTTTGGACTTTTCAATGCATTTTATAAATAAATATGCTTTTGTTCATCAACTATCCTCTCCTTCTTCTCTTACTGCTACTGCACTCATATCCTAAGTGACACTCAAGAATCTAAGCAAAATCCCACAGCATCCCTGCCTCTTGGACTTCTAACGGTCCCTCAAAGGACATCATAAAAGGAAAAGGCTGGAAAATCTCTGAAAGGAAGTTTTCGGAGAGTGTTTACGTGACAAAGAAGTCAGGAAAATATGGTATTGTTATGATTCTCTTCATCATTTCAGGATCTGAAGTGGTTCAGAAAGAAAGACATCCAAAAGGAAGATGGACTTCCAGGGGATGTGACTCATAAAGAGGAATATGAAAGAGAGAAAAGCAACTTGTCAGATGGACAATGGGCTTTTATTTGAAGCATATGGGGCCATATGGAAGACTACAGAGAGGTGGAAGTTAGAAAGGGACCGGAGGAGACAGAAGAAGATGTTTCTGGCTTGGGCAAGGTGAGGGGGTGGGGCCCGGAGACAGAGAGCAAAGGAAATGAGTGTGGAAGGACACAAATACAGGAGACCTTTGTGTATACAGTAGAGAAACAAATGCCCTACTTTTAGCATCTTGAAAAACATTGGCTATTTATTAACAAGAATGAAATAAATTTCTCTAATGCTTTCTTCCAAATTATTCAGAGAGCCTCAAATGCTTTCTGCTTATGCCACAGGTTAACCAGGAGAAAATCTCCATCTTCTCTTCTCTGATAGAGAGAGCAATAGTAGAAAGAGTTCCAGATTCATGGAAGGATGGTTTCCAGAGAGAAACATGAAAAGTGTGTTTCCTAAAAGATACCGAAAGTTTATTATTATTTTTTTTTGAGCTTGCCTATTACCTGTAAGCCTTAAGGAAACCAAAGAAAACAAATCCAGGCAGAAGAAGGGAATTAGCTTCCTTGTCTGGCTCATGTCTCCACAAGGAATGGTCATGTGTATGTGGCTTCCTTTGCTGCCACTTATCAGTCCTCAAATAAAATTCTGTGGATGACTTTTCTTGTCTCTGAGGAAATGCCTGTATCAGAAATCTCTGTTTATAATACCAAGTACCTCAGAAAATGCCATCTGGTGCTCTTGAACTTAACATTCTTGTACAAGTTTATCCTGATGAAATCCTTGGCATTTTCCTGAGGCTTTTTTTGCCTTCCTGCCAAATGTTAATTGGTACCTGTTCCTGTAAGTCTTGAATTCTCCTTTCCCAGCTGTAGAGATCAGCCTTAAGGGCACTTTTTAACTTCAAAATCTTTTCTTGAAACTGTCCTGGTTTCCATCCCTGACTGGAGCCCCCTCCCCAGGTTCTGCATTGTCCTCTCTCCTAGTGGGACTTACACTGGATTCTTCCACTCTTCCTCTGGGGATCTCCGCTTTACAGAAGTGACCTGCTGTAGTGTTATTTAAAGATTTGCAAACTACATTAGGATGCACTGTATTGTATCTACTTAGTGTTTGTCAGTCACTATAGGTGCCTAAATCTTCCACAGTATCTCAGATTGCCACCCAGCTCCTCCCAAATAAAAAGCTCATACATACTCTTCCTTCAGTATTATTTCCATTATTTCCAGCTTTTTATGCAACAGCTTAGACCTGGGAAGAAACATGATAGAGATAAAGCATTGACTCTGATGCCAGAGAGATCTACTTTTAAGTCCTGGTTTCCTCCTTTTTTTTTTTTTTTAATTTTTCTACCTGAACTTGGGCAAGTGACTTAATTTCTTATTCCTTTACCTTTATTATTTTTTAATTTTTTTTTGAGAGAGAGAGAGAGCGAGAGAGAGAGAGTGAAAGAGTGTATGTGAGTTCAGGAGGGCAGAGAGAAAGAAAGAGAGAGAGAATCCCAAGCAGGCTCCACATTCAGTGCAGAGCTCAATGCAGGGCTTGATCTCACAAACTGACCTGAGCCGAAATCAAGAGTCAGATGCTTACCTGACTGAGCCACCCAGGTGCCCTAGTTCTTTATCTTTAAAGTGGGAGTAACAGTGGAGCTGTAAAGGATAAATAAGATAATGTATTTAGGTGGCTGGCACATTGTAGGTGCTTAAAATATTTACTGGAGATAAGAATGGATTATATTAATGAAAGAGAAGGGCAAGAGAAGAAAAAAAGGAGACCTTATAGTTTTTGCATGTTCATCGAGTACAGGCTTTAATGGTAAGAGCTTCTCAGTTTAGTAAAGAAAACAGATACCGGTGCACAAAACTACCAAGCAGTGCAGTAAGTATGGATGATGGAGGAGGGCAGAGGAAAGATGCTTAACCCAGCCTTATGAAGGAGGAGAGTCAGGGAAGAATCCAGGTCTTAACCTCTTCTAACAGATCTGTATCTTTTGCGTGGAAGCTTTGCCCGCCTCTTGTATAATGATTGCTTACCAAAGTATTAACATTTTATGTAACATAGAATACAATGATTCCATGTCATATATCACACCACAGAAATTCAACCAACTTGGGTGGTGACTTGGTGAGGTGATGGAGCTGAGGCATATTAAGTGTGTCTAAAGGAAATATTCACACTATCTTTTCCAGATCTACAGAATATGCTTTTGGGAGACTTGACATGAAATATCTATATAAGCCTGGTACACAGAAAATGGAATTGGTTCTACTGGAACAATGGAATTGGAAATGGTCTTGGTTCTATTTCCTGTAACGTGTATCATCTAGTAAGGCAAAGTCCCCAAACCTCCACATTCCTTTGTTTTGTAGATACCAAATGTCACCAGAATTATCTGGGCACTATTGTGATAGTGTTAATGATGAGCACCCTGAAGAATCTTGGACATGTGTCCAAGTTAGCCATTTTCTACAGGTAAATTGATTCCTAATCATGATGCTCAATACAATAAAAAAGCTTACTTTTTAAGTGAATTTTTAAAACATTTTCCTCATTTTAATAAATATTTTCTTCTAAGTGAAAGGTTCAAAATGCTAAGACTGACCCCACAAAATCAAATATTTTGATTTAATAATCTGGCAGTACTTTCTGATAAACATTTCCCCCTATAGTTAGAGAATAGCCCTGTGTTGTGGATCAGTACTGTTCTCCTGTTTTACAGATGAGAAAATTGAGGCAGAAGTACAATATATGATCTGCCTAAATTTTCTCAGCACCTTAAGGAAGACCTGAGAATCTAGTCCACAATGCCTACGTTTTTAAGTCTATTGCTTAGTGATGAGATATAAAGCATCTCAAGAACTACCAAGGTCACTAAAAATGTTCTCTTCATGGAGGTCAGTGATTCCCTTCCCAGGATGTAAGATGTGACGAATGGCAGGGAGGAAAACAAACCACCTCAGAACAGAAAACCACACTGGAGAGTAGTAGAATCTCACCCTCAGCTCTGAATATTATTATTCGAGAGTTGGAAAATTATGTGACATGACTGCACTGGGTTTGGCCACTCTTCAGTAATGTCTGTGCTATTCAAACACTCTTATGCAAACTCAATTTCTGAAAGTTATGAAGGGAATTTTTGTTCAACAAAATGTTCTTGTAAAAGTCATCTGCTATTAAACTCTAGACACAACTCCAAGGAATCTTTTACTAGAAAGCAATGCATTATTCCAACATGAATCACAGGCTAATTGACTGTTTTCCCAGGATGTTATAACTGACTGCTGTATTCCACTGGGAACCAGGATACTCTATGACATCTGTGACTGAGATGCCCACTGAACAAGGGTCTAACCAAACCCGACTTACTGTGAGTTTGTTCACTGTAAAAGGGAACCTAATGGAATGTGGGTAGGGCAACTTTAAGTTAAAAAGACTACAAATTAGAGAGAATGTGTACAGGGGACATTAATCACCACATGCTTACCTTACATTTAAAGTGGATCTGTCAAGCACTTCTGGAACATTCTGCCTTTTTCCATTTGGATGTCAGGTGCAATAAAATTCCAGCATGGAAAGAGGAAGTCACTCTAGAATCAAGCCTTGAGAGAATGAATCTCTTTGTGTATGCAAGTGGATTATGACCACCATATAAGACTCATTAAATGCCTAGATGCCCTTGGCATTGTAATTGACAGCGCCTGGATGAGGAATGTACTTTTAATGCCAGTCTCACCCCCACCATAATTTTTACTAATGGCATTTGGGAGAGACAGAAATCAGGAGAAGATACTATATTTTTAATGAAACCATCGAGTGTTCAAACAGTGCTTTGTTCTTTGAAAATTTTATACATCTCTTCCTCACAAAAGCCAAGTGCATTAGCTCAAAAGGCAATATCATCTCTACTTTTAAAATTAAAAAACTGAGACCCAGGTAAAGGTAAGACAAATAGTAAGTGAGCAGCAGAACTTAGAGTAAAATCCAGATTTCTTCTTTTTTCATGTTGATAGTTTTTGTTTAAGTTTTTAATCCTACTGCACAATGTTTTCTATGAAGTTTTTTTTTAAAGTTTATTTATTGAAGTAATCTCTATACCCAACATGGAGCTCAAACCCACAACTTCAAGGTCAAGAGTCTAGTGCTCCTCCACCTAAGCTAACCAGGTGCCCCTCTATGAATTTTTAAATAGCCTTTAATACTTACTGATCTCAAACAGCAAATATTTGGCAGATACTCTACACAAAAACCTTCTATCTTGGTTCTAGGAATGGAATACTTGTGGCAAACTTCTCCTTATGTAAAAACATTAGGAATATATTTGTTTCATTGATTTATAAAGTAAAAACTTTTTTCAGTAGAAACATGAAGCTCTTTTATTGATTTGTCTTTGTTTTAAAAGTTATAAAACAGATAGGAAGTGTACAGTAAATAATAAAACAAATATGAGTGCACCTACTACATAGTATTGGCCAATATCAACATGTCTGGGTTTGCTTCATGTATAAATATGAAGCTAATATATCTCCCCACTTATTCATTTTCTGTACACTTTAACAACACAAAATCCAGATTTTTTTACCCAGAAGCTGGAGAGTGTGAGGTCCCAGAGACCACGTGAAGACAGAAAACTCCTCTCCACTCCTTGGGAGAAAAGCTTCAATTGTCAACTGGCCCCTCCCCCAAGTAAAACAAGCATAAAGCTGCTGGTGTTTTCCAGAGGGAAGTGATGAGTTATTATTTGCTGCATTTTTCTAGAACCTTTCTTCTAAAGTTTTAGGCAGCACCTTGGTCCATACTCAGCTCTACAAGGGCTTCTGTGTAATCATTCCTTAAAAGTTATTGATTGATTGACTGGATTGTTTAGTAGCTCCCAGTGAAAGGGAAAAGGGCTTTGGACACAAAGAGCAACTATTACTGTTAACTGTGCAAAGCAGAAAAGTAATTGATTGTTTTTCCCTGTCTGTTCAAGTTCCTCAGATCAGCTCTTCTGAAGGGTAAAAGGGTTAGCATGTTGAGAAATTTAGGGGAAACCTGAGGTAATGTGAGACCGTAGGGGCTTTTTGTTGTTGTTGAAAGGTAAATACCATTTTATATTCAAGTTCTGTAATGTATGTCGCATATGGACTGATGGGTGAATCATTTGTTGTTGGAAAGTATATGTGCTGCTGAAGCGGGCACATTTATTGTTGGAAAGTAAATGATGGTGATATATTTTTCCTTTCTGCGTGCGTGTGTGTGTGTGTGTGTGTGTGTATGAGAGAGAGAGAGAGAGAGAGAGAGAGAGAGTGTATGTGTGTATGTGAGAGTGTATGTGAGTTTCCTTTCTGGGCAATGCCTCCCTTGGACTCATATTTTGAATTAAGGCATCTTTTTAAACTGACAAATTCATTTTCAAATTGCTTTCACCCATTCACTGGTTTCTTATCATTTTATTTATTTTTTCAATAATTTTTAAATGTATTTGTTTATTTTGAGAGAGAGAGAACAAGTAGGGGAGGGGCAGACAGAGAGGGAGAGAGAGAGAGAATCCGAAGAAGGTTCCCCACTGTCAGCGCAGAACCTGACCATGGGGCTTGAACTCACAAACTGTGAGATCATGACCTCAGCTGAAATCAAGAGGAGGATGCTTAACAGACTGAACCACCCAGGTGCCCCTGGTTTCTTGTAATTTTAGACATGTGGCTGAAGCAATAGAACTACAAATGGAATGCAAAAGTTTGTTAGGGACTTTGGAATATAGGTGACAAATCAAAACCATGCAAAAAGGAATATTACTAAAAATCTATACTTCAGGACAGATTGATATTTAAAAGAATGGTCTAAAAATTAATAAATATTGATGAAAGTGCTCTGCTTCATTAACGTAAAATATTATCAACACAAAATAACACACTATAACATGATACCCAATTTAAGATGACAATTCTTTACTTATTTACACAATTCATTTCTTTTTCTTCTATTTTGGGCTCCCCTCTTTTTCTTGCTTGTGTAATTCACTTCAGTACTCTGTTTGAGATGAAATCAGAGATAAATTTATAGGTTCCGGAATCCAAAATCCTCAGTTTCAGTGTCTGTGTATTCAGTTGGGGCCACTGCCTTCCTGACTGATAGGTGTAAAAGATGAACCCAGTACCTGACATCCTTATTAAAGCATTAGGGTGTTTTTATTCATCAGGTTTTTTTTTTTCTTTTTTAAATATAATTTATTGTCAAATTGGCTTCCATACAACACCCAGTGCTCATCCCAAAAAGTGCCCTCCTCAATACTGATCACCCACTTTCCCCTCTCCCCCAGCCCTCATCAATCCTCCATTTGTTCCCTGTATTAAGAGTCTCTTATGGTTTGCCTTATCAGTTTTTTCTTAAGGCTCTTTGATTTCCATGTCTTTCAAAGCTTTGTGGAATTCCATTCTGTGTTCCACTCTGCCACAGGCATCTTTACCCCTGTCTGTGCTTCTCTCCACCCTTCTGAGATGTTACCTATCAACGCATTATCAGGTGAAGCACTGTGAGGTGCCAACATGAGAAAAGCTTTAAGTACATCTTAGATTGTAGTTTTCAAGCCTCATAATACAGAGCAATGGAAAGACTATTCTATAAATAAATATTTGGAAAGACTCAGGAGAAAACTGGCTCTTCTAAAAGCAAATGATGGTTAACATGCCCAGATAGTTTTTTGCAAGTTGACTTGGAAAAGACAATCTATGACATTCTCCAAAACACTAAGTAGTCTTAAATGGATGATGTTGCCTTTGTTGGCATATTTAAAACTTCCTAGTTTATAGACCAAAACATATCCCCAAAGTCTGATTTTTTCACATGAATTAAAAGGTCTATCTCTTGTGCGTGTTCTAAAAACTTCATTAATAACATAAATGATGTCCTTCGTACTCGTTGATTTTTGTCCCTTTTGGGATACTTGATTTTATTCATAGGCTTGTTATTTGCTCTGTTATAAGCACTCACATGATTTTGTCAGTAATTTGGTGCTGGATAACTGACTTCTTGTTTTTCAGGATACCAATTACCCTTCCCAGCTTACATCTTGTGTGGGCTTGGCAGACATCAGCTCCTAGCACCTACAAGGCTCTTCCTTCTCCAGACTAACTTCACGGAAACAATGTTTCTGTTGCAACTGGCTGAGGTTGGAATGAACTCCTCCTCTGTCTGCATTACAAAATAAGTGAAGACTAACGGGCCCAGGCAGGTTTTCTGTATCCTTGGATTGATCTCTTTGCATGTTCTTTGCCTCTTTTCAAGAGCTCTTTCTGTAAAATAGCCAGACTGCATCTAAATTTAACAATGCGATATGGTACAAACAGGCTTTCATGCATGCTGTGTCATCAAGGGGATTTCAGGATTGTCTAATTGGTCTGCCTTGGCGAATCTGACGCAATCTCCCATTGGTCTGTACTCAGGAATCTGGGTGGGAAGTGAAAGTACAGACAAGCCAGCCTGGGCCATCTCCACCATGCAAGAGCTTGCCACTGTGTGTGGGTCTGAGACCCAATTTCAGGCCAATTCAAAATGAAAAGCTTCAAATGAGTGCTCTGAAAGTAAAACGAAAACTGAATCTGCTTGCTACATCTCAGTGAGGCCCCTGAGATAGCAAAGGTTTTGGGGTCCAAAGTCAAGCTAAAGGGTTAAAGACAGCCCCTCAGACTGATGAAGTAGGCTTTCCCAGGGGTATGACTGTGGAAAAGTGGCACAGAGGAAGGTCGAGTGACCCGCCCGGGATCTAAATTTCCACTGCTGGACTGTACCTCATCAAAGCCTTTCTCTCTGACACCCCCACAGAGGGACTGGCTCCAAACTGAGCCAAACAGTTATACAAGGGGAAAAGAGAATGTTTATGCTTAAAAAAATATATTCTTTCCTCTAATATTCTCTAAGTTATTTTTATTACTGAAATGAAAAGTAAGCAGCTAAAGTGGTTTGGCATAAAACATATCACAACATTTTTTAGTTAAAAGATCATTTTCTTCTGATTATCAATTCATGCTCACTGAAAAAATAAGCAAATGTTACAGAAATATGCAACACAGAAAAGGAGAGGCCTTCCCCTCCAGTACATTTCCTAGAGGTAACTTCCCATACCAATTTGTTCTATATCCTCAGTTGTTTCCCCACGGATTATCTAACTATGTATCTATGTATCTATGTATGTATGTATGTATGTATGTATGTATGTATCTATCTATCTATCTATCTATCTATCTATCACCTATCTACCTATCTCTAGTTTTTACAAGAATGGGATCTTCCTTGATACACTTACAAGTTGCTTTTTCATTCTATTCAACAATATCCCTTTCCATGTTTGTTTATAAAGATATACCTTGATACTGTGTTTGGTTTTTAAGGCAAATTTCTTTAAAATTATTTTACACAGAATAAAAGCCAAGAATATAGAGAGATATATTGAAAATAAAAATGCTTCCCTTCTCGGGGCTCCTGGGTGGCCCAGTTGGTTATGTGTCAGACTTTGGCTCAGGTGACGATCTCTTGGTTCATGAGTTTGAATCCCATGTCAGGCTTGCTGGTGTCAGCACAGAGCCTGCTTCATATCCTTTGTTCCCTCTTTCTCTGCTTCTCTCCAACCTCCTCAGAAATAAATAAACATTTAAAAAAATGTTACCCTTCTCTTCTCCATTCTACAGTATTTCTCTGGTCTTTGTAATGTTTTTTAAGCATATACAAGTGTATGCATATGTACTTGTTTACTCCCGTGTTATTTTTTTTTCACACCAATGGAATCGCACTATAAAGTTCCGTGTCTCCATTTTTAAATTTAGTACTAGAATTTTCTCTCAGTTGTACCAAATGGTGTTTAACTTCAAGATACAAGAGCTTGCTTCCAGAGGGAAGAGATCACGTCTGTCTGGTTCACGGTATCTGGACCTTTCCTGGCATGTTGTCAACACATGGACATACACGGAAGCCCTGAGGGTCTTCTGCTTCAGTCAGAAAATCTCAGAGGGAAAAAACTACCCCTCAGCTCCAAGTGCTAAACAGATCCCACAGGATCTCCACGTGGGCTTCCTCTTACAGGCACCAGGCAGCTTTGAGACCTGTTTCTGGGTATAGGGACCATTTGGTGCTCCAGAGTCAAGAGGAGAGTGTGTGTACCTGGCTGCAGAGGGAATAAGGAGGTCAAAGAAATCAGCAGACCTTTACTGAGCTATAGTTTCCCTCATGTCCAACAATGTGTAACATATACCCAATCTTTGTCAGAACAGAAAATCCAACTTTGATAGCAGAAAGTGGATTCTGAATAATCAGTGAGGTTATGAATAAAGAATCTTAATCAAATTCTCAGTGGATGTTGTTTTAGTAAATTTCAAAATTGTATGTGTGTGTGTGTGTGTGTGTGTGTGTGTGTAGGTTGAAATAGCCAAGTAACAATACTAAATAATGTGTGCATTTGAACTCTTATGGACACTACAATTTCTCCAGCATATTCACTGTGATATGTCCCTCCCCAAATGTGATTTTGGTTTTTAATTCTTCAGTGCTAGGAAAACAAAGTGATCCTTGTCACTGAATTTGAGCATCATATCATACTATTTAAAAAAAAAAGCCCAGTAATTCTATTTGAGAAGAATTTTAATCATAGTTTTGTGGCTAATATAAATTAAAACCAATATATGGTAGCCCTGAATAAGAGTGAAACTTATCTATTGGAGAGACTTCAAAGGTCAACACATCCCAGAAAGGCTCTAACTTATAACAGGAGACATTTATTATACACTGACTTTGGGACATTAAAATGTCACTGCTAGAATTTATGGCTTTTGCAAAATGTGTACAATTTCTGTGGGGAATTTTCCTCATCCCAAAGGACAGGGATAATAGAAAGGAAGCCTTTTATTAGGGCTTACTTTTAAAACGTTCTAAAAGTGGTAAGGAGTCAGAATGACTGGTGTCCAGCTGGTACAGGCAGTTGGTACATAAATCAGAAGGAATTGGCCTTAGTGAGCCTCTGTATGGAAAAGCTCACATAAACTGGCAACTGATCATTCCCTCTCCTTTACTTCTATATAAACTGTTTACAGAAAACTATGCGGCAGAGTGTTTGAGAATAGTGACGTTCTAATCCCCAGTAATTCTTAGGAAATGTAATTGTAGGAACAGATTTCATAAAGTGCCTTCAATCTTATATAAATCTGTGTAAATCACAGAGCCCTGTGAATGCCATTTGGACATCAGAGCTCTATCTGGGACCAGAGCCTTACTCTCCTCTGGAGCTTTCCGAGGGCAACCGCTGGTTCCCTGGTGGAATATTTGCCTTCTGAGTGGCTAAGTCTTATCTCTACTTTTGGGGGTTTCTGGGGAATTGGGGGCACTCTCACCCTGTCTGCTGTGCTAAGAATTTGCCCCCCTGAGTTTTAAAGGCATCTGCCTTTCATAAGGAAAAACCAACCTCTGCTTCTGACTCACTGGCACAGAGACTTGCAGATGCCTAAGTTGAAGTGACTGCTGTGCCTAGCTGTGAACAGTCTCTCTCTCTGTGTTGAAAACTGAAAACCTATGTGGTAGATGGCATGAGTCCTATTTCATGGTGCTAACCTCCCTTCCACAAAAGCACTTTTAGCATGCGTAAGGGATGACAAAGTGAGGCTAGAAATGTGTTGCTCATGGCTTCCAAAGCTGATGAGAATCAGTGAAAGAGCCTCTAGGAATGCAAGGAGTCCATGTCCCCCTTTCAACTTCCCTAATGTGAAATAAGTGGCAATTATAATCCTAAAGATACAACTCTGGGAACATGGGGCAGGGAAAGTTTTCTCCCAGTTGTTCACACCACTGGAGAATTGAATGGACCAGTGTAGGCATAGACGCCCTGAACTTGGTTCTTACCTAATTGGATCCACGCCATTCTCCAAAATATGACTCCAATCCTGTCCTACTTCTCCACTTGTACATTATTGTCCCACCCTGGGCCTTAAGAATCTCTGACCTGGATTATGTCTTCAGTCCCCAACTTGCACCTCTGATTTTAATCTGGCCATCGCTCATTTATTTTTCGTCTAGACCACTGTCAAAATGTGATCCATCCATCACCTAAATCTATTAGGTCATTCCGCTATTTATAATCTTTTGAAAAATTTCCATCACCTATAGAATAAAGTCCATCTACATGGCCCTGCCTCATGTGGCCATGCCTCATGTGGCTCCAGGCCCTGCCCCTTGTGGCCATGCCTCACGCTGGACACTCTGCCAACACATGCCTTCCTCACACTCCTCATTCCCTCTTGACTCTGTGCCTTGTTGTGTTGTCCTCTCTACCTTGGTGTTCTCCTCATTCTCTTGGCTGTGGTGACTATTGTTCATTCATTAAGATTCAACTCATATACTATCTCCTCCAAAGATCCTTCTCTGACTCACCAGATAAGGGAGAGATAAGGGACGGATAAGGGTGGATAAGGGTGGATAAAGGACCTACCGCTCTGTGGGCTGTCTCCTTCTACAGGCCCAGCCTTCAGGGCACTGACCTTATTACAACCTACTAGCTTCATTGTGTGTCTTCTGGCCTCTGAGATACTTGAACATGTGAACTGTGACTTAGCCATTGTTATGTTCTCCCCTGAAGTATAGCACCATATTTGTCATATATTTGATACCCTATAAATGCCTGATGAATGAGTGAATGAATGAATGAGGTGGGAAAGGCAAAATGAGCAATAAGAAGGGCTTATATTTTTATACAAGTTTTGCAAAGGTTATAGGAGGTTCTATAAAGTTTACAGTAGGTTTTTTATAAGGCTGTTTAAGTTTTGTTGGAAGCATATATATTTATGAATAACAATAATTTTAAAAATAATTTTTAGGGCTGCAAGAGACTTTACAGAGCATCTAGCCCAACACTTTTCTTTTACAAATGGGGAAACACAAACTCAGAGAAATTATGACCAGCCCAAGGCTCCACAGTAAGGTAATAATATTTTATTTATTATTTATTATTTATGGGGTCTACTGTACAAATTGAGGTCTGTATTATATATGCTTTAATATTTATGTTCAAGAAAAGAATCAATATCATGATTCACAAGTGGTACATTTAGCCCTATCAAGGTACAAATTTAAGAGTAACACAAAAGTGTCTAGGATTGCAAAATGTTCCTCAGCTACCATCTACAACAACAGTGAATATTACACTAACTCCTATTTCTGGAACCACCAAATGGAACCCACAAAGGAGCAAGAAAATGGGAGCTCATCACTACCAGGAAGTAATCTTTGATTTTGCAATCTGAAAGGAGGGACTTGACTAAATTAATTTGTCTTTGTCTTTTCTTATACCCAAGTGCTTTTGCTACCTATACCTTCCATATTCCGAAGCAGTTCCCATCTCTGATGTAAGCAGTGGCACAGCCCACAAGCCGAGTTGGCATTGGGTCAGTCCTTTTGTCCTGAGGGACACAGAGCAAGAGAAGTTCAATAGTGTGTCCCTGGGTCCTGGGACCCAGTTTCCCTGGGACTAGTGCTACTCATCAGGACAGATATTTAGGGGTATTGGCTGTGTTGTACCAGCACTGAGCACCCACATGTTGCTTAATAAACATGGATATTTGTAGTATGTGGTATCCTCTAAAGCTAGGGGACAAAGGCAAGAATCCCTCTTGTCTTGCATTAAGAGCAGTATGAAATTTGAAAGAAAATCATACATAATAACCATCAAGCTCCCTATCAAAATGTCCTGTGACAGTGATAAGGCATAAGGCAATAGCCTACTGGGTTCTTAATACAGGATTTCTTACATTCTTATGGCATTGTATTTAGGATCTAAGGTATAAAGGTCTAAACAGAAAGGCCAAGAAACTGGGAATTTGCAGTCTTGGATTGTTTTTTTAAACCTACTAATTACCTACTGGGTAACTTTGAAAAAACACAACCTGTTAATGGTTAGCCATTTCAGTTTCTCTACCCATAAAATAAGCCATAAATTATCTACACCCTTGCAGAAATACTGGGAGAATAAGGGCTCAAACAGAAGGTACTGTATAAGGATAACATGGCTTTACAAAGTTTGAAAGCTGTTCTGACCTCCACTTAAATAGTTAGCATGATGTCAGGCTCTCATGGAGAGAGTCTCCAACATAGTCTTAGATGCAACAGTATGTTTTCTTTGAGCCACTGAAAAGAAAAATGCTTTCTAAATCCAATCTATATTCTTGGGCAAATGGATTAAGTTTGTGTGTAACATGGAACCAGCATTTCAAAAGAATCCATTATGAAAACAAGACTGTTGCCTGGGAGCCTCTTCTATTCTGTTCACATCCCATCTGTCATTACCTGTTCTTTTCTGGGCTGCCAGACACTCCTGTCCCTCTTCGGCTTGTTATAAACTGGACAAATAGAGTCTTCTGCCTTCCAGTGCCACACTGAAGCTGACTTGAGTCCTTGAGTCTCCTAGAACAATCTGTGATTTGGATTAAGGATATATCAAGTAACTCAAAGACACCGAGACAAATGTGGTTAAAAGCAGATATTTTCCTGATTTAGATTAGGGACCAACTTCACAAGCTTGATTAAGGAGGCATTCAGAAACCCAAACCATCTAATCCTGTCTTGAAGGGCTATGGGATCCCTGCTGCATGGCTGGAGTCATATTCCCTCACAAGAAATGTTATGCTTCAGAAGCAGAGAGAATTGCCCCTCCCACCTACAAACAGCACTGAGCTGGTCTCTGGGGACCCAAGGACTCTGGAATCACCAGACACGGTTAGGGTATGGGCTTTGATGAGCTGTAACTTCTTAGGGTTCTAATTTGAAAAACTAGCTCTAAGAAATGGGAGATTCCTGGGAAGTGGGTGGTTCGTTTGTGTTCCCCTTTACCCATGGTAAGGAAGTTCTTCACCTTGAGAACCATCATTCCAGTGGTATATGTTTCCCATTCTTAAAAGTTTATTTATTTTGAGAGAGAGACAGAGACAGTACAAGTTGGGAAGGGGCAGAGAGAGGGAGACAGAGAATCCCAAGCAGGCTCCACACTGTCAGTGTGGAGCTTGATGTGGGGCTCGAACTCACGAACTGTGAGATCATGACCTGAGCCAAAACCAAGAGTTGGACGCTTAATTTACTGAAGCCCCCAGGTGCACCTGTGTTTTCCATTTTTGATCAGTCCACTGAACCAGACCCTTCTTGTTCAGGATCATCTCTTTAAAACCTGTTTCAGCCTTGGCCATGATAGTGCTCAAAAAAATATTTGTTGAACAAATAAACAAAAAAAAAATTACTTCATTACTCTTCCCTCAGTAATTATTTAATTAAAAAAGTGATACCCTACTTGCAAGAACTTCAGAAGTATTTTCCCATCCTAAATTTCCCAGAAGTCCAAATGGACAAAATATTTCCATTTTAATTTTTAAATATCAGAAGAATGCAGTGACCACAGTTTATATTTTCCCTCCTATTTTCCTCAGGGCCTGAGTTGCTCATTTAAATGCAATTTGCTGCATGTTTGGGTCAGTGACTTAAGTCGGGAGGCTCTTACAGGAACTCGGCGCTGTGGAAATCCCAGACCTTTGGCTGGGGTCTGGAGGAGAGGCCTAGGATGGGTGGCTCTGAGGACCACTGTAGTTCAGCACCAGGCCGAGCTGTTCCACTTAGAACCCCAGGTCTCCAGCCTCACCAGTTTGGTTTTGCATGGAATCAGTCAGCAATGCCTGAGAAAGCCAGGAGGCCAGTCAGGATGACTAGGAAGGTTATAAACCAGAAAACTTCCGCCTTGGTATTTGAAAACCACACGGTATTTTACAACATTCCTGTCTATTAACTGCTGGGAAGGGCACTACCTTATTGCCTTTTGCATAATGGAACCAATCTTTCCCCTCAGAGGCCCTCGTGTTGCTTTGATCAAGTTCAAAAGATGAGGGAAATGATGACTAAGAACCTTGGGAACCAGACTGAAGAATCTCACAGACATACTGAAGGTTTTTTTTGGAAATTGTTGTTTGTTTGTTTGTTTGTTTGTTTTACTGATGCATCATTTTGGTAAATAATTCCTATAGTCAGTGTACTTATCAAATTCCTTGCCCAAATATTTGTTATTTATAAAATAATCAAGGAAACAGACTTGTGTTTATTATTCTGAAATCAGCAGCAGTTTGATGAATTGAAAACAGTCTTACTTTTTCCTCTTTCCTCTCCCTTTACCAGCCTCTTGTAAAAGTGCCAACATTATACACCCACCCCTCTAAAGAGTAAAAACGAAAAATAAAAGTGACCTTGGTGAACTGTGCATTGCCTCTGCCGAGATTAGATTTTGGGCCAAGAACCCACTCCCCTTAGCATCAGAGGTAGATATTTGGAAACAACTGAGTTGGAAAGGGATACTGTAAATGTCTGTTTCCGGTTCACAGGGCCCTCAGCGTCACTGCATAGTTTGGACGTCTGACTAGTTTCCTGACTTTGAGAGTCTCCTACTTTAAACATGAGGGATTGACCCTGGAAAGGAAAGGAAAGACACGCACAAGTCTGCCACTGACTCCACCAACCATTACTCTCAGGTCGGGTTTCTCCTAGCAGGATTTAAATAGAACTATTGTGACACGGACAGTGCTTTCTGTTGCTGTCCTGAGGCAGGGTGGTGGTGAGGTCGTGGGTCTGCTCACATGGCATGAGTGGGGAAGGCCAGGTCTGGGCCAGTTCTCCACAACGTAGCTTCCAGGAAAGCCCCACCTCTGCTCATTGTGACCAAAGCAAAAACAGACACCTCAAACTCAGAAAACCTTGGTGAGACTGGTTCTCCTCTATATTGTCCTTAAGTGGTTCTATTTATATTTTACAAGTGTAAAAGAAAAGCTTTGTTAAAACGGGCACAGATCTAAACATTTCTTTCTGAAGGAGTCAAACTTGCTAAATCATCATGAGGAAGGAACCAAAGCATTCCAATGAATCCTTTTTAAAAAAAATTTTTTTTAAAACATTTATCCATTTTTGAGAGACAGAGAGAGACAGCGTGAGTGGGGGAGGGGCAGAGAGAGAGGGAGGGAGACAGAGAATCTGAAACAGGCTCCAGGCTCTGAGCTGTTAGCAGAGAGCCCAACATGGGGCTCAAACTCACCGACCCTGAGATCATGACCTAAGCCAAAGTCGGATGCCTAACCTAAGGAGACACTCAGGTGCCCCTGAATCCTTTTATTTTAAAATAACTACGGTTATCCTTTACCAGACTAAAACTCTAGGGCCACAGTAACTTCAGCTCTGCACAGAGTTGCCACAAAGCTTAACATACATATTTAAACTACCTGAGTTGTCTTTAAAGTCACCCTATTCTTGAATGTCCTCAATTTTGTCTTTATTTTCATGACTATGTTTCTATGTTAACAAACGGAATAGCAATTCTCACCTACCTCTGAAGGTCTTGTGTAGATTGCTTCTATTCCTTTATAATTGATATGCTGAGCTGGCTGAAAAATGGAGTCTGCTCAGTCAAGGTGTGACTCGTCGTTGCTAATTTCTGAGGGCAATAGGCTCCTGTTGGCATGATGATTGAAGAGGCCAAAGAATCCAGTTTCCCAGAGGAAACACAGGAGTAGGGAGAGGTACCTGGGGAAGGGAGCCAGCAGAGGCTGGTTGGGGGAGAGTGGGACACTAGCAATGAATGCTTGCTGGCACTTGCTGGGGGAAAGGGTGTATTGCATATTCATAAGTTAATATTTCATATTCATGAATAAAAATTTCATTTACCATTATGAAAGTAAGAATTTATGTTCATAAGTAAAAATTTCAGCAAATAATTTTATTGTACCTAGGGGATCCTACTTGCAGGAGTCACCTCACCCCCCACCCCCACCTGGCACCAAATAAGAGAAGGCAGTCCAGAGCCTTGGAAGGAAGGCTGTCAGTCACAGGCATCCAGCCAATGCAAGTCCAGAGAAGAGTGGGAGAAGAAAAAAGCTTTTGTTTTCCCTTTCTTCCAGCATTATGAAACAGCAAGCGAAGCTGGTCCCTTAGGATTCCACTTAAGTCTCCCTCAAACTACTTTCTCTCAGGAACTTTTGCCTTGAACCACTTTTAGGCACTGAGCTGGTTCCTTCTTGTGGAAGAACATTATTGTATTGTCTGAAATAGTGCATGCTTCCTTCCAGAAGGCCGGCGGAAAACCCCAATGATGCCTTTTCCCACTAAACTATTAGGATTTCTCCTTCCAGTAAATGCAAAAAGAAGAACACGCAACGATTACTAACTGGCGGCCTAGGAATGTTTTTTGAATAGAAAAGTTACATGTTTTAACTTAAAATTTCTATTATAAGCTCTGTCAGTGCAGAGACCATGCTATACATCTTTATACCCCCACAATATCCATTATTATTTATGAACATAATTGGAGATGAGTAATGATTTTTTTTAAGAGAAGGAAATTGACCCCCACATTTAAAGCCTTTTTCATACAGAACTGTGGCCAAGCAAAGGCCTGTAATATCTGTAAAGGTGATAGGGAATCAGTGAAGATACTCCTTATCCAAGTCTAGTATTAAAATCTAGATTGATGAGTGGTTTTACCTTTTACTGTCTGTTTTAATGAAGTGAAGGAGAAATGTGAATAATTGAAAAGCGATTTATAATTCAAACAAAACTCATCTGAATTTAGCTTTGATTTGTGATAAATCCCACACCTCAATAGTGACCTTGATCCTTTTCTATTCGTCTTTAACTTCAGTCTCTGTCCCATTGATCAGGTCCTGGCTGGGAGGGGGACCCAGAAGACTCCAGACATCCAGGGAAGACAATCTGTGGGAAAAAGAGGAAAGGTGGGAGAAGGTGCTAGACTAGAGGACCCAGCGGTGGTAGTTGTTGAGGCTCATCTCTGCTGCTAAATCACTTTGTGTCAGTGAGAAATGTTTTTTCCCTTTTCATGCCTGAGGTTTCTTCTTGACAACTGAGATGAATGGACCAGATAATGTGAAAATTTCCTGCTGGGACTATGATTGAAATTCACATGTAAATAAAAATTCATAGAACTTTGCATTGTGATATTATGCTGAATGTGGATAGAGCTTATAAATTTAATAATAAAAACTTAAAATGAATAAACTGAGTCAAACAAAGAATTATCAAAAGCACAAAGAAATTTAGGGACAAAAATGGAAACAAAGTAAGACATTTACATACTTTTAATTCCAGGGTTTACCACTGTTTCCTTCTACAGCTTATTTAAATGCACATTTCAAAGTTGTTATAATTTTGAGTAAATCCCCTCATAGACTTGAAGGTATGTGAATTTGATCTTGGTCATTTGAACTTGACACAATTCAGCAATTTTAAAATTTGTATTCTAGTTATTCAAGTAAATGAATAGTGTCATTTGCTTATTTGATGTGATTTTTAAAAAATGGGTCCTTTGAGAAACTACTTCTGGGTATCAATACTAAAATGAAAATACTGGCTAAAATCATAAAAGCAAGAAAATTAATTTCAGGGCATTTTAAGCTTCCTGGGCCCACAGGGCTTCAGAAGTTGAGAATTGCTCTCTGATGTCACTGTTCTCTGAAAGCTGATCCATTCAAATCCATATGGTGGACATCTTTGAATCACATACTGCTTACATTTTTCAGTGCCTCTGAAAAAGAATTTCCCCCTTTTAATCCTCAAAACCAAACTCAAATGAATTGTTTTACCCACCTGCAGCTTCCTCTGAGGAATATAACTCTTTGATTCAATCCATAATTTCCTCTATTCTTCAACCCCCAAATTATCCAATTTTAGTTTTAAATTCACATCATTATTACTGTCAAAGATTCTGAGCCGTAAAAATAAAGGGTGGTTTTTTGTGATCCATCACGGAGATGTTACACAAATATAAGCGAGGAAACTTCTCATTTCTTTAATTCTCTACTACAAGCTACAATTTTATTAATTTAACAGAGTTTCAACATGGTTCCATAGACTGCAAATCCAGAAACCTTTGGCTTCTAAAAGCCTCTTTCAGGGACACCTGGGCAGCTCAGTCAGTTGACCATCTGACTTCAGGTCAGGTCATGATCTCATGGTTCCTGAGATGGATTCCTGCAACAGGCTCACCATTATCAGTGGAGAGCCCACTTAGGATTCCCTGTTCCCCTCTCTCTCTGCCTCTCCACCATTCATGCTCTCTCTCTCAAAAATAAGTAAACATTTAAAATTAATTAATTAATTAATTAATTAAAGCCTATTTCAAAGAGAAAACTATCCGCTGAACAACAAAGTCCATACAGAGGAGTGGAGCATGGAACAAATTGGTTTGTGCTTCAGCCAGAGGACACCGGTGGCAGGAGGCTAGAAGAAGACTCTGTATAATATAGAATTTCTCCTGGCTCAAGAAGTACTCAGACAGTGCCCAAGATCAGGTAATAAACAAATGGTTGATGGGCAGGCCTGTCCTGGCCTCTGTCTCTTCCTTTGCACCCAGTTTATACCCCGACATTCTATCATTTCATTGCTTCAACTAAACTTCAAGCTCATTCATGTTTCTAAATATTTTTCCTACTGGGGCATCTGGGTGGCTCAGTTGGTTAAGCATCTGATTCTTGGTTTTGGCTCAGGTCATGATCTCATGGTCATGGAATCAAGCCCCACATGGGGCTCTGCACTGATGACACAGAGTCTGCTTGGGATTGTCTCTCTCCCTCTCTCTCTCTGCTCCTACACCGCTCATGCTCTCTGTCTCTAAATAAATAAACTTATATAAAAAATAAATAAATAGGGGCACCTGGGTGGCTCAGTCAGTTAAGCATCCAACTTCGGCCCAGGTCATAATCTCCCTGTTCTGGAGTTTAAGCCCCACATCGGGCTCTGTGCTGACAGCTTGGAGCCTGGAGCCTGCTTCAGATTCTGTGTCTCCCTCTCTCTCTGCCCCTCCCCCGCTTATGCTCCGTCTCTTGCTATCTTTCAAAAATAAATAAACATTAAAACTTTAAAAATAAATAAATAAATAAATAAATAAATAAGTATCTTTCCTACTTGCACACAACCCTATTTTGTGTCATTGTATTGTAAGGACATATACCACTGTAGAATTTTTAGACTGAAAATAAGTTGTGGTTCTAACAGTACATAATGTCACCATATACTCATGAGTTCTTTTTTTTAATTTTCTATTAAAGTTTATTTATTTTATTTTGAGAGAGAGAAAGAAAACACATGAGTGAGGGAAGGGCAGAGAGGTGGGGAGAGAGAGAATCCCAAGTAGGTCCTGAATGGTCAGTGGGACTCAAACTCACAAACTGTGAGATCATGACCCGAGCAGAAACCAAGAGTTGAACACTTAACTGACTGAGCCACCCAAATGCCCTATATACTCAGGAGTTCTTAATTTATACCCTGTTCCTTCTGTGGGAAGAACCCACTGTTTACACTCAGGCCAATTGCTATATATCCTGCAAGACCTGGTTATTCCTCAGATGCACTGTGAAGCCTCTCTGACTGGCCCCCTCTTCTGTGCTTCCCAAGCATCCCAAGGAACCTCTATCACAGTTTATAATAGACTGTTATGGACTAAATTGTGTCCCCACCCCCCAAATTCATATGTTGAAGTCCCCATCTCCAGTACCTCAGAATGTAACTGTATTTGAAAATAAGGTCTTTAAAGAGGTGGTTAAGTTAAAATGAAGACATTAAGGTCCTAATCCAACATGACTGGTGTCCATATAAGAAAAGGAGAAAAGCCAGAGATACATGTACACAGAGGAAAGGCCATGTGAGGACACAGCAAGAAGTTGCCATCTGCAAACCAAGGAGAGAAGCCTCAGGAAAAACCAAATTTGCTGACAACGTGATCTTGGCCATCTAACCTCTGGAGCTGTGAAAAATAAGTTTTTGTTGTATAAGCCAGCCAATCTGTGGTATTTTAGCAGCCCTTGCAAGATAATACACTGTCCTGCAAACTGTTACTTTATTCATCTCTACTTCTGTTATTGTGAAGACCCTCAAAAGGGATTGTATTTGATCTCGCTAGTCACATAATCTAGCAGAGTGCCTGACATATGTCAAAAAAATATTTGTTGAATGAGGTAAAAAAGGATTTTCCTGACTCAATTTGATCATCAGCCTCGAGTCGCTTGGTGTCTTATTTTGCTCCCTATTTTTATTCATCCTCTCACATCCTAATTCTAATGGTTTGAATATGTGTCTCTATTTTGCACCTAAGTCTTTAACTGTCAAATTTATTCCTAGTTTTTAGAGGTATCACTCAGGACATTAGCAATATCTGGAACCACCCCTCCTACACTGGACATACATACACATAGCAGTTGGGTGCTGTGGTTTCTCATCATGGCAATATGCCTGGCCAAAAGATGCCAATTTACACGGTACAAACAGTGAAATGATGGCATACATGCTCCTTTTCTAGAGTCAGGCTAGTATCTCAATCTGAAAGAGGCTGAAATGGCTCCTAAGAAGAGCCTCTTCTAACTGCCAGTCTGATGTGATCAAAGTAAGAGAGCAGGGGTGCCTGGGTGGCTCACTTGGTTAAATGTCTGACTCTTGATTTCGGCTCAGGTGGTGATCTCATGGTTGGGGAGATTGAGCCCCGCATCAGGCTCTGTGCTGATAGCATGGAGCCTGTTTGGAATTCTGGAATTCTCTCTCTCTCTCTCCCCTTCTCTGTTCCTCTCTCCCCCTACTCTCTCAAAATAAATACACAAACATTTTTAAAAAATAAGAGAGGAGGTCACTGGCACAGTGACCCAGTAAATATTTAAAAGGGTGGGAAGTCGGCTTAGCCGAATTGGGAACTGCCTAACATCCTGAAGTAATTACTCCAATAAAACGTTCTTACGTCCATATATATATTAGTTTCTCAAAGTAGGGGATAACTACATATAACAATTCAGAAAAATCCCATTTGTGTGAATAAAACGTGATTGTACTTTGAAAACATCATTTCAGTGTTTCTCTGCTCTGGTCTCCTGGGCCCCAGTAAACTTTGAGGAAAGAATGGCAGGGCTGGAGTATTTACACATCCACAAAGGCTGTATTTGTTTTCATATATACTTGCTGCTTGGCTGCTTGGCTCTGCTTTCTTGCTTAAGAAACATAATGTCGAAATGAAATGGTATTTTATGTGAGTGAGGGTGCGTGATGAGTCCTCTTGTAAAAAAAAAAAATAGCCTGTTCTGATGCAAGTAGACTCAAGCTGACCTACTTTCTCTGGACATTGGTTAGCAAAATTTGTAGTGGACGCTATTTGAACATAATGTGCAGAAGAATGTTTTCTCCTGTAACATGGTTTGTAATGGCAAATCATTCTATCCCCAGGTTCTGTTTTGTATTGTGCATGTGTGTTTTTTAATCCCTAGTTTGAATGGTAAATCTAGCAAATCTGTACTTTCCCATAAATAGGATGTTTAATAGGACAGAGTATCTTAATGTTACAGCTATACTGAAATATTGTGGACCAGTTTGTTTTACTTTTCAAAGAAGTGTTGTAAGACAAACTATACATTTAAAAGAAGAAATGGTTTAAGATTTAGTGGTAGACTCTTGAATACTGAAAACAAACTGAGGGCTGAAGGGGGAGGGGGAAAGGGGAAGGAGGGTGATGGTCATGGAGCAGGGCACTTGTGGGAAAGAGCACTGGGTGTTATATGGAAACCAACTTGACAATAAACTATAAATAAAAAAAATTAAAAAAAAAGATTTAGTACTAGATACCTTGAGGTGAGAAATTAAGAGCAAGGAGCTCATTTGTGACTTGAGATAATGATGAAGATCCTTCAGTAAATTCCCAGGACTGCCTCTTCTAGACTCTCAATTAAGTAAACTCCATATTAAATGTCCATTGTGTGCAGGATTTGATGTAAATACCTTGAGAGCCATTAAGGATTAAAATCTTTTAAATGTTTCTGGTCCTCAAGGAGTTTACAGCAAAGTTGGGGATAAAAATTTTAATCATTATCAGGTCAAATAGAAATAAAATATTTTAATAATATATCTAAATAAAAAGAGATGGCAGTTGCCATGAGGCTATCCATGGTTAATTGCTAAGTGAGTTCAACAAGCAAGCAATGCTCTGAGGCCCCAGAGAGAACAGGCTTGGGAAGGTATTGTCAGGATTGGTAGATATAAATAGGCCCAGGGGAGGCCAACAAACCTACCTAGTTGTCTCCAAATTATGAGACCAGGCAGACCTGAGCTTAGCTCCACCAAGCATGACCTGGGTCAAGTTCTTTTCTGCACTGAATCTGTCTTCTCAGAAGAAAATAAAAATGATAAACTTACCCTTTGAGCTGTTGTGAGGAGTAGAAGAGCTCGTGTAAGTAAATTCTTGGTGTAGACTCTCACACATATTAGGATTTATGAGAGCAAACATCATGTTATATATCAACTTGTCTTTTAGTTTATTGTCCATTGCCTCCACTGAAAAGTAAGCTCCTTGAGGGCAGGGACTTAGGATTGTTCTGTCCCTGGATCCACAGGGACACTATATCACTATCCAACAAATAGTAAGTGCCTAGTACATATTTGTTGAATGAATTAGTCAATGAGTAATCAATTTAACATAAAAAAGTAGATTAGCTCATATTATTGTTCAACTCTTTTTCATATTTCTTCTTATCCCTCTTCATTGTCTTTAACCTTAAGAGCAACAAGAGATGTTATAAGCAACAGGCTGAATTCCAAATGAGCAGGATCATTTGGAGTTTTTAAGTTGTCCCTATGAGTTCAGGCTATTGGAACTTGAATTTTTTGCTTTGAGATGAGTAGATCATGCAATGGGGGGAAATAAAGCTTTTCTTCCTGTATCTCCTTCCTCCATCAGCTTCTCCTCACTGAGTCCTCATCAGATCAGTGCCCCTAGTGCCCTTCTCATGCATCAATATCTGAAAATAAAGAATAGAGACAAATCATGGGGAGGAAACAAATTTTTTTCACATAGACCTTCCAACTCTCATGGAGAGAGGGTTGGAACGTAACTGCCCCTTTCTCCAACCCAACTTAATGCCCATTTTTAAGCTCAGGAAGACCTCATTAGCCAAAGCCTGCCAAATGGAGCATGTCTGTTAGAAAAATGTTGTGTTTGCCATGACACCAGGTCAAGCATAAATAGGCACCTAGTGTGAGATCTATCACTTGGCTTTGTGCAAAAGTCCCTGTCACTGTCACCAGAGACAGACTTATTTTTGACCTAATTTTCAGTTCTGTTATGATTTTGGAGACTGAAATGAAATTTGGTGTGTTTTAAGAACACTGACTAGGGTTTATATCACTAGCAGGAGGGAAGGAATCAATAATCAACATTTTATCATCTTGTGTTGGTGTGTGACCAACTGGAGCGTCTCATTAAAATCTTATTTGCAGGAAATGGACTCATTTACAGCTCCCCACTCAGTAGTATGCTTGTTAATAGTGCAGAAGGGAGGTAAAATGAGTCACAAGAGGTCAACTTTGGATCGAGTAAGTTTCCTCCCAGACTGCAGATTGCTGACACCTCACTGTATTTTCTGTGTGTGACACAAAGCTTCGATCCATGCACAGAATAGCCTCTTAGATAAAATGCTATCTCCAGACCTGCAAAACCCATTATTGCCTAAGAAAAGCCAAAATTACTGAATGTGTTCCTTTCTTCTGACTTAAAATGCACGTCATCAACCATGTAAAGGAAAAAGAACAACGTGCAAAGTATTCTCTGGGGTTTCTCACCCGTTCTAAGACATTCTCACAATGAGTTCTCAGCTTAAAAATGGTTTCGTCAGAGGATTTTAATGTCCCTGAGTGAGCATTTCAAGAAATTCAAAGAATTGAAATCTAAACATTTCAGGGACATCTTGTGGAGAGGTTGATTCAAATACTTAGGTATTTTGTTTTTCATATGAAAAATATCTTAGAATCTACATAAGTCTTAATGGACTTAAAATTTGTTTTGTAACATGCATACCTTAGTCAGGGTCACAGTAAGAAACAATTTGCCCCAGCAGTTTATAGTGAAAACATTTTATTTTTTTTGAAATATTTTTAAAATTTTTTTAATGTTTATTTATTTTTAAGAGACAGAGACAAAACATGAGTGAGGGAGGAGCAGAGAGAGAGGGAGACACAGAATCTGAAGCAGGCTCCAGGCTCTGAGCTCTCAGCACAGAGCCCGACACAGGGCTTGAACTCACAAACAGTGAGATCATGACCTGAGCTGAAGCCAGACGCTTAACCGACTAAGCCACCCAGGTGCCCCACAGTGAAGACATTTTAATAAATAACTACTGACAAAGGTTGGGCAGGTAAAAGGAACAAACAAGAGATGTTGAGGCACCCAGAGACCAGCAACAGTGGGAAGCTGTTACCACTGTTATGCCTAAAGGGCAAGGGGAGAGAATGGTGCTACTTGATTTTCTTGGAAGCTGGTAGAGGCTACAGTCCCTGCCAAAGACGCACCCAAGGAAGATGGGGAACCAGGAAGAAACACCCTGATCACCATCTCCCACCAACCTCTGATCTCCTGCTAGTCCTTCCTGTTGGCCAAACTGAACTGGAAGGCAGAGGCAAGGGAGGCTGGGTGATAGAATCCTTAGGGGTTAGTTGCTTCGCACATAGAGCAGAGTGGAGAAAGGCAGAGGATTATTCTTCAAGGGCAAATGGAGCATAAAAAGCATAGTGGTTTTCATAGACAGTGATTTTGTTCAATATTTATTTATCTATTGCCAGTATTCATGATAAATTTGCAGCTATTTATCCCGGATTGCTCTCTACTCTGATCCCCTTTGAGACCCTGTTATCTGTACTTATATTCCACACCATGAAATAGTTTCTCTCTGTGCAGTGCTAACTCTTCCTTATTTGGATTAATCCTTATTTCCATGTCAACTAAATTTAAAATTATGAAAACTGTGAAGACCATTCTTCACCTTTATGAATCTTTAAATTCATAATCTCTTGGTTTGGCACAGTTTCATTCTTTCAGGGACATTAAAACATTTTAGTTTTCTTATTTCATTTATCTTTGCCATATCTCTGATGGCTAGGCATCCTGGTATAGTACCTAGTACACTGGCACATGGAAATAGAAGCTCAATAAATCCTTGTTGACAAGATCACTATCAAATGCCTCTTGTGCAGATAGGAGAGCTTACATTGAAAAGTTAAGCAATTTAGCCAATATCTCATAATGTGTCAATAGGAATAGAAGCCAAATTAGAGAATTTATCCTGAATATGCTTCCTGTAAATGGAGATTTTGCTTAGCTGGGCAAGAATTTGAACAAGAGTTTATTTTCTTCTTGTACTTTGACCCAATCTTAAGAATAGTTGAGAAATTCAGGGCATAGTCTTTCAACTGATTTCTTTCCTAGATTGTCAGTGAGATGTATGCCCCCTTATTTATTCTTTATCAGTAGACATGAAACATTGTTAACAGCATGAACAAAAAATTGAGTTATTCTCTTAAAGGAAATGAACTAAACTACATTTTTTGTATTATTTCTGGGATGGGGAAGGAGATGAAACCTGAGAACTACATGTGAAATCAGTTACAGCCAACTCTTCTTTATCAGAGAAAATGAAAGATAGGAATGACCTGAAATACATAAATATA
Organism: Cryptoprocta ferox; assembly: GCA_028646485.1. Lineage (NCBI taxonomy): Eukaryota > Metazoa > Chordata > Mammalia > Carnivora > Eupleridae > Cryptoprocta > Cryptoprocta ferox. The sequence continues at coordinate 54,107,235 of CM053577.1, read as the reverse complement.
CATGGTTTGAGAAACTCTACAGTTGTATATTCCAAAGTTTGCAGTGCTAGTTTTTCTTGGTTGTCACTGTCTTCCTGAATATTCCATGAAGGGTTCATATAGAGAAGGAGAAACAGAGAGGCCTGGATTCACTGCAAGCAAGATCAACTCTTTGTGAAATAATATTAAATCAGATAGATTAAATTTTATACATAAGGTAAGTCATTCATCAACATGAAAACATGTGGACACAAGGATGATCTGTAATTTTGGAAACCTGTGTCACAACTTCTTTCAGAGAGTGTATTGCCTACTCACTTGATCTGTAAATGGTACAAGCCCTTTCTCTAGGTCTGTCCTCCAAGTAGGGACCAAGAGGGCATGTTCTCACTCCTAGATCTAAGGACAAGCCAACATAGCTATTTGTGAAGCATATGGACAGAACTTGTATAAACAGGCTGGACTGTCCACATGTGTGCATGCAAGGTGTTCCATGACAATGTCAGAGCAGAATTAGGAGGAGAAGGCAGAAAGGCAGAGAGCTGGGGAATAGGGCCTCAAGGAATTAGAAAGTTCTAAAGTTGAATTTGGCCTTCTAGGTAGTTATAAATGTATATTAATCATGGTGGGAGGATAGATCACATTTTATCATTTGCAACCTTGAAATATTTAGATATATGTCAATGTAAGCCTCCATTTGTACTCTAGCCTGAACCTCTATAAATGTTAGGGGACTGATTTCTTGACTAGTACAGTGTATAACATATAGGAGATGCTTAATGCATGACTGAGGATTGGCTCACAGTAAAAATATGTGGAATAATTGAGACTCAAGGGAAATAATTGTGCAGCATTTGAGTAAGAGAAAATAATAGAAGACGTTAATTATAGTTGAATTAGCAAACTAGTTAATATACTTCCTAAGAATGTCTATATTCAAAGGCCAAACTTAAACATTCTTGCTAGGAAGATGTTATTTACCAAATTAATGGTTAATTTTTACAAAGCCTCGCTTATATTTTAAAAGCCTCTTTGCATTTCCAAAACACAACACTAATCTACAAAGCACTCATAGATGGGTTAAGAATGAAGTCAAATAAAACATGAGTCAGATAGCAAACTCAGCTGTGGGAGTTATACTCCATCCAGAGAGGAAGAATTAATAAAAACTAGCAACAAAATTTCTTGGAACCAGCATTTCAGGTCTCTGTCACTTAAATGACCCCTTTATCCTTCATAGGCAGATACTATCATTCCTGTAAGGAAAAGGAACCTTTGTCTTCTAGGTGGAACCTTGAGAACTAAGGTCCTGCTTACCACAGATATGATAATTTCAATGAACATAGGCATTTTAACTTTTTTTCCAGTATAAGAATCAATGGTTTGCCATGTTGAGTAACCAAGACTTATCTCTTTTCTAAAGATAATACTTTTATTGTAGATTACATTGTAGATCTACAATATTTTATTGTAGATAACATTGTAGATCTATATTTTATTGTAGATAACACATAAATGTGTGTTACTAACAACTGTAAAGAAATTTCAGGCTAAAATATGTATCTACATATGCTTATGTGTGTGTACATGTATATATGTGTGGAAATTGAGAAAGGGAGAGAGAGAATCTATTTAACCTGGAAAATCCACTAAGAAACATCTGTTGTGTGACTTCTTTATACTCAGCATTTGCCACTTTATGCTAAGCATAGGAGATGAAAAGTCAAGGTCTTCAAACAACAATGAGATACCACTATACACCTATTAGAATGGACAAAATTTGGAACACTGACAGCACCAAATGTTAGACAGGATGTGGAGCAAGAAGAACTCTTATGCATTGCTGCTGGGGATGCAAAGTTACTCTGGAAGACAGTTTGATGGTTTATTAAATAACGAATATACTTTTATCATATGATCCATCAATTGTGTTCCTTGCTATTTATACAAAGGAGTTGAAGACATGTCCACACAAAAACCTGCACATGAATGTTTATATCAGCATTATTTATAATTCAGAATTTGGAAGCAACCAAGATATCCTTCAGTCAGTGAATGGATAAATAAACCGTGGTACATCTGTGGTAATGGAATATTATTATTCAGTGCTAAAAAGAAATGAGCTATCAAGCCATAAAAAGACATGGAGGAAACTTAAATGCATATTACTAAATGAAAGAAGCTCATCTGAAAAGCCTGCATATTCTATGATCCCAACTATATGACATTCTAGAAAAGGAAAAACTATGAGGACAATAAAAATATTAATGGTTGTCATGGTTGGAGGAAGGAGAGGAGGAATGAATAAGCAGAGCACAAAAGATTTTTAGGATATTGTAAAAATACAATATCATTATATCATTATACATTTTATTATGCATATCATTATATATTTGTCTAAATCCATAGAATGTACACAAGATTGAACTGTAATGTAAAATATGGACTTTGAGTAATTATGATGTGTCAATGTAGGTTCGTCAATTGAACTTTGATGTGTTGTTTAGGAGTCTGGGGGGTGTTGATAATGGAGGGGGCTATGCATATATGGGGGCTGGGAGTATATAAGAAATCTCTAATTTTTCAATTTTGTGGTGAGCCTAAAACTACCTAAAAAATTAAGTCAAGAAGGAGAAGGAGGAGGAGGTGGAGGAGGAGAGGGAGGAGGGGAGGGTGGAGGAGAGGGAGGGGAGGGAGGAGGAGAGAGAGGAGGAGGAGAAGAAGAGGAGGAAGAGGAAGAGGAGGAAGAGGAGGAGGAGAAGAAGAGGAGGAGGAAGAGGAGGAGGAAGAGGAGGAGTCATCATCATCATAATAGTAGTAGTAGTAGTAGTAGTAGTAGTAGTAGAGTAAGACAAGGTCTTGTCCCCAGGAAAGTTTATAATATTTGATGGGAGTTGGGTCTGGAGTGATGAGAAAAGTACTGTGGTCATATGTTGGTAGAGATGAGGGCACAGATTTGCCTATTATCTCCCATGAATAGAAACTGTGATTATGTGTGTTATATTAGGGCATTTCACCAAACCAGTGCATGTAAATACTATCCCCATTTTCCAGATGAGGAAGCCAATGTTTAGAAGAAGAGCCTAAGGGTGCCTGGATGGTTCAGTTGGTTAAGTATCCAATTCTTAATTTTGACTCAGGTCATGATGTCACACTGGTAAGATCAAGCCCTGTGTCAGGCTTGCAATGGGCATGGGGTCTGCTTGAGATTCCCTCTCTCTTCCTCTACCTTGTTCCCCTACTTGCATTCTTTCTCTCTAAGAGAGAGAGAGAGAGAGAGAGAGAGAGAGAAGAACCCAACAAAAGACCAATGTAACTGAGAAGTAGCCTAAAGAACTATGTAACTATGTATGAAGAGCCATGTAACTATGGGAATGTAAATTGGTACTGTCACTATGGAAAACAGTATAAAAGTTCCTCAAAAAATTAAAAATAGAACAATATGTGACCAGAAATCTCACTTCTGGGAGTATATCTGAAGGAAATGAAAACAGGATATCAAAGAGATATCTGCCCTCCCTTGTTAATTGCAGAATTATTTACAATAGCCAAGGTATGGAAATAACCTAAATGTGTATCGATGGATGAGTGGGAAAAGATGTGGTTTATGTATACAGTGGAATATTATTCAGCTGCAGGAAAGAAGGAAACCCTGCCATTTGTGACAACATGTTTAGACCTCAATGCTAAGTGAAATAAGCCAGACAGAGAAAGACAAATACTGAATGGTGTCTCTTAACTCTTGGAACATCTTAAAAATCTTAAATAAATAAATCTAAAAAAATAAAAAAGCCAAACTCTTAGAAACAGTAGAAAAGTGGTTGCCAGGGGCTGGGGTAGGGGGTATAGGGAAAGGTTAATAAAAGGGCACAAACTTTCAGCTATAAGATGTATAAGATCTGAGGATCTCATGTATAACATGATGACTATAGTTGATAACACTGGATTGTATAATTGAAATATGCTAAGAGAGTAGAATTTAAGTGTTCTCACCAAAAAATAAAATAAAACAAATATGTGAGGTAATGGATATGGTCATTAACTAGACGGGAGGAATCTTTTCACAATGTGTCTGTATACCAAATTATCACAATGTACTCTTTAAACATCTTAGAATTTTATTTGTCAATTATACCTTGATAAAACTGAAATACATAAACTTGAACAGTGGAATCAGATTGCTCATACATCACACAAGTCTCTCCCTCTCAATTCATGGCAGGGTCTGCAAATGGAAAAAATGGATGGGTTTCACAAGGGTGATCTTGACTTTAGAAACAGTGATTACATGCATTTTGCTCACTTAGAGCTAGTAATGCTCAAAATCAAGAAAAAATTTACAAGGAGAATCAAGTTAATTCAGCATCTCTTCCTTCATTGTTTTATATTAACTTTTGGTTCTGTTTTGAAAAACGTTCTATTTGTGCTTAAGAAAGATGTATAGTCTCCAATTATTGGGGGCAGACTCTGCATATATGCCTATTAGATCATGTATATTAGTTATGTCACTCAAATATTCCGTATTTGTTTGACCTTCAAGTAATTGGGAAAGATGTATTGAAATCCAGTAGATATATTGCATTTTTATATTTCTCCCTATAATTCTATGAATTTTGCCTCATATATTTTGAGGTTATTTTAGAATTACTAAATCTTCTAAAAGTGTTGAAAAAAACACAAGGAAAGGAATTTAAACATTTTGAAGTTGATTGAGAATATGGTGCCTATTAACTCAGGATAGTTTTATCCCATGGTTTCTTATATAACCGGTAAAATGTAAATTGGCCCCACTTCTGCTTAGCACATATATTAATCCCTCATTTGAATTTAATCAAATGACAATACAAAATTTGTATATATATATATATTTTTTTTTTTTTTTTTAACAATTTCCTTACTGCCTTATTCCTCATTAGATAGAGTCTGGTACTGAGCAGGATTCTTTGGTTTGTTGAGTTCAAAGCATTTACTCCCAGTGAAATGATCTTTGACATAATTGAAGATTTCTATTATTCTGTAGAAGGAGGGTGCAAGTTTAGAGAGATAGCAGTGAGACAAAGTTAAGTTACTCTGCAAAGAAAGGGAGAAAGATTTCAGGAGGCAGAAGACCTGTGAACAGAGTGTCAGAGCTGGGGAGGATGCGCGCCAAAGAGAAAGGGTGGGAGAGAAGAGGCTTGAGAGAGGGGTACACCTAAAGGGGCTTTCTCAAGTAATGTGCTATGTAGTCTGCAGTGTGGGCCTTCTCCTTATGCTCCTCTACCTTGTCTTTAATGAAGTCTACATGGCCCATTAACACTTTTGACTTGAAGGAGCCAGAGCTATAGGACAAGGGGATGGACATATTGTTTAAAACAAAGATATGCTGAATTTTCATTAGTAGAAAATAGTTTATCCACACCCTCACTAAGTAAAGATAAATATTCAGAGATCATCAATTTGAGGAGCAGCTGGTTATCATCCTGGCTGGGCCTCTGACTCCTCTGAATGTCTTTGGTGAAATAACCAGGTTAGGCAGCAGGCCATTGGCAGGGTGGGGATTCACACCCAGCCCATGATTTCTTTGTCTGAACTTGGAGAGGGGAAACTAACTTGAAAGCCTCAGCTCTGCTACTTATTAAGGCTTAAATTAGTACAGTTGGGTCTAAATTAGCTCTCTGGATCTACTTTCCCCAACTGGGGAATGTAAATACTCAAACCTTTTCAATCCACCTCATCAGTCAGGTTTAAGGATCAAACAAGAAAACAGATGAAGAAATATTTTGTAGACCATACCGAACTTTGATTGGGCCAGCTAACCTCACAGAAATACCTGAATCATCATGAGCATGCCTGGCCTGAAAGAAAGGTCCCGGGTTCAGCATAAATTGATATTACCAAAAAGTATTAGTCACTCGCTAAATGCCAAAATGACTGGAACGCAAAACAATGAAAACCACCCCCCTCCCAAACAAATGAATCCAAGAGGTTAGGCCTCTTGTTTTTATAGTCAGTATCAAAGTTTAATCATCTGACTTCTTTAATAGTTTAATATTTTCTGGTGAACTCAATTTTGTTCCTGGGAATAGAGTGGGAATAAAAAAAAACACACTAGAATTCAAGAAAGTGTTAGTTGGAAGTTCACTGGGTGGTACCCTTCCTCCCAGTAACTCTGAGAACGCTGGAAATCAATTCGAACATTTTGAATAGCATGTGCTGTGGCAAAATTCTGGGTTTACTGAGCTTTTAAGGTGTGAAGTATCTGACTTTGGTGTCCTGAGCAGGTGACAAGATCCCTTCCATCCGGGTACTGACAGACTCATTGTAATCACTCTTGACCTTAATTGCCATGGCCTAACCTTTTCCTCTCTATTTTATAAGATTTTCCAGGTATACATAATATAAATACTTAAAAACACAAAATATAGTTTTTATTCCTTAGATAGAGGAGAGCAGTGAGTGCCAGCATGAATTTATTCTGTTATCATTCATGTCACTTGTTTCCTCAGACAATTATTGAGTCAAACTAATAAGTTAGCGCTTCCCTTCCCTTGATCTGCCAATAAAATAAAAGAAATATGGAGAAAAGCCATGAAACATTGTAGGTTTTTAATGTTCTATCTTACGGATCATTATCCTTATAGCTCAGGAGATGTTTGTGCCAGGAATATGTTCATTTAAATCTCCCTCAGGCATATATTCCTAGAATAGGACAATTTCAGATTTTGGTAAAATTGTGTTTGTCCTAAAACATATGAAAGATAAATGAATCAACTTGTGGTCCAACTCCTAGGGATTGTGTTTGTCATGAGAAAGGATTTATATTGCACCATCTTCAGCTCTAGTTACATTTTACATCAGAAACTTCAACATTCATGCCTAGCATATTTGGAGACATTTTCACTCTGTTCCTAATAAAGACAAGGCTGAGCCATCAACTGTCAATTGGGACGGCTTTTAAGAACTGGAAGACAATCTTCATTCACCTGCTTCTAAAGTGCTGTACTGAGGACATGGAAGCCATGTCCACCCAAGCCTTGTAGGACATACTCTGGGGGGTACTGGGACAAGGTTTTCCAGCTCTTGTGTCTCCAACAGGGCTGATACAGAGTTGACAATTCTAAGATGTCAATAAATGATGAATTGAGTCTAATCAAGATTGCCAAAGGAAATTAGGTATAAGAAAGAAGTCAACGCAACAAATGAGAAGCAGAGTGTCAGAGAAATAAAGACAGAAACCAAAGTATTCTTTAAATAGGAGATACAAAGTGTGCCACTCAAAAGTCAATCCTACTGAGCCCATTTGGACAAGTTCCTTTTCCTGTTAATCTCTCTACCTATCTGTTCTTCCATTGGTGCTGGTGACCTTGACCAACTACCCAACTCCAATTCATCCTTTTGAGACCTACCTCATAAATTACCTCTCCCGAGAAGTCTTTTTTTTTTTTTTTTTTGTCTCCCCAGACAAATGAGTTGCTTTCTTCCCTGTGGAGTTTGAACCTACCCAGTACTTTATCCTTAGCTTTGTTTCACCACTTACCTCACCATACGGTTATGGTTTGTTGACAAATCTGTCTCTTCCCTCCTCCCTCCCTCCAGACCCAGACTGCAACCTTCTTGAAGATGTTACATTGTTTGTCCTGTTATCTATGACAATCATCTATGGATCCACTCCTGAACCCAGTTCCTGGCCACAGGAAATGCTCAGTAAATGTTTAGTGAACAATGACCAGTGTAGCTTCTATTTGTGGTTTTCATTAGAAGCATCAAAATGCAAAAGGAGCTTCTTGAATTCCTGCTTGAACCTCAGGAAATTTACAGTTCTTTCTCAACAGGCAAGAAGAACAGTACTTTCGACACAGAAGGAGTGCCCTACATAAATATCATTCCTCATAAATGTGTAAGCCACAACTTTGTACCCTTAATGGTTCACATCCCTCTAGAATAAATTAAATCAATAGACATCTGTGATAGGCAAGTTCTTTCAAAAGATCCACTGTCCCTGCTTCACAACAGGAGTCCACGTGGAATTACTTTCTATGCTGCTTTCTCAAGGGTCTGGTCTAATCTGGTTTTAAAATAACCACTACAGAGAAGGTCCCATTAATTCCCTAAAATGGCTGTCTCCTGGATTAGTAGACTTCTAGGGATCTCTTGTACAAATAAACAGTTTGTGACACTGAACCAAGGCTGGCCTGCTTTGGTATTTCTCTGTGTGAAGCTTAACTGAAACATAGCTGGACTTGGAACATGTTTATACAAACTAACTAATCCTTCTAGATCATCATGACCTGCAATTACCCTGCTATTCCCAGCATGTACTCAACTTGTGCCAAATGAGGCAGTAGTTTCATAATGAAATAAAGAGTTTTCATTAAAGAGACAGGTCAGACCCCTACACTGCTTTCCTATTTACTTTCGCGTCCCAAGTCTCTGCATATCTAGCACTCCCAAGGAAACAACGTTTAGGGCACCAGCATCCACAGGGCAGCTGTACTGAACTTGAAAGAAAGCTTCTCTTTGTTATCAGTTGGATCAGATGTCAAAACTCTAAGTTTCAGGTAGGCCTCACCTTCTGGTAGCAGCCATTTTGTTTAAACAGGACCTTATGGCTCAAGGAGTTTTACTCCACTCATGATAACTCTAGTTACTAAATAGTTCACTTATATACATATTAATGAAATGATATCCCTACAGGCTTGCAGAGTCAGACTTCAAGCTCACAGAATATCTTAAAATATTCTGCATTTGGTATCTGATGGAACCTCAACTATATTTTCCCTCAAATATCTCTTACAAACTGCATGAAGATTTCTAGGAGGATATTAATCCATGTGTTTCTAATTCATTTACGCTCATACCATTAAAATCCTGTATTATAAGAGCTAGCTGATGTTCAAGAAACCAGTTAAACTTTTAAATAATCTTTGTAAAGTCTTTCTTCTTAACAACAGGAAGATGTGTTTGCCAAAAGAAAATGAACTGAAACACTAGAAAATCTGGGTTTGATTCAAAACTAACCCGGGAGGTTTAAAAGGGCTGTAAACTTGGTGAGTGAAACAAGTTTAGTTTCCATATACTACATATCCATATGCCGTGTTGATACTTGGTGTGCACACACTTAGCTCACACGTGCTGATGTGTAGTGTTAACATTTGGAAAGTCAGAGCCAGTTGGCAGGTTAGGTAGGAACAGGGTGCTAATGAGGTCAAGATTCCAGGCCCAGTCTTCCTAAGGATGGGGTGCCACTTTTCTTAAGCCAACCACTTGCCACTAATGAGCTCAGTGGCCTTGGGCTACTCTGATTCAATCTAATTTAACAAGTTTATTGAGGCCTACCAAGTGCCAGCACTGTACTCAGCACTGCGACTGCTCCCAGGGTTACCATGTAGTCCCTACACTAAAGGAGGTTGCAGTCCACCAGGTGAAACAAGTAAGTCACTGCACCAGGGCAGCGGTATAATACAGGAAATAAGTAGGATTTATGATCCTTGTAGGTCAAGGAAGGCTTCACAGAAAAGGATTTTCCATACCTTTCAAGGCTCAGCCCAAGCATTATACTTTTCTGTGCAGATTTCCCTAGGCAAATATAGGTGCTCCTTTCTCTACAGCCCTAATGTCTTTGGAAGAGACCTCTATTAAGGAAACTCAGGAATATTTGGTGAATAGGTGGTGGAGATTATACAGGATTATAGACTGAGTTTGAAAAGAAGAAGAGCATACCAGATAAAGGAATGTGGGTAGGGGGAGATTTGTCTCAAGAGCCAATGGATGGAAGAATAACAAGGGATGAGGCTGGGGAGGTAGTAAAATAAGACGCAGCTCTTAAAGACTTTACATGCTCTACAGAGAAGCTTCAATTTCATTTTGTAGTCTATGGGGAGTTATTAAGGGCTTTAAAAAGAACTGGACTTGTGTTTTAGCAAGATCAATTTGGTAGGCTGCTTAGATGGAGAAGCACTGGGATTAATTCGGAACCTATTATTGCCACTTTCTAGGCAGGAGCCAAGGATGGTCTGAACTTAAGCTATAAAGGAGAGGGTGGATCCCAGAGATGGCTTGAAGGAAAAAGCAGTGAGACCTGAAGAATGATTGGGTGTGGGGCGAGCAAAAGAGGAGTCCTGCATGATCCCAAGCTTCTCCTTGGGGAGATTCGGTGGATAGTGGTGTTACCAGTTAACATGAGCAATGTTGGAAAATATCTAGGGCTGAGTAGGGGAAAGTGTAAGAAGTTCAATTTCAGAAGTAATGAATTTCTGTTGCTTATGGATATTTGTAGGGAAAGTGTCTGTTTTCCAATAAAAAATAAGCTATTTCTTCAGGAGCCTGTGGAACTGAGATATAGATATAAGATGAGATAAAAATAGAGATGGAGATGGAGACAGGTATCCTGTATTCTGATACAGCAGGTAGAATGAGAAAATAGGAATGAAACAGAAAAACACTCAGAGATCCTGATATTTGAGACATGGACAGAAAGGTTGATCCAACAAGAATTCTTAGGAAGAGTGCTCAGAGATAGAAGGTGAACCAAGAGAGGATGGTGTCACAGAAGACAAAAGAGGAAGGAGGGAGTAGCCAGTCCTGCCAAATGTTCTAGAAAGATCAACAAAGGAAGAAACTGAGAAGAGTCCACAGACTTTGGCATCAGGAGATAATAAACAGCTTTCCTGAGAACAGGTGTCATTACTGAAGACCTGTTTCCAAGGGAATGTGTGAATAGACGTGAGGCATGAATGGTGCCTACTGATGAGAAACTTGAGGACAACACAAAGGAGAGCACTGAGGTAAAAGCTAGGGGCCATTCTGGAAGAGCTTCCCTTCATGTAGTATGGGCCAGATTTTCTTAAATGCAGTACGCTGCATTTAAGAAGCACCTCAGGAAGGAAATAGGAAATACAATGTCCCCAAGAAGGAGGGGACATGGACAAGGAACCTACTGGCCTCACCAGGAGGCCTAACACCTCCACCACCACAGAAAAAGTTCTTACTCAGCTTCTGGTATATTTTGATGTTTTCATGGTGAAATCTTTTATTACATTATTCATCTAAAACTCTTCCCATATCCCCACTTGAAAGCATCCTTGACCTTTGTTTTCAGATATGAGAAGTAATGAATTTCGGTTGCTTATGGAAATTTGTAGGGAAAGTGTCCATTGTCCAGTATGAAATGACACTGGATGGGAGGCATGGTTGTGGTATAGGGAGATGGGTTTACAGAGAAAGGTGCAGGTTGGAGTCCCAGCCCTGCCACTTATACACTGTCTGGCCTCTCAGGACCTTGTTGCTTTACCGTGTCCAACCTATTCAACAGGGCTCTTGCAAGGTCAGCTGGGTGAAAGCTCTTGGTAAACTAGTGCAAGACAATGTTAGCAGTTGTATTCAGTTCCCTGGAGCACTACATCTGTCTTCTTCTGTGTGACTTCCAGGGCCTTTTATTTTAAATTAGGTAATACATGCATGTAAAGCCCTTAAAAGGTGCTTGGCAAAGGTATGTACACAATAAAAGTTAATAATTATCAAGCTCCTCCTCTACCTACCCGTACTTCCATTGCACTAATGTGCCTCAACAAGCCATCCAGAAATGGTGAGGCTTTCACATTTTTCTTTATACCATTCTAGGAGCTTCTCACCCTGCCCAAAATGAAGGCTCACTGGTATTGTGCTACATTTCCTCAGACCCATCCCTTCTAACAGCTATTATAATAAAACCTGCTTATGTAATTCTCACTACAGTGGTGATGATAGATACTACTACTTTAAATGATTACTTCTAAGAGTATTTACAGTTTAGAATGGTATAACTCTTTAGCCAAGGAATGAAAATATCAGGTAATATGTAAGGCAAGTCATCACACTGCAAGTTAAATGGAGTTCAGTCTTGGTGTATTTGAGATAACAAACATTTTCTAAGGTAGATGCTGAAGCTGAATGTCCCTTGAGAGTGTCCTATGTTAGAATTTTCATCATTCAAATTCACATTTACTATTTATACTACAGCTTTTTCTTAAAAAGACTTGAGTTAGCTTATGATAAAGTATGTATGTCTAAAAAGTTTAATAAAATCAAAATATAAAATCAAAACTATGTAGAGGAAAAATATAGAGAGAATGTTTCAAATATAATAACTTTGTGTATGTGTATTTATTATACACATAAATGCTACAAATTTGACTTTGGGCTTCCTTATTGCCTGGACACACACAAAAAAAAAAACAGACAAAAAAAAAAAAACCAAACCCACGAGCATCTAGATGGCTCAAATGGTTAAGCGTCTGACTACAGCTCATGTCATGATCTCGCGGTTCATGAATTTGAAACCTGTGTCAGGCTCTGTGCTGACAGCTCAGAGCCTGGAGCCTGCTTTGAATTCTGTGTCTCCCTCTCTCTCTGCCCCTCCCCTGCTCACGCTGTGTCTCTCTTTCTCTCTCTCTCTCAAAAATAACTAAATATGAAAAAAAATTTAAAAATAAACACAAAAACCAAGAGAATTCAATTCTGTAAGGAAAATTATAGCAGCTCACCAATGTCTATTTCTTTCTAAAAAGGACATTTCACATTTTTCTTACAGTTAACCCAGCTGTATTTGGTGGTACAAATTTGGTACAAACCCAGCCATAAGATTAACTTCTAGCCAATGGGATATAAGTGGAATTTATAGGTGCAATTGATAACTTTAGTGTAACGGGCATGAGACAGGATACAGATGAAATGGCAGGAGCTGGGGCAGTCATTTAGAACTCAGAAAGGCTGTGTGTGTTCAGGATGGCAGAATCTCTGTATGAGCCCTGAACTGTTAACATTTAGGCTCTTACTTTGCTGAAGCTACTTCAGTTTTGGATTTTTTGTGTGTCATTAGCTTAGATTGTACTCTACGAATACAAAATCTGGTATCTAGAAGTAGAATCCTGTAGTGACAACAGGAACCCTGAAATAGATGACAGTGCCTTAATAATAGGCTATAGGCAATGAGAAAAAGACCCTGAATAAGGTAAAGCTGTTGACTATTGTCATGGCATGATAACCATTTGCTAAAACTACCAACAGTGATAGATGACTGGTAATTGGCAACCCTTAGCAAAGCCTTACAACAGAACTTAACTCAGGTGATAGCTAGTCAGCTTGCAAGCAGATGTCTGCTCAATGAAGTTTTTTCTTGCATGCAGTCTGCAATCTAAATGGAATGAAAGTCTGGTAATTCAAAGGGTTGAAAATACAGCTGATTTTGTACCACCAAATATACTCTATCCTTCCTCAGAGCTAACACAGTGTTCCCTACTAGACAATGGGGTCACTCTCAAGGTAAAAATTGAAGCTGTTACCTTGTCATTCAAGCCTCTAGGGAGTTTCCAGCAATATGAGAGGTAGAGGTATGTTGAACATGGAGACCAGGAAATAAAAGAACAGAATCTTCTGGCGTAAGAGGTATGGATAGATGAGATCTTTGGCAGTGGTTACTGGTATCTGGAACTGACAGGAAGCAAGTAGACCATAGTCGATCAGGTTTTAAGGGAATTGTATTGCCAAAGAAACCACAAGGCTGTCCTGCAAAAGCTATCTGAAACTTAAAGTAATCCCTAGCCTCCTAAACACCAGCAGGCAATGAGCTATGCTCACTTCATATGTGGCAATCAAAAGACAAAAACAAGAACACGTCCCACAGAATACAAAGTGAAATACAAAGGGCAGTTGCTCCCAGCATCCCAGCCTCAACAGGGGGCCTCTGTACTGCCAGTACATGGAATCTGCAATTCCTGTCCAGTGGAGTTTGACAGTTGCTAAGGACTAGTGGCCGTTGTATGTTTATCATTTTTCACTTTTCTAAATGGGAGTTCTTATTGTGGTTATCCACAATCAAATGGTCATAAAGCTCTGTTTGTTGTGGTATTGGGGGTGGAAGGTGGGGATGGAGGTAATTTGTCTCTTAATTAGTAGGTCTAGAGCTAGACTTGATGGAGAGGACTGTAGGTTATGCAGATTCTGAACTGTAAATCTGATGGAAAATGTTCCATGTGTGAGAAAAATAACACATGGATATCTGGGCTGAAAGGGAAAATTCTGGCAGACTCTATTTGTCCACTAATATCAATGCCTCCTTTCTTTCTTCTCATTTTCCCTCATAGCCAGGCACAGCCATGAGAATAATTTCTGTCCTTTGGGAGGTAAACACAAATAAGCCAATTCTGGGTTTCCTTGTCCTTTGTCCCTTGGAGCAATCACTTTGAACCCAAAGATGGGAGTCGTGTGTTGATGTTGGCAGAGCCTCTTACCAGCTCTAGACCTCCTATCTGCGGAGTTTTACACAAGACAATAATAAACTTCCTCCTGTTTAAGCTACTGTGATTTGAGATATCTTTGTTAAAACAGCTAGGTTAATAGTCTTTACTTATTAAAAAGGAGAATGTCCACCAGTTTTGTAAGAAAAGCCCTTTTGTTTAATCTAGCTCTCAACCCAAAAAGAAATTTCTCAAGTATATCCTTACATTGAGTGTCCTGTAGACTCTATCCTTGACAACACTTTATAACAAATCAGAAGCAATTTGCACATGACTATCTCCTGCACCCTTACCCTTTTTAAGTGCTAAAACCAAAAGCATAACTTTGGAGAGCAGCTCAGTGAAAGCAATTCTTTAAGAGCTTCCACTGGAGTGTTTCAAACATGGAGTCCCCCGGGGAGGAGGATGCAGAGCACACTTGATTCAAGGATAGATCTTACAACCTTCTGGAGTAGCAGAATAACAAGTACCTCCCAACTTAAGTCGTTTAAAACCTCTTCAGTAAACTCTACAATAGCAACTAGGGTCAAGAGGGTATGTATTTATGTTACATGGACAGGCTGTAAAGTAGATGGGAGGATTGACATTCGATAAAGAAACTGGAGAAGCATGGCCAGTGTTCTCTAGTGTATTAAATCTTAGCTCATCCTCACATGAAAGAGACTAAAGAGGGCCACCTCAGTGGCTCAGTCAGTTAAGCATCGGACTTCAGCTCAGGTCATGATATCATGGTTCGTGGGTTAGAGCCACATGTTGGGCTCTGTGCTGACAGGCTGGAGCCTTGAGCCTGGAACCTGCTTTGGATTCTGTGTCTCCCTCTCTCTCTGCCCCTCCCTTTTTGCACTCTGTCTCTCAAAACTAAAATAAACATTTTTTTAAAAAATTTAAAAAAAAGAAAGAGACTAAAGAGCTGCTGGCACCTCAGAAATCAGAAGTTTGCTCAGGAAGGGCTCAAGCACAGGTACTAAAGCTGCCTTCTGCAGCAGACTTCTTTCCAGACAGAAGTATCACACCACTCTGTGGGCCCAAAAGCAACATATGAAGCAGCCCCTATGGTTCTTCAGTCCTTTAAAAATAAATCTCAGTACCCAGGGCTGTGACACAGAAAGCAAAACAGCTCACTTTTGAAGCACTGGTCTTTGGCACTTGGCTACCCCAAAAAAAAAAAAAAAAAAACAAAAAACCCTTCAAAAGCCAATCCTGTTTGTTTCACTGTCACATGAAAGCAAGTTTCTATCCTAGAAATCAGAGTGTATTTTATAGTAGAATAACATAAAGCCTTTTATCCATCTTCTTGATTATCTTAGAAAATTATTGGGTTTTAAGCTGAATTATTTTAACAACAACTAAGAAAAATATACTAGAGACTCTAGGTAGACATCCACTCATGGCACATATAAACCTCTACTTCTATATCACAGCAAGACATGGCTTATTCAGGACTGGAATATTTTTAAAATTAGTGTTATAGGATGCCTACTTTGCCCAAAGTGCATCTACAATATTTGTGCGAATTTTCAACCTAGTAGCTAAACAGTGACCTTTGGGTATCTGAACATGTAGGCATGCTTTATGGGATTATTTAGCTTTCCACAATTTAAATACCCAGATCATCTATCTGTTACACTGTTCTGAGATTCATTATAATACTGAGCCATACTTCTTGTTGTATATTTAATATCTGACCATTGGCTTCTTTGGGCCACCAGAAGCTTTGAGGGAAAAAAAAAAACTGATTCAAGGATTCATCTTAATATCTTCTATAGTAGCAGACTATACAAGTTAGTCCCCAACTTAAATGATCTATAGCCTCTCTAATAAACTCCAACAATGGTGACCAGGGTCTAGAGGGTGTTCACTTTATGATACTTTAGCTGCCTATGAAGTGGATGAGGGATTAACATTTGATCAGAATACCAGAGAAACCTCCTGATCATAACACTACTGCCTAGGAGGCTCTTTGCTTCCTGTTTGTTGCATAGGATAAATGCATCTAATTGCTGTTCTCAATTCATGTTAACTGAAAAAAGCCAGATACAAAACTACACAAGGTGTGCATGTGTGTGTGTGTGTGTGTGTGTGTATTTGGAAGGTGAAATTGAGAGCAATTTTAATTTTCTTCCTAGTGTATGCTTGTATTTTTGATTAAGCACACATTACTGATATGTTCAGAAAAACACTTTAAGACATATCCATCTCCAATCTGCCAGAGTTTTTTAACAGACAAATTGGGCTGACATTACTTAAACCCACTGGCTTGGCCAGTTTTAGCACCTTTAAAAGGGTGATGATCAGACAGTATGTACTTTCTGATGTGAGGCAATAGGACACATATAGCATCTTCCCATGAGATATTCTTGCCACCTGCCCCCGCTAACTCCCTCAAAAAAAAAAAACTCACAAAAAACACAACAAACTAAGTATAAATCAGTCAAGACTCAAGGTTTAATTGCTAGTTAATAGGAAGTATAGGGATTAGAGAAACAAGTTGAAAGACACTACACGGAAGCAATCTGCCAAATCTAGGATATGGAGGTATTCTACATGATAAAGAAGGAAAAATGACATTATAAAAGGAGAATAATGTCAGAGTTTATAAGGGATTTATGAGAGTCAATAATCAAGTGCAATGTGTGGACCTTGTCTAAAAATTCATTCAAATAAAGCAACTATACAAAGGCATTTTTGAAGAAATTGAGGAAATATGAATATTGAGTAGAAATTGGATCTCTATTCAGAAATTAATATGAAATGTTGATTGAGAAAGAAAAAAAAGTACAAGGAAAATAAATGTCAATCTACAATCGTATACCTAGTTAAACTATCCTTCCACAGGAAGGGTGAAACGATATTTTCAGTCATGCAATCTCCCTATCCCACAAAGCACTATGGCATTAAGGTGAAGATTAAGAGCATGAGAGAATTAAATATAACTTCCTTTTACATCAGTTGAGATGGTGATCTAATTCTGCAGTTTCTGTCCTGATGTAATTCTTGTAGAGGGATTAAAATCCAAGTGCTATAGCAGTCATCACCAACTGTTGATGTAAAGCACAGAATACATTGTCCTTGCAGGGATGACTAATGTCCAAAACACCAAAGGGAAACAGCATAGACAGATATGATAATAAAGTAATAAACAAAAGGTGTAAACAGATTCATGTTATTTTCTTTAAGATGAAAGGGAATATAATTTTAGTTAATATATCAATATACCCGAATTCCAATGATTTCTCAATTAAAATTTTGGACTAAGAGATGTGAACTTGCCTCTGTTGGGAGAATCCTACTTGGAGCTCAGCCTTCCACGGTGTGTTCCCTTTGGGGGGGGGGGCAAAGATCTCTGGGAAGCAGCTAGAGGGTTAGCCCCACAATGACAAAGATTGTTATGTTGTTTAATGATGTGTCCCAAGCATCAAGAGCAGAGACAGGCACATAATGAGTGGTCAGTATTTTGGGGTAGAATTTTTAAATGTGTACCACATAGAGAAAAAGAGATCACGAAAGCTAGCCAGGGTCCTGGGGCCATCAATTAGCAAAGAAGGTATTGTAGGAAAAGCCACAGAGGGTTGCTCTGTGCTTATGGGTGTAGGCCTACTCTGAAGAGCTTTTAAGATAAAAAAGAACACCATGGGATTATGGTGGAGGGAAATGATATAAACATGAAGGCACTGTGTATTAATTGACTTTCTGGGTAGAGCTTCTAGGCTGCCATAACAGTATCTTATTCTCCCTTCCAAAGATGAGGTCAAGGACTATAGAAAAAGGTTCTGAGCTCACTTCACTTTGAGAATTTCTTTGTAAGAGGGTGAGTTTCATGGTCAGTGCATTCAGTGGTGGGATTCCTATTTTGGTGGGAAAATGGAGATCTGGAACAGTCCAAGTTAGATAAAGAGTATATTGTATTTTAAGTGAATAGCCCAAATAGGAGCACCTGATTCTTGTGCTACAGAAACCTATGCTTTAGCCAGCATTGTACTCATGGTGATAAAGGAAGGGCATATTTACATATGTGTATGATTAACATCATATGCACATTCAACCTGCATCTGTAGACTCTTAAACCACATCTGTGGTCCATCCAAGTGTACTTATTTACATTGTGATCTGTCGATTTCATAGGGAAATCCACAAACAAGGTAGATTTGTTCTTAAACGGTCCCATGATACGCAACAAATTCAACTTGGGGAGCTCAGTATGAATACTCCTAGGGGATTAGGAGAAGATCTGATTTGGGCACAACTCAGCACCCAACAGTCCCATTGTTGGCTTATCTCTGATACTTTAACAATTTTAAAGTTCTCCCAATTTGTGAATCATTTCAAAGATGTTGGAAAATAACCGGCATGGACTTGTTTAACATAAACACTCTCTTTCCTATTAATGAAGGCTTTTGTATAAACATCATGGCCCTAGCAATGGCTGTAAATGCCATTAATTTTATAGGTATGTAATATGATACATATGTGATACATATGTAATAGCTCAGTTTGTGCTAATTTAAATGAGTAAAGGTCCTTTCTAGCCTGGTACAATCCAACTAATCATTCTACCTTGATTCTCCCTAGCTTGTGCCAAAAGGAGTTTTCATTTTAATGGGTGTGGGATAAAAAGATGAGGGAAGTGCCCTTCTGCAGTTCTTGGAATGTTTTTGTCATTAAGTTTCCATGAATGTCTTGATTGTACCATCATGTTAATAGTCTGCTCTGAATTAGGAAGAAATTTTATTTCATAACACTTGTCACCAAAGACAAGCACATCTCATCACCCATCCATAACATGTATCAACATATGAAAAATCAAATCCAGGTGTACAGTTAAACCTGAGATCTTAAGATGGAACAGGTTAGACTGGTAGTGGAAATTTTATAGGCCTTTGATATTCCTACTTTGCAAAGTGTAAATAAGAGTCTGCCACTTGACATTTCAGTAAAGAATGGATTATATATAAATTTACAAGTGTGGTCAAGCAACTTTTAATAACTAAGAATTAAGTTGGGTGAGAGGAAAATATACCCTATGAGATAAAGAGACATTATGAGACCACAGTAATTAGATAAATGTAAATGTTCAAGGACAAAAAGATAAGTCAATTGAATGCAGAGTTTAGAAGTATATGAAAAAAATATAGAGTTTGAGCATAAGAGAGAAAATAAATGAGTCATGTATATAAATTATGGCCCCCAAAGAAGTGGATTATCAAACATCTAAAACTCTTCTATGTGGCTGTCTTCAATAATTCTTTACTGTATTCTCAGGTGTTATTCAAGGATGAGCTTCCTGAAAATGTGTGTTTATTAGAAGCAATACAATAGGAGAGCACTGGGAGGCCAATGTAAATTCTTTTGATTAGTGACTTATACTTGGAGACCTAATATCTTCTGAGTACTTTGTGGCAATGAAAACCATATAATATATCATGCAAGTTGTGACACTGTGGAGAACAAAAGGGGAATTATTGATAATTATTCTGAGAGAACACACATAATCTGGACCATCCCAGGAATATCAGGTCATATAGTCACCCTACCCATGGCCATATAATGCCAGGGATTTCATATTAATTCTAAAGCCCTTAGGAACACTATAATTTCCAGAGGGGCCCCAGGGATCCAGACTTAACTTTGAGTGAATCTGTATATTCCACCTTGGCCCAGAGAATGTGATGTATTTGTTCCAAAATCACATAATCTTTTTTTTCTCCATGCTCCACCATCTTTACCATCTTTAGATTCTTTCAGTTTGGGGTTCCGGTCTATAGGAGGCAGGAACTGGGGTACATTACTCAGGTAGGAAGATGAATTCTTGATCCTCTTGTAACCTTCCCAAAATGACTGGAAAGCCAACATTTTCTGGATCCAATCCATTTCACCCTAATTTGAGTTAACCTGGCCAACAAGATAGTTAAAATTTTCTACATATGTTATGTGATTTTATCATTTTCAGGCCAAAATGCTTTAAAGCTGGTAAGATGCCTGGAAGCACAACAAAGGAGAGAAGGGAGTAGGTGGGGAATTAACATCTACTGAGCACCTAGAACATGCCAAGCACTGGGTTTGATGCTTTATAAAGATTATCTCATGTCAATCATCTCAGAAACTTTAATAAGATAGGTGTTTTGTACATATTTTTAGGTGGAAATATTAAGCCTCAAAGATGGTAGGTACTTTGCCTAATATAACACAGCTAGTAAGAGCCATCTAAAGGAACATTTGTTACCTTATGCTTTCCCACTTTCACCTGAGTTTCTTCATTTCATTATTGGCTTTACCCAACTCAATGTTCCAAGTGATAATGATGAAACTTTGTTGTAAGAACACAACCATTGGAGGCACATTCAATGGAGAGGAAAATGTTGTATCTCCCAGCACTAAAAAGGCAGAAACATCATCATATGAACTATTTAAAGAAAGAGTCATACAATTTAGCTTTATTTCCCGGACTACTATTGGACCTAAATGGGAGTTTTCTATACTGACAACAAACTTTCCTCTACCATAACTTCAGTGTATATTCTGATTTCTCAGAAATCATCATTTTTCTGTTCACTCTTTAGGGTCTATGTCACCCTAGTGGTGAGTCCTGTGCTTATGTCACCCTAGTGGTGAGTCCTGTGCTAAAAAGCCAACACTCCCCTAGTGTCAGATGTGCTGTTTACATGTGACCACATTGGTTGCTTTTGATTCTCAGTTTCCTGTGCATCTGGCTGAAGAATGACCAGATGGTAAGTTGGGGATGCAGTTGTGCACCATACTATAGCACACAGTGCTTTTAAACTGCTTTCTAAAGATCAGTTCACATTCTGTAGCATCTCACCTATATTAGGTTTGGGGTTCCCTGAGTCAGGCAGATAAATTCCTGTGCTTTTTTTTCCTGATAGTTCATTGTCTCTGCTTCTGATAGTGCATCTCTACTTTCAATCCACCTCTCCTTCTCTTTGTCTCTCTCTCAATTAGGCTAGATCACACAAGAGGTATACTGAATTTAAAACAAATGTTTATGGTTAAAATAACAGGACTATCCATTGTGCTCAGAAATTACAATAAACAGAATACTTGACAAACAAGGATAATGGAATCATAGAATAGTATCATTGTTCATTAGAGAAAACAATGACCCTTATGATGCTGTGTGTGTGGAGGACTACATTATCATTTATTCCAAACACAAGCACAAATATGGAACAGACAAACTAATGAGTCGAGATGTCATCTGAATTTCCATGGATTAAACTTACAGCTTAGAATTGTAGCTTTATTGAATGGTGCCAAAACATTCTTACTATATAATAGCAATAGTGACAATTCACTTGGATAATCCTATTTGTTTTCATTCATTTTAATGAGGTAGCTTGGGATGGTAATCTGCAGAGGAAAACTTGGGAACAGGTGACAGCATGATTTGAAATGCCTCTTGAATTGAAAGGTAGTTAAAAGCTGAACTAAATGCTTAGATGCACAGTAGTTATCCAGCATTATATACTTTACTCCAAACACAGTAAGGCTAAAGTACCAATTTTAAGAACGTAGGACTTTATTACCTTTTAAATCTTTCCTGCGTGGATTAGTGGTAATAAGGACTAATTTGCTGCATTTTTGTGGCATGTTTCCACATGTTTGCATTTCCCAATAATTCTTTCTTTATGGAAAAGAGTATGCTAGGCACAACACATTTTTTTTCCATGCAGTGATCATATGTCTATGATTCATTATATCCTTCAATATATATACACACAGTCAATAGTGATGCAGATAGATGGCTAACGGGTATGGATATTTGCCAAGCCTTTAGGTGTCCCAGCTTATAAAAGGAGTTTCTAACATTGAGAACTTCAATTATGTCACTTAAACCCATCAACCTTTTCCCCTTGCCTAATGCTATAAATCTTTTCAATCTCTTATTTCTGTAACATCTGACGCCTGGAGTGAAAAGAACCCTGCTGACCATTTGAGTTTTCCACAGAAACTTTGAATGAGAGAAATAGAGGCTCTGTAAGTCTTCTTTATCAATTAAAAATGAAAAGACTTTTCAAATTCCATCTATGCAAAGGCTAACTAAGCTGGTAAGTAGACCTCTCACATCTTTTGGGGCCCAGGATAAGAACTCATACTAAACTCTAGTCTTTGAGGCCCAGGGAGTAAGAGCAATAAGGTATTCCTAACCAAAGAACACCATTTTCAGCTTGGCTTGAGGTACCCCTTGCAAGATTTAGTCAATGTCCAAGTGAGACAACTCTGAGATAATGGAAAAGACTCTTATTTTATCACTTCAGGACTTGTCAGAAGACAAATTAAACCAATGGAGAGAATTTATTAAACAGAACACAAAGAATTATTTGCTAGGTATTAAATTACTGAACATGCACAAAGGAAACGAGTTATTATGGAAATGGGATAGTTACCACCTGTAGGACTGGGGAGCAAAAGGAAGAGATAAGAATTATTAAGACAAGAAGCTTGGAGAAAGGGTCCCAATGGACCCAACACTGAAGTGTCTGAGGAGGGAGCATGGCTTTAATGGTGCTGGGCTTCTCACCTTCGAAAATGAGCCCTGTGGAGGGTAGACTCAGACCTCCCACTGGGAGGTGGCAGCTGGCTCCTGCTGTGTGTCTAAGGCCCCTTAGCAGAGCCTGTGGGGTTGGCCCAGACACCGAAGGATTCTGCCAACTCAGACACTGTCTCTGAGGGGGTGGCATGAGACAGGTTCTACAAGTTTTGAAAAACTGCACACTAGTATCACCTCCTGCTTATTGGAATGAACTGCCATGGCTTGGGTAAAAAAATGTTGCCAGGTGATACTGGGGAGAAAAACAAACAAACAAACAAACAAACAAACAGAAAATCTGAGCTCAGTGGTAGCAGGAAGGAAGATAAACTTTCTCCTCCTCTAAGCTTCTAGTCTCCCATTAGCCTCTCCTATAGGCAGAGCCTAACAGAGAACTAGCAGCAGTCAAGAGGTAATCGTGTTTCACAGAGACCCAGCATCCCAAAGCAGAGTATAGAAGGATGGGTTTGATGCTGGTAGGCAATAGCTTAATAATGAGAGACAGTAGCTTTATACATTAAAAAAATATATTTACCCAAAGCATGAAAACACTTTGTATTTCCCCATTCCCCACCACGTCAGCTCCTTTGGCTAAGAGCATTTATACATTTGATAAAACTTGAGTCCAGACTTTTCTTTCTAACTTTGTTGCGCTATTTCATTAGAACCAGAGTGGAATCAATTAGAGAAGGTCTTTTATACAGGTTACCTGGATGACTTTTAATTCAGAGAGTTGTTAACCATTGTGAGGAAGGATCTTTTTAAGTCTATTTTTACTTAAGGAGGAAAAGCAAACCCTACTTGGGAAATGATTTACCATGGAGGTCTTATTTATGAACTCTGTGTGGCAGCAGTAAAATCCTACACATCATGCCCTTGACTGAAATACCTGGTCATTCTCCCTGAGTATGGAACAGAACCTGCAAGATACATGGGTGTCCCTTTCCAAATCTCTAGACTTCTAAGCCTTACTTGCCAGTTCTGAGTTGAGTTAGATAACAGAATGAGAATGGCCATTTGTTTGTCTTATTTTTTTAAGTTCTATTTTTTAAACTTTGGAACCCAATCCATTACCCAATAGATTTTTCTTCTAAAGTGTATAGAGATTAGCAGTTACCTTCTAACAGGAAAGCAGAACAGCTGGATTTTGCTGGTGATAGGAACTTAAGCTGCTCAAATGAATCTCCGATTCATGTCAAGAACGACCAATCAGCTGCCACTAGGCTTAAAGAGAGCACCTAGCAAATCCCTGGAGGCTGACTTATGTAACAGCCTCTCACAATAGAAAACATGAAGGGAGTACAGAATGGTATTGTTTTCCAGTGATTCCCTTTAAGAAGTTAGTTTGCTATCTGGCAAGAGGAGAGATGTGCAAGTATTCCTAGAAATAACAATCTACCTATGTGCTTACTGGCACTTCCATCATGGAAATAGGCTTCTTTGTGATGGGCAGGTGTTGGTTTCTGGCCTGCAAGCATGCTAGCAGAAGGCTGCTCAAAGGAACTGGGAAAGAGTTACTTAGGTCTCATCTATAACATGAATCTGATTTTGAACCAAGTTCCTAAAAAGAAGTGACAACAGGTGTTGTAAATGATGCTTCATTCAGCAAACTAATTGAAATAGAACACCAGGAAAGATTTATGTGCATAAGAAATATAAGCAGACATGGAAAATTGCATTCTGAGAATATTTGCAAATTAGAAAATAACATCAATAAGTGTAAGAGTAACAAAAACAATGAGGTCAGGCCTGTGCTAACATGACAATAGGAACACCATATTGTTTACTTTGGGATGGAGGAGTGTTAGACATTGTTTATTTCAGTTCCCATAAAACTCATTGCCTCCATAGTAGAATTGGTCCCAATTGCATATTTGTTCTGGCATAGGCACTGGGCTTTCCCCAAAGTTTAAACAGTTCAGATTACTCTCATCCCCAAGAATAAACCTGGGACAAAGCTGCAGTTTCTAGCATTGAAACAGAGGTCTTCTATTCCCGTTGTTGGGTATAATACCTGGAAAAGTCACAAAACACTCTCTTAGGTGACTCTTCAAGAATGGTGCAAAGTCACCCAAGCTTCATATTCAAAGAGCTGCTAGTGGATCCCTCACATGACCTCAAGCCAGAGAGAGGGGGGATTTTTGAGTCTCCTAGGAGTGCAGAGGTGGTTTGAATTCTGTTAACAACCTGGACAGAGTTAGCCAGACCAATACAGTCACAAACATTGAAGGTTCTGAGAGCCTGTCTGAGACCAAATGCATTAATAAATGAAAAAACCTATAAGTAACCTTCCCACCAACAATAACCACACCAAAAGTGAACCAAACCCAGGCTTCTCATAATTGGTTCTTGTTCCGACACAAGGGTGAGAAGAGCCATTTGCTGTGGCCAACGGTTACTGTCGCTCTCCTCTGTAGAAAGCCACTGTCTTCGAAGAGCTTACTAAGGGTCTCCACTAAAGAACAAAAAAACATGGGTAAGACTGGTTTCCTCTCAAGTTATGAGTCAACTTTGGTCACCACACTTCCACTTAGGCCTATTAACATTTAGTGGCCAGAATGTCACTCTTCTTAATTGGCTGCCCTAGCAAACAACAGCCTTGCTGCCTCTCAGTCATATAGAAAGCCACAAGAATATTTCCTTTTGACTCTTTTCTCTCCACATCAGACCCACAAGTCAAGCTATTGCTGAGATCTATCTTCTCACAATCTACTAGAAAGTGGCCTGCCTTGACTTGCTTACCCTGCTAAAATGAGAGGCAAGAAATAAACAGCTTAATGTGAACTATATAAATAGAGGACACTGGTTACTAAGCTTGTCCATAGCATAATGGAAATTCAGGGAAGCATTCTGCTCTATCTTTGCTCAAGTTGTGAGAATATAGTGCCTTCTTCCTCAGCACCAGGGGAAGCAATGTGAACCCAAGCAGAAGCATATGGCGGGATCCTCATGACCACTCAGGGACTCCTGCACTTGGGAGGTGGGTCAGAGGAAAAAAAATGCTATTGTTTTCTTTTCTCTATCCTTCTCAGAAATCAGAAAACAGTAGTAGGTTGTGAAGATCCACTCTTAGAGATGATCTCCTCTGTGCATGTTAAGACTTTAATAATGTTGCTTGGCTTTGAGATTTTATTATTAATATTATTTATGATTATATTAATATGAAATTAATCATTAAGATTTATTGGGTCTAAGTACTAGGATAAGCATATTAAGTATTTTTTTCTTAAATCTCACAACTACCAGATGAATTAGATACTAATATTAACCCCAGTTAAAATTAGGAGCTTTGAGGCATGAAGAGATAGACTTGTTGGAGACCATGTTGCTAAAGAGTGGCAGAGTCAGGGTTAGACCCTAGGTTCAGTGCCCCCAGAGCCCATCTTATTATTCACTTTGGGTCAGTCTTTTCCCCTTTAAAATACTTAACTGTTTATACTCTCAGCAGACCCAAATGCTTAGCTTATAGAGCCCACAAGAGTAATTATTACAAATGCCACTGTTTGGTTTCTCAGATGGTACATCTCAGGGTTTTAAAATTTAATCCCTTGTTCTTTTGTGCCAGTAGCATCTTTGCTCCTTGGGAAATGTCCCTCCCATTTCTTACACCATATCTTATACCATTTCTTCACAATCCCTCACCCTACCCCCTAACCCCTATTCTCATCCAGGCTGTCTGAAATCTACTCAGTGTTAAGGATGTAACTCAACTTCTCCAACTCCTGTAGCTCCTACCTCTGAATTCCCATAAAAATTCGTGTTTATACTACTTATTTGATATTTATGTTTTACATTTTACTTTTAGTTCTATTTGAGAATAATCCATCTTCAGGCTGAATTCATTGATTACTCACAACCCTTGAAAGCAAGGATCATGTATTAAAACATTTTTATATCTACACATACACATCAAGCTCAGGCACACGATAAATGATCACTGAGAGCTGGATTAGAAAGCCCACTGCAGCCTGGAATTTGAAACAAACTGACTTGGTAAAGAAAGCAGCTCCTCTGTCTTCTTAGAATTCTAGTGAGTAGTATAGAATGCATATAAGAAAAAAGTCTAAGGACCCTTAGGGGCAGAAAACAATCCTCTGACCCCTCAATTCCTGGCCTTCCATATTCCAACTTCTCTCACACGGTCTGTTCAGACTCCTAAATTTTGAACTAAAAGTATGTAGAGTATCAGACCCTGAAAAACAACACCAACTTTTACTTACCAGTTTCACTGAACTTCACACCTGTGGTTTTGAAGGTGTCAAATTTCCTCTGAAGTCTTTCTGCAAAGCTTTATTTTTCCCTCATTTTCCCCACCCTGCCAGTCATCCCTGTCAACAGTGACAATCTCTTTGTCAAACAGAAGTCACTTGAGCTATCAGTTTTCAGTAGCATCTGGGTTAGGATAATCCTTGCTTCCTACAAAACTGTTTTCCTTCTAGGAATTACTGGTTTCTTTTTATTTAGGGTTTCTGAAACTTCCCTAACTAAAGCCCCCTGCCCAGATGATTTCACATGGTTTTCTGAAAATCTTCAGTTAACAAGATGTGGTAAAACTTCATTTTCTATAATTTGAATTATGCAAAAATTTGGTATATTACTTTTTTTCACACCAAATGATACATGGTACCCCAGAGAGATTAACATGCCCTTGAAAGTGGCATCTCCCATGGGATAACTGTTCAAATTACTTTCCATTTTCAATAAGATCTGTTTCTTAATCCCTTTCATTTCTTATCCAGAGCCCATTCTTTGAGGACTTGAGCTAAGTGAAAAACCTCTTGCCAACCTCAGAATCCTGTCATCTGTTTTCATTCAGATTGTTAAATTCACTAACCTAGAAGAAAGTCATAGATAGTAAATGTAACTATGCAAAAGGAACCCCCTTCCTTCAGTGTGTGTGAGTGCCAATTTTGGGAACAAATAAACAAATATCCAAACCTGCCTGCCTCAGTTCTCACCCAAACCATGTCTCTGTTTTCAGTGCACCAATTTTTTGTCCTCAAACCCAACATTTTAGAGAGGTTGAGTTTTAGGAAGCGATAAGTAGCACTTCATCTTCCCTTGAGGTTGAAGTGAGCTCTGAGCTTATTGTCTCCCAACACTCACTCACTCTTATCTGCTCACCCATTCCCTTTCTATTTCCATTTCCTACCCATTCACTGGGAATGAGCTGTTGAAACAGAGTTGTAAGTAAGAAGTGACAGTAATGATACTATGCAGGTGACTTAGGACAATGCAATGAAGCAGATCCCTCTTCCCTGGGGTTCAGTCTTCACCTAACTAAAATTAATGCAAAAGAACCAGGTGATCGGAGTAGCCAGATATGTGGACCAATGCATTCTCATTGACCAAGTGACTGGGCTGTCTGTGTTAATGTATAAAGACAACAATTCATCTTAAAGCAAACTGTTAGAAATATCTTTCTTTTTTATCTTCTGATTTCTGGGAAATCAGCTAATGGCAAGCAGAAATTCTGTCTTCCTTCCTACAGCACAGAACAATCACTTTCAAGAATCAGAAGACACAAGTTCAAGTCCTGATTCAATAAGACACTAGCCATGCAACCTTGGACAAACTATTTAGCTTCCCCAAATACCAGTTTTTCTCAAAGATAAAGCACAGATTTTGCCCCAACTATTCCACAAGTATGTTGTGAGAATGGACTGAATTAATATATAGAAATACTTCATAAACTTCAAACTCTACATGTATATAAACTCCATATAATATTATCATTCTGTTTTTATTTTCCTGTCAATAATTCTTGATCAGCCATTTCTCAAATCCATTCTCTTAATATACCAATGATTCTTTTCTGGAATACTGAAAATTTTCTTTCTTGTAGTTTGAACCCCATTTCTAATCCCCTGCAAAACAAAATCCACCTCCCCACCCCCAAAGCCCAGCTCTTTCTTGAACTGCTTCTGGATAAATATTCAGGCATTCTGGTTCTTTCCATCTTTTTAAATAACCAAAGAGCTGATTTTCTTGTGAGATTTTTTTGAAAACATTCTGGGCCCACAAGAAGGAAGCTGAAATCTCTTTAAACCTATTCAGAGAATGAGGCACCTGGGTGGCTCAGTTGGTGAGGCAGCTGACTTCAGCTCAGGTCATGATCTCATGGTTCGTGAGTTTGAGCCCCATGCCTGCTTCAGATTCTGTGTTTCCATCTCTCTCTGCCCCTCCCTTGCTTATGCTCTGTCTGTTTCTATCTCTCAAAAATAAAGTAAAATAAAAGTATTCGGAGAATATAGGAGCTCTCAGTCACAATTCATATTACATTGTTACAAAATCAGCATCTGCAGGTGTCAAGAAACATTATAAAACTATCACCTCAACTGTTGCTTTGTATGATTATACTCATTTTTAGAGCTAAAAAATTTGGATTTAAGTAGTTGGCAAAAGCCATACATCCTACTATCATGTTCAAAAGCACAAAATAAATGGGAAAATGATGATGGTTTGGCTAGAAGAGGAAGAAAGAATTTAACTCGGAAAAGAAAACTTGGAAGGGGTAGGACAGCGTTACTGAATTCATCACCCTCATTTGGTGATGTCTGAAAAACTTAAAACTTTTACAGCACATTTTTCTCTCCTTGTATTGGTATATTAGTTTAATAGAGCAAGTCTTCTCGAATTAGCAAAAATATCATGTTATCATCTCAAACTTATCATTGTTTTTCACAAATATTTAATAAAATGACTAGAACTAATGAGAAGACTCACCTAAGCCTGAAACAGACAGTTGGTATGATTCAATCAAAGCATTTAATTCCGTAAAAAGAATAAAAAAGAATTTGGACAACATGACCAAAAGATTAACTTCTTCCTGAACTCTTCAATTGATTGTGGCATTATGTAGATACAGTTCCATTTAGAACTGGCCCCAGGATAAAACCATAAATCAACTCTAGCATTAATGCTTATTAGCAATGATGACTCATTGTTCCCTAAGTTGATGTTAAACTTTTTACAGGGGTGGAGACATTGTTAACCAGACCTTTAAAGAACTCACATAGAGAAGTTTTGGAGTTGGCAAAAGGTTCAGAAAGTGAGATGAATTTGTGGTACAATTACAATTTAGGGGAAAAGCTGAGGGTTTGAAAATGCCAAGTAAAGGCTTTTCTTGTAAATTGAGCTGTCATTTCAAATGTAAAAGGTTTGGGCTTTAATTAGGGATACAAAGCTGTCCTGAATAGATGAGAATTTTAATGACAATGTATTGCCTGATAAGCCAACTACCCATGCAAGACATATCAATGTGCAGACATATCAATTCACTTTCTTATGATAGATCACACTGAATATTATTTATAGGAAATTATTCTGTCATGAGCAGAGAAAAGTGGTGAATTTTCATAACCTTTTTGTGAGACAAGGAAGAAACTACACTGTAAAGTATGGTAAGAAAAGAGAAATACAATAGGAGGAAACAGTGATTTATATAGGCATATTATATAGGCATACCCCGGAGATACTGCAGGTTCACTTCTAGACCACCACAATAAAGTGAATATTGCAATACTGCAAGTCAAATGAATTTTTTGGCTTTCAGTACATGTAAAGCTATGTTTACATTATACTGTAATCTATTAAGTGTGCAAAAGTATTATGTCTACAAAAATATATATTGCCTAATTTAAAAATACTTTATTGCTAAAAATGCTAATCATCATCTTTGTTTTCAGCAAGTTGTAATCTTTTTGCTGTTGGAGGGTCTTGCTTTGATATTGATGGCTGCTGACTATATGGAGTGGCTGTTGCCGAACGTTGGGATGGTTGTGGCAATTTAAAAACGGGGGCACCTGGGTGGCTCAGTCGGTTAAGCGGCCAACTTCAGCTCAGGTCACGATCTCACAGTTCGTGGGTTCGAGCCCCGCATCAGGCTCTGTGCTGACAGCTCGGAGCCTGGAGCCTGCTTCGGATTCTGTGTCTCCCTCTCTCTCTGACCCTCCCACGCTCATGCTCTGTTTCTCTCTGTCTCAATAATAAAAACATTTAAAAACAAAACAAACAAACAAAAAAAAAAAACGGAAGACAACAGTGAACTTTGCACCTTGATTGGCATGTTCTTTCGTGAATAATTTCTCTGTAGCGTGTGATGCTGTTTGATAGCATTTTACCCATAGTGGAACTTCTTTCAAAATTAGAGTCAATACTCTCAAATCCTGCTGCTGCTTTATCAACTAGTTTATGTCATATTCTAAATATTTTGTTGTCATTTCATGAATCTTCACATCTTTGCCAGGAGTAGTTTCCATCTCTGGAAACCACTTTCTTGGCTTCTCCATAAGGAGCAACTCCTCATCTGCTCCGGTTTTCTCATGAGATTGCAGCACGTCAGTCCCATCTTCAGGCTCCACTTCTAATTCTAGTTCTCTAGCTATCTCCACCAGATCTGCAGGACTTCCTCCACTGGAGTCTTGAAGCTCTCCAAGTCATCCATGAGGGTTGGAATAAGCTTCTCCTGTACTCCTGTTAATATTGATATTATGACCTCTTGCCATGAATCAGAAATGTTCTTAATGGCATCTAGGATGGTAAAAGCTTTCCAGAAGGTTTTCAATTTACTTAGCTCAGATTATTGAGAAGAATCACTATCTATGGCAGCAGTAGATTTGCAAAATGTATTTCTTAAATGACAAGACCTGAGAGTCAAAATTACTTCTGGATCCATGGGCTGCAGAATGAACATTGTGTTGGCAGGTATGAAAACATGTATCCTGCTATATATCTGCATAGGAACTCTTGGGTGACCAGATGCATTGTCAATGAGTAGTAATAGTTTGAAAGCAATCTTTTTTTTCTTTTTTTTTTTTCCTGAGCAGTAGGTCTCAACAGTGGGCTTAAAATATTCAGTAAACCATGTTCTAAACAGAGCATCTGTCACCTAGGCTTTACTGTTCCATTTCTAGAGCACAGGCAGGATAGATTTAGCATAATTCTTAAGGTCCCTAGGACTTTTAGAATGGTAAGTGAGCAGTGGCTTCAACTTAAAGTCACCAGTTGCATCAACCCCTAATAAGAGAGTAAGTCTGTCCTTTGAAGCTTTGGATCAGGGATTGACTCCCCCTCTCGGGCTATGAAGGTCCTAGATGGTATCTTCTTCCAATATAAGCCTGTTTCATCTACATTGAAAATCTATTATTTAGTATAACAGACTCATAAATTATCTTAACTACATCTTCTGGGTAACTTGCTATAGCTTCTACATCAGCACTTTCTGCTTCACCTTGCACTTTCATGATATGGAAATGGCTTTTTGCCCTAAATCTCATGAACCAATCTCTACTCTTCAAACTTTTATTCTGCCCCTTTCTCACCTCTCTTAGCCTTCACAGAATTGAAGACAGTTAGGGCTTTGCTCTGGGTTAGGCTTTGGCATAAGGGAATGTTGTGGCTGGTTCGATCTTCTATCTAGACCACTAAAACTTTCTCCATAGCAGCAATAAGGCTATTTCACTTATCATTTGTGTGTTCACTGGAGTAGCATTTTTAATTTCCTTCAAGAACTTTTTCTTTGCATTCACAATTTGGCTAAATGTTTGGCGCAAGAGGCCTAGCTTTGGGCCTAACTCAGTTTTTGATATGCCCTCCTCACTAAGCTTACTCATTTCTAGCTTTTGATTTCAAGTGAGAGACTTTATTTCACTAGAATATTTAGAGGCTATTGTAGGGTTATTAATAGGTCCAATCTCAATACTGTTGCATCTCAGCGAATAGGGAGGCTACTGAGGGGTGAGAGAAATAGGGGAATGGCCAGTTGGTGAAGCAGTCAGAACACACACAACATTTATGTTTGCCATCTTATATGGCCACAGTTTGTGGCTCCCCCACAAAATTATAATAGTTGCATCAAAGTTCACTGGCCACAGATCACCATAACAAATATAACACAAAGGAAAAAGTTTGAAATATTGTGCAAAATACAGAAATGTGACAAAGACATGAAGTAAGCAAATACTGTTGGAAAAATGGCACCAGTGCACTTGCTCAATACAGCTTTGCCACAAGCCTTCAATTTGTAAAAAAACACAGTATCTGTGAAGTGAAATAAAGCAAAGTACAATAAAATGAGGTATGCCTGCATGGTGATTGCAATTTTACCTCTCTTGGCTTTCATGCATCTTGACTAAAGAAAGGTCGATGATCCACCTTTAAAAGTAAAAATAAATAGGTGGAGTACACCTTTTATTGAAAGCATTCCTAAAGCATGTGAATCACAGTTCATATATTTTAATTAGTTTGAATTAGAAAATGTATCCTTCATGGCCAATTATTTCTGACTCAGTTGTTTACTTACTTACTATGAGAATGACCTGTGGAAGTTTCGTTGAGCCAAGGCAGATATTCTGAAAAGCTCTGCCTTATAAATAAGTGTTAGGGGCACCTCATGATGAAGTGTTTTTTCTGAGACAGCATAGTGACACCTAGATATATAGTTCAATACATTGAGGGCATTTTGAGTAATTATACGTTACCTAAATGATCATTTAATATCTAGGTAACTTAATTTTCTTCCTGTAAGCATTACTTATAAGGTGTTAATTCTCACATCATCTTTGAGAGGAAGGTCAGTATTATTAGTCATAGAGACTAAAGTTAACTTTGCCAATTCACTCTTCAAAAATACAATGCTGAAAAAGTGAAGAGACCAGCGGTCACAGTAGTAGCAAGTAAGTCATTTAAGCCTTCTTCGTTCTCCTTTGTT
This sequence comes from Cryptoprocta ferox, assembly GCA_028646485.1. Lineage (NCBI taxonomy): Eukaryota > Metazoa > Chordata > Mammalia > Carnivora > Eupleridae > Cryptoprocta > Cryptoprocta ferox. The sequence goes on along the minus strand of CM053577.1, from coordinate 54,073,748 downwards.
TAGAGATGAAAAGGAAGGAAAAAAATCGAAGGAAGAATATGGAAAAGATGAAGGTCTACTTAAGAAAAGGCAGAATAAGAAAACATGAAAAAATGAAAATTAATAGATTTTTTTCAGTGGGAGGTAAAATCTATAAGTTCTGAGGGTGCTCTGAATCTTTGATTCTGATTTGTGATTTGGGTTAGTCCCTGAAAGAAAATACTTTTAGAAGAATTCAGGAAATTTCTCCAACTCTGATTTCCCAAACATAAGGAATGAATTTTTCTTTTGCACTATTAGAAGCTTAAAATACCTAGATATATGGCAGTATTCATTCCAGAGACTGTTCTTTCTAGAAGTGAAAACAAATGATGAGCATCTCCACAATGGGACAGACTCTGTAGTGACTCCCATCCTTCTTTCCACATAGCCAGACCCAAGGATACAACACATTCCCAGCAATATCAGAGGTTATGCATGGGCCTCTCCATGGGAGAGTATGGGAAGAAAGGTTTAATCTGGCTGGAATGAGTGGCAGTGTTTAAGCCAGACAGATACCATTCCAATGTCTGCACAGGAAAAAAATGAGAGAATGCAGCATACACTCCTTTCTCTTCATGACAGTCATCTGACTTATGCTCAGATGAGGCCCTATTCTGCCCCATACTAATGAGATCAGCTCATCACTTCAGAAATTGTCTCTCTCCTTGCACTCACCACTATGGGCATGCTCCCAAGACACCAGCATTAGAGCACAAGGGAGTTGATACATAAATGGCTCACCACACTCCTAACCACAGGGGCCCAGAGGTGAGCCTTAGAGCCGTCCTGAGAGATGAGGGGCAGGGCAGGTAAAAACTTGTTTGGAGTGGAGGCTTTGTCTCCAAAATCACTTAAACATAGCAGGAACATTATAACCCGATAGAAGCACCAAGAGAGAGCATCATGAGGCCAACTTCCACATGTGTTTCCTTGGATGTGCTTATTAAATCTCATTGTATAGTTATACTAATAATTAAATCTCATTTTACAGTTATACTAATAGAGTAATATATTTTTAAAATGGAGATATAATGCACATGCCATAAAATGCACCCTTTAAAAGTGTACAGTTGAGGTTTTAAAAGTATATTCACAAAGTTATGCAGTAACAACCATTATCTATTTCCACAACATTTTCATCAATCCACAAAGAAACCTTGTACCCATTAGTGATCACTCCCTTCAGTCCCTGGCAACTGCTATTTAATTTACTGTCACTATGGCCATGCCTATCTTGGGTCTTTCATATAAATAGAATCACATAGTATGTGGCATTTTGTGTCTGTCTTCTCTCACTTAGCATATTTTCAAGGTTCATACATATTGTAACAGGTATTAGTAATTTATTCCTTTTTAATGCTAATATTACATTGTATGGAATTACCACATTTTGTTTATATGTTCATCAGTTGTTGCACATTTGGGTTGTTTCCACGTTTTGGCTCTAATGAGTAATGCTGCTATGAACATTGGTGTATAAGCGTTTATGTGAATATATATTTTCAATTTTCTTGGTTATATAGCTAGGAGTGGAATTATTGGGTCCTATGGTAACTCTATGATTTAACTATTTGAAGAAATGAGACACTCTTTTCCTAAATGGCCACACAATTTTACATCTTCATCAGCAATATGTGAGGATTCCAAATCTCCACATCTTCTCAACACTTGTTATTTTTCATTTCTTTGATTATAGCCACTCTACTGAGTATGAAGTGGTATCACGTTGTGGTTTTGAATAACATTTCCCTAATGACAAATGATGTTGAGTGTTACTTTATGTGCTAATTAAGCATTTGTGGGTTTTTTTGGGAGAAATATTTATTCAAATACTTTGTCCAGTTTTAAGTTGGATTATTTATTTTTAGTTGTTGAATTTCAAGAGTTCTTTATATATTCTGGATAATAAATACTTGTCATATATATCATTTACAAATATTTTCCCCATGTCTATGGGCTATATTTACACTTTATTGGCAGCATTCTTTGAAGCATAAAACTTCTTAGTTTTGATGATGTTACATTAATTTTTCTTTGGATGCTTATGCTTTTGGTGTTATATTTAAGAAAACAATGCCAAATATAAGGTCATAAAGATTCACACCTATGTTTTCTTTAAGAGTTTTAGCACTTACATTTAGGTATTTGATTCATTTTGAATTAGTTATTGTGTGTACTATGAGGTAGAGATCCAACTTCATTCTTTTGCATGTGGTTATCTAATTTTCCAGCAACATTTGTAGAAAAGACTATTCTTCTCACATTGAATGGTCTTGGCACCCTTATTGAAGATCAAGTAACCATATATATTTGAATTCATTTCTGGACTCTCACCTTCTCTTCTCTTGACCTAACTATCTCTCTTTATACCAGAAACACACTATCTTGATTATTGCAGCTTTGTAATTGATTTAAAATGAGAAAGTGTGAGTCCTTCAACTTTGTTTTCTTTTTCAAGGTTGTTTTGGCTATTCTGGGTCCCTTGCATTTGCATATGAAATGTAAGAACAGTTTGTCAATTTCTTCAAAAAAGGCAGCTAGAATTTTGATAGAAGTTTTGTTGAATCTGTAGATCAATTTGGAGAACACTGACATCTTAACAATACTGAGTCTTTCAATCCAGGAACATGGTATATCTTTCCATTTATTTAGGTCTTCTAAATTTCTTTCAGTGATATTTTATAGTTTTCAGGCTATAAGTTTTATACTTCTTTTGTTACATTTATCCCTAAGTATTTTATCCCTTCTGTTGACTGCAAATGCAACTATTTTTTTACTTACATTTTCAGTATATTCATCACTACTATATAGACATGCAATCCATTTTTGAGTATTGATTTTATATCCTGGAAGCTTAATAAATTTATGTATTTATGTATTTATTTAGTGAATTCTTCTTTTTAAGAGATGACTTTTTAAAAATTTATTTATTTTGAGAGAGAGACAGACCGTGTGCACTCGCAAGTGAGCAGGGGAGGGGCAGAGAGAGGGACAGAAAGAATACCAAGAAGGCTCTGTGCTGTCAGCACAGAGCCCAATGTGGGGCTCAATCTTGTGAACTGTGAGGTCATGACCTGAGCCAAAATCAAGACTAGGACTCTTAACTGAATAAGCCATCTACATACCCCTATTTAGTAAATTCTTAAGATGTCCTATATACATGATCATGTCATCTACAAAAATAAATAGTTCTGCTGTTTTCCAAATTGGCATGTCTTTTATTTCATTTTCTTGCCTAATTGCTGGCTAGAACACTAAGTACAGTGTTGAATTCAAGGGGTGAGATTGGACATCCTTCTCTTGGGAAAGGATATAGTCTTTCATCATTAAGCATAAAGTTATCTGTGGGTTTTTCAGAGATATTATCAAGTTGAGGATGTTTTTTCTACCACCAGTTGTTGAGTTTTATCATAAGGATGTTGAATTTTGGCAAGAGTTTTTTTCTCATCTATTGAGATGATCATGTGGTTTTGCCCTTTATTCTATTGATGTGATGTATTACATTAGTTGACTTTGGATATTAAACCAATCTTCCATTCCTAGGATAAATCTAAGTTAGTCATTGTATCAGTCTGCTTGTGTTGTTGTAACAAAATACCACAGACTAGATGGCTTAAACAACAGAAGTTTATTTTCTGGAAGTCTAAGATCAGAATGCAAGCATGGTCAGGTTCTGGTGAGGTTTCTCTTCCTAGGTTGTATATGGCTGCCTTCCCACCATATCCTTACATGGAGATGTATATCTTTTACTACAAATAGTCAGAAAGAACCAAGCCACTCCTTCAACATTTTGCTTAGAAATATCCTTAGGTAAATATCCAACTCTATCGCTTTCAAGTTCTATTCTCCACAAAATACTGGAATATGGTTCAACCAAATTCTTTGCCACTTTATAACAAAAATCACCTTTCCTTCAGTTTCCAAAAACACTTTCCTTATTTCTAAGATCTCACCAGAAATACTTGGAACATCTGTATTTCTGGCATGTACCTCAAAACTTTTCCACTTTCTACCCATTAACTAATTCCAAGTCATTTCTGCATTTTCAGGTATTTGTTATAGCAGCACCTAACTCCTGGTACCAAAACTTGTCTTGGCTAGCCCAGGCTGCCACAGTAAAATACCATAGACTTAGTAGCTTAAAAAACAGAAATTTATTTTTCATAGTTCTGGAGGCTAGAAGTCCAGGATCAAGGCTAGTGTTGAGAGGTGTCCAGAATAAAAGAAAGCTCTGAAATAGGTCCAGGCTTCTGTCTAAGCTGTTCTGCTACTTAGACCATATCATTAAGAATATCTAGTGGCACTTGAAATGTCAGTGACAGATAGGGATGCTGTTTGGAGCCTTTGGCAATTTCTATGTGTAAACTTCAGTGTAACCCGTTAGTATTTATGGCCAAAGACTTACCATCCTCTTGGTTGACTGCTCTCATTTTGGGAAGCAACTCTTGCCCTGCTTCTTGGCCTTAGTAGAGACTTCATTCTTAACCATAAGTCACAAAGTTACCATGTGATCCAAGGTATCTATGATGAACTGAGTGTTATGTGACCCACCAAATCATAAAGTTGGGCATGCAAAGCAGCATTCTATCATCTAACAGAAATGTAATATACATGATCAGACCTGATCAGGCCTTGATGGCACAAAAAAGTTACAGGAATAAGTGGCCCAAATGCCCATGGTTCCCACTTCTGCTACACTGCCTTCTTTCTCCTTGCCTATACCTATGTCCTCATGGACAATTCCCTATAATCAGTTGGCAGAGGAAGAAGATGACTTGGGCCTGGTTTACAAATGTTCTACACAATTTGCAGGAATGACCCCAACGCAGAGAGCTGTAGCTTTCTGGAAGGTCCCTGAAGGACAGAGCTAAAAAGAAATCTTTCTAGGATAGAACTTCAAGCAGTAAACCCAATTACTCACTTTGCCTGGAAGGAGAAATGGCCAGACATGCAATTTTATACTGATTCATGGGTTGTGGTCAATAGTCTGGCTGGATGGTCAAGGACTTGGAAGGAACATGGTTAGAAAATCTGTGACAAGAAAATTTAGGGAAGAGGTATGTGGATAGGCCTCTCTGAACAGACAAAACCCATAAATATCTTGTGTCTTATTTTGTCATTCACTGAAGAGTGACCTCAATATAGGAGGATTTTAATAATAAAATAATCAATAATTAAATAATAGAACTGATAGGATGATCCATTCTGTGGACATCAGTTAGCCTCTTTCCCCAGACATCTCTGTCATTGCTCAGTGAGGTTATGAATATCCCATGTGGCAGGGATGTAGGTTATACATGGGTTCAGCAACAAGGACTTCCACTTATCAAGGCTAACTGGGCTCTGTCAACTGCTGAGTGTCCAATCTGCCAGCAGCAGGGACCAACACTGAATTCTTATATGGCACCACTGCTTGGGGTGATCTGCCAACCACCTGGAGGCATACTGATTATATTGGACCACTTCAACCATTGGAAGGGTCAGGATTTTGTTCTTACTGGAATAGATACTTACTCTGGATATTGATTTGCCTTCCCAGCACACAGTACTTCTGCCCAAACTTCCATATATGGATGTACAGAATGCCTATCCACTGTCATGGTGTCCTACAGTATTAATTCCAATAAAGGAACTCACTTTGCTGCAAATACAGTGAAGCAATGGGTCCATGCTTCTCATGAAATTCACTAGTCATAACATGTTTCTCACCATCCTGAAACAAATGACTTGAGAGAATAGTGGAATCCCCTTTTGGAAGACTCAATTACAGTGCCAGTAGGAGACAATACCTTGCAGGGTTAGCACAAAGTTTTCCAAAAGGCTGTATATGGTCTGAACCACTGACTAATATACGGTGCTATTTATACCATAGCCAGGCTTCAGGGTCCAAGAATCAAGGAGTGGAAATGGAATAATCACCACTCACTATTATCCTAGTCATCCACTAACAAAACTTTTCATCCTGTTCCCATGGACTTATGCTTTGCTGGCCTAGAAGACCTAGTTCCAAAGATAAGCATGCTCCCACTGGGAAATGCAACAATGCTTCCATTGAACTGAAAGTTAAGGCTGCTGCCCGGCCACTTTGAACTCCCCATGCCTCACAAAGAAGGGAGTTACTGTGCTATCTAAAAATGATTGATATTGATTATCAAGTGGAAATTGGACTACTAATCCACCAAGGAGGGAAGGAAGGAACACAGGAGATTCCTTACGGTGTCTCTTGGTATTATTATGCCCTGTGATTAAGGTCAATGGGAAACTACAACAACCTAATCCAGACAGGACCTTTCATGTATAAGGGTTTGGGTCACCCACCAGGTGAAGAATCACAACCAGTTGAGGTGCTTGCTGAAAGCAAAGGGAATACAGAATGAGTGGTGGAAGAAGGTAGTTAAAAAAAAATAACAGCTATGACCACATGACCAGTTATAGAAAGAAGGGTTGTAACCATCATGAGTATTTCCTCCTTATTTCTTAGAAATATGTTTGTGTGTTCTTTTCTCTATTATTCCCTTATCATGTAACATAAGATGTATTGGCTCTATATCATAGTATTCAATTATTGTTAATTTTACATCATAGTATTTAAGTTATAAGATATCAAGGAGAAATGTAAGCATCACACAAGGACATTATCTCTTCTTCTGGGGAAAGGCTTAGTGTGTTTTCAGTTGTACACAGGACACCTGTATCATGTTAGGCAAAATTATGACCTCGTTAATGTCTTTATTTGGAGGTTAAACTTAGTTTAAGGAGTTGTGTATGAGTGCCAAGTTGACAAGGGGTAGACTTGATAATGGCTAAGTTTATGTGTCAGTTTGATAGGGACACTTGGTGCCCAAATATTTGGTCATTTTTCTGGGTATACTGTGAGGGTGTTTTTAGATGAGATTCATATTTGAATGGTAGATTGAGTAAAACAGATTTCCCTCCCTAATGAAGTTGGCCTTCATCCAATCAGTTGAAGGCTTGAATAGAACAAAAATCCTGACTCTCCTACAAGTAAGAGGGAATTCCTCCTGCCTATCTATTTGAGCTCAGACATCAGTCATTTTTTTTTTACCTTCATCTTAAATTGAAACATCATCTCTTCTTGAGTCTCAAGACTGCTGGCTTTTGGACTGGAACTACAATATCAGCTCACCTGAGTCACCACCTTGCTCACTATATATATGTATACAGAGAGGTGGGGAGGGAGTTTGGTCATTTCTCTGTATAAGCCTGACTAATACAGTCATGGTACAGAATCCATTTTATATACTGTCAGATTCAATTTGCTAATATTTTGCTGAGAATTTTAGTATCTATCTTTATAAGAGATATTAGTCTGTAGTTTTCTTGTGATGATTTTGTCTGGTTTTGTAATCAGTATAATACTGGCCTTATAAAATAAGTTGAGATGTGTTTCCTTATCTTCTATTTTTTTAAATGTTTTCAAAGAATAAGTATTAGTTTTTCATTAATATTCTTTTGTTTGATGATCTTTACCAGTGAAGCCTTCTGGTCTTGGGCTTTCCTCTATGGGATTTTTTGTTGTTGTTGTTGCTGTGTTACTAATACAATCTCTTTACTTGTAATAGGTTTATTTTGATTTTTTAGTTTTTCTTGAGTCAGGTTGGTAGTTTTTATTTTTATTTGTTTTATTTGTTTTATCTAAATTACTTGCTGGTATATAATTTTTCATATTATTTCCTTATAATTCATTTTATTTCCATAAGGTCAGTAGTGATGTTGCTTTTTTTCATTTCTGATTTTAGTAATTTGAGCCCTCTTTTTTTTCTTGGTTAAATTAGGTAAGGTTTGTCTATTTGTTGATCACTTCAAAAAACCAACTTTTTATTTTCTCCATTTTTTTAATCCCTCATTTCATTAGCTGCTATTTCTTCCTGAGCCATTTTCAGTAATTTGTGTCTTTTTAGAAATTTGTTCACTTCATCTAGGCTGTCTCATCTCTTTTTCTCAATCTGCTTAGCTAAGGATTTCTCAATTTTTATGATATCTTCAAAGAACCAATTTCAGGTTTCATTAATTCTTTCTACTGTTTTATTTTTCCTGCACCAATTTGAATGCAATTAATGAAGTTCTTAATCTTTTGCTCTGTTTTGCTTTTCTCTAGGAGTGGTAGGGAGGCTGTGAACATTACCCTAAGGACTGCATCATCTGGGTACTCTGGGCTCCTGTTGGGTTCACCATCAGAAGCTGTGGGGAAGAGGGAGAAGCTGGGGAGTATTCTTGCTCATTCACTTCTGCTTCAAAATCTTTGTTCTGGTAATTGCTGCACACCTCCTGTCAGGAGGTTCTTCTTCTGTGGCTCCAGTTCACATTAGACTCCCAAAACATTGTTTTCTCTCCTTACCTTTTTAGGCCTGGGGTTGGTAAATGCTGCTCATTTTTGCAAGTCTCTGGACCCTTCCACATCCCTTGTTGCTTCCTTTAATGTTGCTACACTTATGCTAAGTGTTATTAAATTCCCTTAAAAATCTCTTCTAAGTGTATTTTCTATTTCTCTTTGGGATCCTGACTGATATAACCAACACTCATTGACTGGCAATGCATAATATAATCTGGTACAATATTTATTCTCTCAGCCAAGAGTTTTATTTGGGAAGTTATTATCTATACCTGGGTCTAAATATCTATCTATGGATACAACAATTTTATTTAGGAAACTATTATCTATATCTGTATCTAAATATCTATCTATCAACATTAGTGATAGATTGTTTTTCAGGAAACATTTTAGAGAAAATAAGCTTATGAAAACCCATATTGCAAGGCAACTTTAAAAGATATATGTATTTCATCCATTTTGAGTTTATTTTTGTGTATGGTATAAGAAGGTGTTCTAGTTTCATTCTTTCTGCCTGTTGCTGTCCAGTTCTCCCAGTACCATTTGTTAAAGAGACTGTCTTTTCTCCATTGGATGCTCTTTCCTGCTTTGTCGAAGATCAATTGGCCATACATTTGTGGGTCCAATTCTGGGTTCTCTATTCTATTCCATTGGTCTATGTGTCTGTTTTTGTGCCAATACCATACTGTCTTGATGATTACAGCTTTGGAAAAGAGGCTAAAGTCTGGGATTGTGATGCCTCCCACTTTGGTTTTCTTCTTCATTATTACTTTGGCTATTCGGGGTCTTTTGTGGTTCCATACAAATTTTAGGATTCTTTGTTCTAGCTTTAAGAAGAATGCTAGTGCAATTTTGATTGGGATTGCATTGAATGTATAGATTGCTTTGGGTATTATTGACATTTTAACAATATTTATTCTTCCAATCCATGAGCATGGAATGTTTTTCCATTTCTTTGTGTCTTCTTCAATTTCCTTCAAAAGCTTTCTATAGTTTTCAGCATATAGGGTTTTTACATCTTTGGTTAGGTTTATTCCTAGGTATTTTAGGGTTTTGGGTACAATTGTAAATAGATCAGTTTCTTTATTTCTCTTTCTGTTGCTTCATTATTGGTGTATAAAAATGCAACCGATTTCTGTACATTGATTTTGTAACCTGCAACTTTACTGAATTCATGTATTAGTTCTAGGAGTCTTTTGGTGGAGTCTTTTGAGTTTTCCATGTAGAGTGTCATGTCATCTATGCAAAGTGACCTAAATATGAGATAGGAAACCATCAGAACCCTAGAGAAGAAAGCAGACATCAACCTCTTTGACCTCAGCCACAGAAATTTCTTACTCAACACATCTCCAAAGGCAAGGGAATTAAAAGCAAAAATGAATTTTTGGGATCTTATGAAGATAAAAACCTTCTGCACTGCAAAGGAAACAATCAACAAAACTAAAAGGCAGTCGATGGAATGAGAAAAGATATTTGCAAATGACATATCAGATAAAGAGCTCGTATCCAAAATCTACAAAGAACTTACCAACTCAACACATCAAAAACAAGTAATCCAGTGAAGAAATGCGCAGAAGATATGAATAGACACTTTTCCAAAGAAGACATCCAGATGGCCAACAGACACATGAAAAGATGCTCAACGTCAGTCATCATTAGGGAAATACAGATCAAAGCCACACTGAGATACCACCTCACACCAGTCAGAGTGACTAAAATGAACAAATCAGGAAACTACAGATGCTAGCAAGGATGTGGAGAAACGGGAACTTTCTTGCACTGTTGTTGGGAATCCAAACTGGTGCAGCTGCTCTGGAAACCAGTGTGGAGGGTCCCCAAAAAATTAAAAATAGAGCTGCCCTATGACCAGCGATAGCACTACTAGGAATTTACCCAAGGGATACAGGAGTGCTGATGCATAGGGGCATGTGTACCCCCCCCCCACAGTGTTTATAGTCAACAATAGCCAAATTGTGGAAGGAGCCCAAATGTCCACCAACTAATGAATGGATAAAGTAGATGTGGTTTATATATTCAATGGAATACCACTTGGCAATGAGAAAGAATGAAATCATGCCATTTGCAAGCAATGTGGATGGATCTGGAAGGTATTATGCTGAGTGAAATGTCAGTCAGAGAAGGACAGATATCATATGTTTTCACTCATATGTGAATCTTGAGAAACTGAACAGAAGACCATGGGGGAAGGGAAGGGGATAAATAGATACAAACAGAGAGGGAGGGAGGTAAGCCACAAGAGATTATTAAGTACAGAGAAAAAACTAAAGGTGGATAGGGGAGTGGGAGAGAGGGAAAGTGGATGATGGGCATTGAGGAGGGTACTTGCTAGGATGAGCACTGGGTTTTTTATGTAAGCCAATTTGACAATAAATTATATTCACAAAATAAAATAAAAGATATATGTATTTGTGTGCTTCTATTTATATAGGTTTAAAGGAGGCAAAACTAATTTATGGAACTGGAAGTTATAAAGTGACTATTCTGGAGGAGAGAGGTGTAGTGGTCGGCAGGGAGGATGATGAGGTCATTTGAGATGCTGGTGATATTCCGTTTCTTGATCTTGCTAGTGCTCCCAGAGATGAGTTCACTTTGTGATAATTATTGAGCTGGGTATTTAGTATTTGTATGGGGTTCTGCATCTGTATTACTCTTCCATTTTGAAAGAACAAAAATTACAAAATGGCTAGTATTTCCCATTGTATTACACAGATGAAATTTATGAGAAATCATTACATCTGTTCATTACAATGAAATCAACTGAACTGGCTTTTATGAGAGAGTTGAAAGGTGTTTTCCAACCTCATTTTCGTACAAAGTTTAGACAAATTTTTCAGTGTGTGCCAGAATAGTAACAGATCAAAAAATTTAAAACAAAATTGAGACAGTTCTTTTTTTTATTAGTGCAAAAGACTCTTTTGACTCTTCATTTAATCATTTATTCTTTCATTCAATAGCCACTTTCTGAGTGTCTAGTATGGTCTGCACCTTGTGCGTATACAGGGATAGTCAATAATGAAAAGAAAGATCCATGCCACAAAGCATTCATCTTTGAAAAAAAACCCAAGGAAATGAAATTTAACATGATTCTTCTTGTAAGAAGAAAAGAGACTCCTAGAGCCTGCAGACCTTTGGAAGTGCTCCACTCAAAATGAAGGGGAAGAATTTAGCAGCCACTTTGGAGGTAGGGATGGGAAAGTGGGGCTGAGATAGGAATCATAAAATTCTGGAAAGCCACTCCTTTCTGGGAATTCTGGAAGCCACCCTTTTTTGAAATCATTTATTTTTATAAAATACAGTTGCTGAGCTCCCCAAATGCTTGGTGCAAATGGTTTTGATTTTTGTTTTGCAGAAATACTCATTTCATTTATTGTATTTTTTAGTTCTACAATTTCCATTGGATTTCTAAATAGATTCTAATCCCTAGCTAAAATTCTACATTTTGTAATCTAGTTTCCTGAGTGTGTTTAACAACAGTTACTTAATATTTCATGCCTGATAACCCCCAATATTTCTGTCTACTTTGAGTCTGTTTTTATAGCCTCAGTTTGCTCTTTGGTTTTGGTTTTTTGCTCATCTTTTCCTGGCATGTCTAGTAATTTTATTAAAAGTGGGTTTTGTACATAAAAATTGTGGAGACTCTGGATGATGTGTCTTCCTCCAGAGGAAATTTAATGTATTTTTCTGACAGGCAGATCACCTTGCTGAGATTGGGACTAAGGCTGCTTTATTTCTGTTTTTTGTTTTGTTTTGATTTGCTTTGTTTTGTTGGTTTTTTTTGTTTTTGTTTTTGTTTTTTTCTTTTAAAGGGGTAGCCCTTTAAGAAACTCAGTGAAAGTCTGATTGTTTACCAGAACTTTTTCTCCCTTAGGTGGGAAAGGGGAGTTCTGAACTCTTAATTGTTTTTTTCCCTAGTTCTTTGAGATGGCAAAAATCTCTGAATGTTCATTTAGCCACGTAGAAACTCCTTTCTGCCTGAAATCTTGTTCTGTCAATCCCTCACTACTATGATAGCCTTGAACTCCAGTTTTTCTCTTTCTAACCCACAAAGGCTACAGTAAGCTCTAGGTTGCTGCTTTCTATTTATCCTCTGTGTCTCACGTCTCAGATTAGAGGGCTCAGAAATAGAACTACACATATATTGTCAACTGATTTTTGACAAAGGTGCAAAGTCAATTCAGTGAAGAATCATAGTTTCTTCAACAAATAGAGCCAGGAAAATTGAATATTCCCATATAAAAACATGAACTTTGAGCCATACCTCAAAACAAATAATAAATAAAACCCAAAATAATATCCAAAATGAATCATGGGCTTATATGTAAAACCTAAAACTATAAAAGTTCTAGAAGAAAACTTTAAGTAAAAAACTTTGCAAGCTTCAATTAGGCAAAGAGTTCTTAGGCATGAAACCATAAAGGAAAAAAATAGTAAATTGGAGTCCATTAAAATTTGAAAGTCAGTGTTAAGAGAATAAAAAATACATGCTACATACTGACTGGGAAAAAAAATACTTGTAAATTAAACTACCAAATTGCTTGAGGGGAAAGGGACCTTGGCTTTATAAGTGTTGTTGCCTGGTAACAGTTTCTTTTTAAAATTTGTCTTACAAGGGCACCTAGGTGGCTCAATTGGTTAATTGCGGGCTTTGGCTCAGGTCATGATCTCATGGTTCATGGGTTCAAGCCCCGCACTGGGCTCTGTGCTGACAGCTCAGAGCCTGGAGCCTGCTTCAGATTCTGTGTCTCCCTCTCTCTCTGACCCTCCTCCACTTGCATGCTGTCTCTCTCTCTCTCTAAAATAAATATTAAATTTTTAAAAATTTGTCTATTGTTTTTCATATTTATTGAATAGTATTATTGATGTACAATAAACTACTATGTAAAGTGTAAAATTTTGTAAGTTTTGATATATTCATAAGCCCATGAAACCATCACCACAATCAAGATAAAGGACATTTCCATCACCCTCAAGAATTTCTCCATTCCCGCCTCCTCCTCATTTCTCTTCCACCCTCTGCCCCCAAGCAACCACTGGTCTGCTGTCACTATAGGGTAGTTTAAATTCTTCTAGAATTTTCTAAAACTGGAAATATACAGCATACTGCTTTGTGTCTGGCTTTGCCTTGGTATGTTTGTCAAATATTAATTGATCATACATGTTTATATTTATTTCTAAACTCTCTATTCTTTCCCATTGATAAATATGACTCACTTAAAGCCAATACTATACTATCCTGAAAACTGTAGCTTTATAATAATATCAAAATCAGCTTGGTCTTTTTCTATATTGGTCTCTTTATATTGGTTTCTATATATATTGGTCTTTTTCTAATTTGTTTTGGCAGTTCTAAGTGCTTTATATTTCCATATAAATTTTAGAATAAACTTGTCAATTAAAAAAACTTGTCAATTTCTACCAAGATGTTTGATAGGACTTTAACTGAGGTTGCATTGAATCCATACATAAAGTTGAAAAGAAATGACATTTTAATAATATTGATTTTTCCAATTCAAAAACATAGCATATCTCTCTTATATTTAGTTCTTCTTTAATTTTTCTCAGCAACGTTCTGTAGTTTGTAAGTTGTACATACTTTGTCAAATTTATCCCTAAGTATTTTTAATGGTTCGATGTAATTGCATATGATATTGTTTTTAAAGTTTTAATTGCAGATTGTTCATTGCTAGTATGTAAATATATATGTATATTTGTATATAAATATATTTACTATAACAATTTTTATTTCAATTTTCAGTGAAATTTTAATTTAAAAAAAGAACATTTTAATATTTCAATTGCTGATCATTCATTACTAGTATACAAATATAAAAAATATATATTTGGATATCTATTTGGACATTTGTATAAAATTTGTTTATATACATATATTTGTGTATGTATATATTATATACAATATGTATTTGTATATGTACATATTGCATACAAATATATATTTTATGTCTTGCAATCTTGAAAAATTTACTTATTAGCTCTCATAAACTTTTTTTGTTAGATAATTTAGGGTTTTCCATATAGATGATCATGTTCTTGAAGCAGGAAATTTTACTTCTTTCCTTCCAATCTGTATGCTTATTTTATTCCTTTTTTTGGTCATAATACAGCAAAAACACAAATTTTAAAGCTAAAATAAATATTATCAAAAAAACTATTGAAAATATTAGTAAGGAAATGTAGCTATAAAGAAAAATCAATTATAGATATAGGATATAAAAACATATTAATTTTTTAAAGTTCTTAATGGATTAGATGTATGGTTGAATGCTGCTGAAGTATGAGTTTGGGGTCTGGAAAATCAAGATGAAGGAAATGCCAGGCATCATAGAAGAATAAAGAGATATCAAAAAAAGTTTTTAAAAAAAGTAAGGAATGAGGCCCTGGGTGCCTCAGTTAGTTAAGTGCGGGCTTTGGTTCAGGTCACAATCTCATGGTTCATGGGTTCAAGCTCCGCATTGGGCTCTATGCTGACAGCTCAGAGCCTAGAGCCTGCTTCGGTTCTGTGTCTCCCTCTCTCTGCCTCTCCCCCACTCATGTTCTGTCTCTCTTTCTCCCTCTCTCTCAAAAATAAATAAACATTAAAAAATTTTTTAAAAAGTAAGGAAATATAGAGAAAAGAAGTTGAAGTAGCAACATTTACAAAATTGAAATATCAAAAGAAATAAAAGAGAAAATTTAATAAAATATTTGAAGAAATAATGGCTCAAAATTCACTAAAATTAAAGAAAAATATAATATTTGAGATTGCAAATTCTCATAGAATATCAACAAGTATGGACAATTAAAAACCACACCTAGAAACACTAGTAACACTAGTGTTACTTGTAACACTAGTAACACTTAAGAACATCAAAGAAAAAATTCTAAAAGCTTCTGGAGAATAAAAGATATCACCTACCCAAGGATCAAGAATCGGATTAACATGAAACTTCTCAGTAACATTCCTTCTTTCAAGAAGACAGTGAAGAAGTATTTTCAGTGTTGAAGGAAAAGAACAATAAAACTAGAATATTATAATTAGATAAACTATTATTTACTTACAAGAGCAAAATAAAGATTTTATTATGAGACTCAAAATTGTTTATCACACAAAAACAATCTGAAAACACATTTGGAAGATATATTTAAAAAATAAATAAATACAAGAGAGAACCATGTGATATGTGAAATAAGTGTGAGTAAACAACTTGTATCTATATGTGTCTATCTAACACATAGAGAGATAAGGTGGGGGTAGAAGAAAGAAGATGAATAAGAAGAACCAGTATAAGAAGAACCAGAAAGAGGAGGAGAAGGAAGACGAGGAGGAAAAGAGGTGAAGAAAAATAAATACATAATAATTGGAAGAAAAATCTAAACATTTCTAAAATGGTGGTTAGAAGACTGATTAGAGTAGGGGTAAAAAAAGATAAATAAGAGAAAGAGGAAAACAAAATAAAAATAAACTAAAATTTTAGATAATAAAAACATGAAATAAGACAGCATTAAGTCCTAATAAAACTATGATTGCAATAAATATAAATGACTTAGACTTTGCTAATCAAAAGACAGAGTATCTTGAATTGAATAAATTAGAATCAATAAAATTTTGACAATTATGTAGTGAAAAGAAAATGATATATGAAATTGGAAAGTTAAGGACAGGGAAAGATATACCTATTTTATACCTACCTATTAAATTGGGAAAAATGGAAAAGTCTGATAAAACCAAGTGAAGGCAAAAATGTAAGCAATTAGAACTATTATGCACAAGGGTAGAAGTGTAAGTTAATATAAAGTAGTTTAGAGAATAATTTTATAATATCTTGTAAAGTCCCCAGGATCTAGAAATTCCACTGCTTAGTGATATTGATCAAGGTAAATATCATTAGATGCTTGCTATGAACTTGTGTCTCCCTCAAAATTCATGCTGAAGTCCTAAGTGTCAGTACATCAGAATGTAATTATATTTGGAGATAGGACCATTAAAGAAGTAATTTTAGTTAACTGAGGCTGTATAGATGGCCTTAATTCATTCTGACTGATGTCGTTAGAGAAAGAGGAAATTTTGACATACAAACTAAGAGACACCAGGAATACATATGCAAAGAGGAAAGGCTGTGTAAGGCCACAGCCAGAAGATGACTGTCTATAATCCAAAGGAAAGGCCTTGGGAGAAACTAAACTTGTGCCAACATCTTGATCTTGGACTTCTAGCCTCCAAAACTGTTGGAAAAAAATCTGTTCCCTAAGCTACTCAATCTGGTATTTTTTTATGGCAGCCCTTCCAAACTAACATACTAGTATAAAAACTACCTCAAAATATGAGTAGCTAAACAGAAATTTTTCAGTGCTCACATAAATCCCAACAATATTAAGTGATGGCCTTCCTTCTAGTGATTTCAAGTCTGAGGGCTTTTCTATCTAGTAGTATCACTATCACCCAGGCTTAACTTCTCCACTGCATCCTCTGCATCTGGCCAGAAAGCTAGGGAAGGGAGAGGAGCACTGAACAACTCCCCTGGGAAGTTTTCAAGAGCCAGGACTGGAAAAATCATATATCACTTCTACACATTCTACTGGCCAGAAGCCAGTCACATGGCACCCAGCTAACAATTGTAACAGATTTTGTAGAATGCATCCTAGCCACAATATATACAGAAGAAAAGGAGACAGGAATTGTTTGGCACATAGCAGTCTCACCCACATAGATACGTGACTTAGAGAAAAATATCACACATATGAACAAAGAGATGTAACGGATGTTTAATACAGCGTTGTGTGAAATAGCAAATGGCCAGAAAAACCTAAATGTCTGATAATACAAAACTGGATTAAAAACAGACTTTTTAAAAAAGACTTCAAAAGCATAAACAGTAGGGGCACCTCGGTGGGTCAGTCGGTTGAGCATCCAGCTTAGGCTCAGGTCACGATCTCACGGCTCGTGGGTTCGAGCCCCGTGTTGGGCTCTGTGCTGACAGCTATCTCAGAGCCTGGAGCCTATCTTCGGATTCTGTGTCTCCCTCTCTCTCTGACCCTCCCCTGCTCATGCTGTCGCTCTCTCTCTCTCTCTCAAAAATAAATAAAACATTAAAAAAAGGCATAAACACTAATGCAAAAAGTTCATAAACTTAACTGCATTAAAACACCAATGACAACATCAAGAGGAATCATATACTGGAAGAAGATACTTGCAACATCTAAACTTAAGGACATATTTGATAACAAAAGAGGGTCCTGTTAATTATTAGCTAGAACAATAAGCATAAATGTGCCATATAGTCACCTTATCTAAAATCAATGAGGTGGGGAACCAGGGTGGCTCAGTTGGTTAAGTGGCCAACTTCAGCTCAGGTCATGATCTCACAGTTTGTGTCCATGTTGGGCTCTGTGCTGATATCCTGGAGCCTGGATCCTGCTTTGGATTCTGTGTCTCCCTCTCTCTCTCTGTCCCTCCCCTACTCTTGCTCTGTCTCTTTCAAAAATATATAAACACTAAAAAATAAAATAAAATAAAACCAACAAGGTATTAATCACTAGAATACACATATAACCTCTGCAAATCAATAAGAAAATATGGGAAACCCAACAGGAAAGGGGTAGATGTGGGGAAGAATGATCATTCACAGAAAGAGAAACTGAGTGTCTAGTGATTATATAAAGAGTTTTCAACTGAAATAGTAAAAAATAAATGCAAAAGAAACAATTCCTTGCATATATCAGATTTGCAAATATCATAAAGTCATATAATATCAAATGTTTGTGAGGATGCAGGGAAATGAGAGGCTTCATGCACTTCTGGTGGATGTATAAATTAGTAATGCCATCTGAAGAGCAACACAGCAGTGCTTTGTGAAGTTAAGTATATATTTACTATATGACCCAATAATTCCATTTTGGGGCATATGCTGTAAGTACACATATGTGAAGATGGGTATGACATAAAGGGCTGGAGGCACACTGGATGTTTATTACTAAGAAAAGGGAGATGCATATTGTGGAATGAATTTTACTAGATGAACATATATATATATATATATATATATATATAGTTAATGATTAATTTTCTGTTTTTAGGAGTTGATTTATTTGTTTATCTGGAGAGAGAGGGAGGGAGCATGTGTGCACATGAGAGGGAGAGAGAGAATCCCAAACAGGCTCCGTACTGGCAGCACAGAGCCCCATACAGGGTTGGATCTCAGGAACCATGAGATCATGACCTGAGCCAAAACCAAGAGGTTTAACTGAATGAGCCACCCAGGTGCCCCCTAATCATGAATTTTAAAAAGTAAATTAAGGGTGCCTGGGTGGCTCAGTAGGTTAAGCATCTGACTCTTGATTTCAGCTCAGGTCATGAATTAATAGTTTGTGAGATTGAGCCCCGCATCAGACTCTGTGCTGACAGGGCAGAGCCTGCTTGGGATTCTCTCTCTCCTTCTCTCTACCCCTACCCTGCTTGCGTGTGCTCTCTCTCAAAATAAATAAACTTAAAAAAATAAAATAATAAAAGTAAATTAAAGAAGGAAACTAATAGTACAGAACCATTTATGCAAACTAAGAACACACATAAATACAAAATATCCTTAAAGTTTGTATGCATATCCGAGGGCATATAAAGTACACAACTGTGGCTACTTGTAAAGGGGGAAATAAAGAAATGTCATAATTTGAGATGCCTTGACTGGACTGCTGATGATAGTGAGTCTTGAACTAGTAAGATAATTATAGCTCAGAAAACTGTACCTAAAACTTCTCCCCAAAAAACAGTAAATAAACGGGAGGGGGTAGTGAGGCATGCAGGCCGGAGGGCAGACAGTCAAACTGGGCAGAAGATATGAAAAAAAGGATAAAGTCTTGAATTTTAGTCAGCTCTTGTAAAACTGGAATGGTTTGAAAACTTAAGAACAAACCAACAGAACCTTATTCTATAACACTATTGGTTTTGTAGAGTGTGAAAAGCTTTGTGGGATTTTGGGTGAGCTTTCCTTTTTATTGAGAAACACATGGAGTGGTTTGAAATGCTAAGCATGGTTTGCCACAATGAATACCCTGTACTGTAATTAAACCATTGGATTAGAGGCCTGTTTGCCCTGTTAAATGTGCTTTGTGAAACTCAGTGTTTGCCTTTTGTTGTTGCTGAATCTTTCTGAAAAGCAACAGGAATTTTCTGTGTATTTTCCTACACTGCACTTGGGCAGACATTGTATGCACTGTTAGTTAAAAAGCACTGCCCAAGGAGCCTGGGTGGCTCAGTCAGTGAAGTATCGACTTCCGCTCAGGTCATGATCTTGCAGTTCGTTGGTTCGAGCCCCACGTCCGGATCTGTGCTGACAGCTAGCTCAGAGCCTGGAGCCTGTCTTCAGATTCTGTATCTCCCTCTCTCTCTGACCCTCCTCTGCTCACACTGTCTCTCTGTCTCTCAAAAATAAATAAAAAACATTAAAAAAAAAATCACTGCCCTACCATGCCTATTGGACTTCCGCTACAAGTGTTGGCAGAAGATGCTCAAGGAGACAAGAGGTATTTAGGGTTCTGTGGTCCTTTGAGATACAAAATAGTAAAGCAGCCATGGAAAGGAGTCAGCCTAAATTAGGCCATAACCACAGCCAGCCATAGTGCTTCCACAGTCACCAAATACATAGCCCTTGACATGCTCCATTCTTTCTGTATCCTCATAATACTCAGCACCACATTCCTCACACAAAGTTTCCTAAATGAATCTGATGAATAACTGCTGAACACACACATATTTACACATACATACACAAATGTGAATCTCAAGTTTGTAAAAATGTATTGACGTTCTTGGAGTTCTAAAATTATTGAGAAGCTGGGTGCCTGGGGCGATCAGTCATTTAAGCATCCAACTCTTCATTTCAGCTCAAGTCATGATCTCACAGTCATGAGTTCGAGCCCCACATCAGGCTCTGTGCTCAGAGCCTGCTTGAGATCCCCTCTCTCTCCTTCCCTTTCTCTGCCTTTCCCCTGCTCATGCTCGCTCTGTCTCAAAATTAATAAACAAACATTAAAAAATAAAAAATGAAATAAAATAAAATAAAATAATTGAGAAGGATTAGTTATATATTTTCTTGAACAGAAAACAGTCTGACAAACACTTTGAAAGATGCAAATGACTACAAAATGATAGATGGTAGAATGAGACCAAGGAACCAATTTTAAAGGGCAATCCATTATTAAAAAATAAAAAAGCAAACTCATAAGTGGTAAGAGAAAATGCAAAACTTTCAAAACAAAATGACTTTAAAATGTCACAACAAGAGGGGTGCCTGGTGGCTCAGTAGGTGAGCGTTCGACTTCAACTCAGTCGTCATCTCATTGTGAGTCAGAACTCATGTCGGGCTCTGTGCTGACAGGTCAGAGCCTGGAGCCTGCTTCAGATTCTGTGTCTCCCTCTCTCTCTTTCTCTCTCTCTTCTTTTCTCTCTCTCTCTCTCTCTCTTAAATAAATAAAACATTAAAAATATATCACAACAAGAAATGGTGGTTAGTGAAATGTAGGAATTTAAGCACCAAGAAGTTTAACTTTTAGCTGTATTTTAAAATGCTCTTCTGGCCCATTTACACCTCTGCCTACTACAGTTTTTCTCTGCTCTCTTATAGTAAAACTCCTCCAAAGAACTGTCCCTTCTCACTGTCCTGACATCCTCTTTTACCATTCTCTCTTGAAAACAGTAACATCAACTTTTATTCTCACCATTCCATGACTTTGCTTTCAGCAAAATTATTGAGTTCCATGTTGCCAAATTACTCAGCTCCAAGTCCTCTTAACTGACTTCTCAGCAGCATGTTTGCTCATCTTCTTGAAACTGTTTTTAACTATATTTTAAATGTCTACTTTCAAATACTTTTAGACTCACATAGAAGTTGCAAAAATAGTTCAGAGGGTTCCTGTGTCCTGATCACCCAGCTTCCTCTAATAATAGCACCTTTCATAGTCATAGTGCAATTATACTCAGAACTTCTAAGAACTGCTCTTGCCTCCTTTAAATTCTTTCCTCACTTGGTTTTCATTATACCATCCTCCTGGTTTTCCTTCTCTTCTTAATCTCTTATGTGGATTCTCTTCCTCTCCCTATTTCTAAATGTGAGCATGTTCCAGTGTTCAATCCTTGTACCTCTTCTCTTTTTAATCTAAATTCACATCTTGTATTACCTTGTCTAGTTCTATAGCTTTAAATAGTATGTATATGAAAAAATTCCCAGACTATTACCTCCAGCCTTGAATGCTACTGAATGCCTGGCTTGTATATCAAACTGCCTACTCAATCTCTCCACTTTGGCATCTAATGGGTATCTCACTTTAACATGTCATAACTGAGCTCATTCAAGCCCTGTCATCCAACACTTTTGCCCTCATTCCCCTTCTCAGTAAACGATTCCATCACTTAAGCTGAACACTGGAATTGTCCTGGACAATTCTTCTTCTCTCAAATAACTGCATTCAATCGAACAACATACCTTATTGGCTCTAAATTTCAAAATATAACCTCTATCTGAACAGTGCTCACCACCTCTGATCTCTACCATCTTAGGCCAAACCACCTTCATCTCTTTTTTAAGATTATTGCAGTAGCCTCCTAACAGGTCTCCAGGTTCCTATCCATGCTATCCAAAGCTCATTCTCCAAGTCAGTCAGAGATTCTTTTAAAGTACATATTATGTCATATCACTCTCTACTTAGAACTTCTCAATATCTTTCCATAGATATAAATACTTTATTCCTATAGAATAAAGTCCATGGCACTTGTCATAGCCTATAAGATTCCACACCATCTTCTCCCACCAACTCTCCAACTGCATTTGCTTTTTCAGCTTGTGCAGCCTCCTAGCTATTCCCAGAATATCTAAGCATGTTCTCACTTGTGGACATTTGCTCTTAGGCTTCTCTCTACCAGGATCACATTTTTCCAGATAATCCCATTTAAGATTCTACTCATTCCTCAGAGAAACCTTCTCTGACCACCTTATGTGAGGCAGAACACTGCCCCACCTTTTCTCCACACTTAGCTCTATCCCCATCCAGCCTTGTTGTTCTTAATAAGAGTCTGATATCTGGCCGGCTGGGTGGCTGGCTGGTTGGTTGGCTGGCTGCTGTCTTTCTGTCTATCTCTCATACTAGAAAATAAACTACCTTTACCTTTGTCTGATTTGGTTCACAGTACTTTATCTGATTTGGGTTCACTACTGATTCTCTGCATGCCATATAGTAGGCACTTAATAAATATTTGTTGAATAAATAAATAAGCAAAGGAGCAGTAAAGGACTGTGTATATATAAATGCTCTCAGAGAACATAAAATACTTACATTGGCAGTGATAAAATTTGAAATCCAGGTTAAAAATATAAGATTTTACAAGACAAGTTGAAATTTTTGTCACTTACGATGTAATAACTTTTTCTTTGGACACCTCAGCCTCATTGCTTAGCAAATGCCATTACTTATAAATACCCTGAAATACCATGGGTAATTATAAGTATGTAAATGTCAAATATTTCAGATGTAGAATCATTTTAAATGATTTACCTCAAATGACTTGCAGGCAACTTGAAGTGATAACACAAGGTCCACCAACTCTCCACTATGTAAAACTAAGGAAATATGTAAATGGTCTAATCTCTGTTTACAAAACCTCCCTCTCAGGTTACTGCTCTGAGAATAAATAGACTCACTTGAGCAATAAAGATGTGAGGATTTTAAATTATATCTTTGGTTAGTTTAATAGCATAAATATTTTCTTCTTTTATCTTTAAAGATCAACATGTGAATCACATTTATAGTCTCCATTCTTATTATCTGTAATTTTCATTCTTCCTGAGGCAGTGTTCTATCCTTATATAACTCTTAAAGGTAAAAATCAATGACACATATATCAAAAAACAAAATAAAATCTCCCTATCCTTTCTCATTTTTACTTTATAAATCAGCATGCTATGCTACAATCTCTGAGGGTGTATGGTCTGAATCATAATGATAGTTTTGGGCAAAATTGGTCTGAGTTCTCTGTATCAATATTCCATGCAGTAGATAACAGATTAATACCATTTATAGATATCGAAGGAAAGAAAATTTGGTCCTACAATCTCACAACTAGAAAGTATAAAGGATGAAGACAAACAGCTTTCAACTAGCAAGAACTCTAGGACTGTATTCCCCATCAGCTCTTTTTGAGGATGCTGTTAGAAATAAACTATATTCAACAAAAGGATAACCGGAAAAATTATAACAGTTGGACAGGAAATAAACATTTAGTATATTTAACTGACACAACATAGAATGTAAATGTTTTGACAAAATAAAAATGATATCAAAATATTGTGAAAAGGAGGGAAATTGATGTAAAGGTAATCAGTAGAAAAGAAAAACACAAATCTTCCCGGAAAAAATGTACAAACATATATAAAATAGATAAACAAATGACATAGTTAATGTTTTAATTTAAAAAAGTAAAAAACATAAAAAGTATGCCAGAATTAAGGTCAAATTTGTCTATCATAATGGTAACTACAAATGGGCTTAATATACCTATTATATTAGTTAAGGTCTAAACTGGAACTTCAAAGAATATCCCAAACATAGTGGATTACATAAAGTAATTTTGTAATTCTCTTTCTTGTAAAACTGTCTAGAAATGAACACTTCAGGATTACAGGAAAACTTTATTCCATAAGGCCATCCATGTACTCAAGTTCTGACTACTTATAGCCTGGACATTTGTAGTATGATTACCAGTATTATGTATGCTGGGTTACCAGGCCCATAACCCCAGGAAAGGGAATAAAAGAAGGCTGGAGAAAGTGGTTTCTTATTTCAAATTAAAGTCACCCAATTTCTTTCTACTCATATACTTAGTCACGTGGCCAAGTTTAACTACAAGGGAAATTGCAAAATAGTGCTATATTTTCATTCTGGCATTTCTTGAAAATTTATATTTTTATGAATCCCAACCTCAAAATACTTTGTTAAGAAATCAGGACAAGGGGGAAAATGCAAATGTTCTTGCAGGAATCGAATTTTTTTTAAAGTAGGCTTCATGCCCAGCATGGAGCCCAACATAGGGGTTGAACTCACAACCCTGAGATCAAGACCTGCACTGATATCAAGAGATGCTTAACCAACTGAGCCACCCAGGCACCTCAGGAATCAAAATCTTATAATCAAACTAGAGACATTACTGATTTGAGATCATCCACTCATACCAAATTGAAAGCAATGACAAAATATAATGACTTGTAGAATCGAAGGTTTAGGTGGAAATTTCCAGGGAACCAGGACAGGAGCACATAGGACAGAAGCAGTTGCAATCTGATCATGCAGTATTTTTTTTTTTAAGCTTTTGCTGTGTTTGGAGAGGAGTGAGGTAGGAGACAGAGACAGAGAATATTCTGGATATCTAAAGAGGGCTCCTCTTAAGTCTTCATCTGGGAAATGATTAGCACATACATGTGAGGAAATTATTTAAGGCTAGAGGAAGAATCACCCAAGGGGATTGGAGGGAACATTTATTGGGGCTCACACCACCAAAAATAGTTTATGTTCCCATT
Organism: Cryptoprocta ferox; assembly: GCA_028646485.1. Lineage (NCBI taxonomy): Eukaryota > Metazoa > Chordata > Mammalia > Carnivora > Eupleridae > Cryptoprocta > Cryptoprocta ferox. The sequence continues at coordinate 54,048,797 of CM053577.1, read as the reverse complement.
ATCCAGAATGGAAAGCCTCATCAAATAGATTACCCAGAAGGCAATTGTCTTAGTATAGGAGAAAAATTAGCCCCAAGTTAAATGGTGCTCTGGTCTTACCTGACAAAGCTTAAAAGAAAAATCTCCAAAATATTCACAATGCTTCTAGGTAACTTAACTATGGCCCAGAAGAAAGCTCAAGAATATTTATATGCATATGAAAATATCAAGCATACAACATAATTAATTCCACAATGTCTAACACCCAACCAGTAATTGCAAGGCATACAAAGAGGCAAGAAAATATGATCATAATGAAGAGAAAAATAAATCAATTGAAACGAGCCAGGAATGATATAGTCAATAAAATTAGTAGACAAGGACATTAAAGAAGTTATTATAAATTATTCATCCTGTTCAAGAAGCTAGAGAAAACTTTGAGAATGTTAAGTGGAAACATGGAAGATACAGAAGAGACCAAATCAAAATTCTACAAATGGACAATATATTTCTGAGATGAAAAATATACTGGGTGGAATTAATAGCATATTAGACATTGCAGAAAGATTAGTGAACTTGAAGATATAACAATAGAAACTATTGAAAATGAAACACAGAGAGAAAAACTCTGAACAAATATAATGAACAGAACATCATTCAAATATACATACAATTGGGATCCCAAATGGAAATAAACAGGAGGGTACAAAATGAACTTAAATAAATAATGATTGTAATTTTTAAAATCCGAGGAAATGATAAACTCAAAGATCAAAGAATCCTGACATGCAAGAAACATGAACAAAGCTACAAAGTATATCATAATCAAATTGCTTAAAACCAGTGATAAAGAGAAAAATCTTAAAAGTAGTCTTTTTTTGATAAGCAGTCTTATGGTAAGAAATAATGCCAGAAGAAAGTAGAGCAATATCTCTAAAGTACTACTGAATGACAAAAAAGGCAATCTACAATTCTAAACCCAGAAATTTTTTCAAAAACAAATGCACAAAAAAAAAATGTGGCATATGAAAGTGGAAAGAGTAACCAGCAGACATGTACTACAAGAAATGTTACAAGAGAGTCATTCAGACAGAAGGAAAAGATTAAAGATGGAAATCTCAATCTACCCAAAAGAATGGTAACTATTGGAAATGGTATTCATGTGGCTAAACATAAAAGGCTTATTCATTACCTAAATCTCTTTGAAAAATAATTGTTTAAAGTAAAATACCATTGTATTGTAGGGTTTATAAAAGAACATATTCTAAATGTTTCTGTGCCTAACAAAGTTCAAAATATATAAAGCAAAACCTTGTAGAACTGCAATAAGAAATAGACAAATCTACAATTATAGCAGAGATCTCTCCTGACCCATCTCTCAATAATTGGTAGAACAAAATGGAAGAAAATCAGTCATAATATAGAAGACTTAACATAATCAACCAAATTGACCTGATTGACATTTGTAGAACACTACCCACCAATAGCAGAATATTTAAAATAGACCCTATTCTTCACTGTAAAACAAATCTAGCTAAATTTAAAAGGTTTCAAACGATACAAATTGTGTTCTCTGAACATTATGAGATTGAATTAGAAATCAATAAAAGAAAGATATCTGAAATATTCTCAGATATTTATAATCTAAATAATATATACATGCAAGTGTATCCACTACTGAAAATTAATTGAATAACAAAAACTTTTAGAAGAAGCTGAGAGTTGTCTTCAAAGTCAGAAAATGTCCAACAACTTGGTCTCTGAGACTATTCTTGTTACAAGGAAGCTTATGACAAAAATCAATCAATCTTACTTCTTAACAGGTTATTAAATATTGCTAATATTCCTTGGAAGTCTCTTCAAAGAACCCTTTTAAAATTAGTTTTCTTTTTCTGATTTATAATAGTAATAATAAGACAATACATAAAATGATGAGAATTTTGCATAGGAGAGCATAGCATTATAGCTTATTAAACATGATCAGTATAATTAATTTACCTGATGAAGAAGGGTTTGGATATGTATAGTTTAGAAAGTCTCTCAATGTGATCTTATTAGCATCCTACCAAAGGACCATGGATTCTCATTTGAGAATTACTGACCTACTACATTGTCATCACAGGCACCATGAGGCTTAATTCAGTGCAAAGAGGCTGGATATATGCTGTGTCCCCATTCTAATATAGTCATTATTTGGAAGGAGAGTCAGTTTGGGGTCAGATCTGATGTAAAGTTAACATACTGTATGGGAATTTGACTTTATAATTACTTGAAAACACTTTTTACTGATTATAAAAAATCTAATTCTATAATTGTGTCTTTACTTGGTATGGTTTCATTTTTCTTGTTTCCTTCAAACATTTTGAAAAATCTTGCCTTTTACCTTGGTTAGTACAGGGTATCAAATACCCTGTCCTGCAAAGTTCAGATGCTAGAGGAGTCGGGGATGGCTAGCAGTATGTGTGTGTGTGCATGCGCACACTTGTATTTAACCTAGGATTTCCATTTTTACAAACTCCACCACTACTACCACCCACTATGTCACACATACACACACTCCACCCTCCAACACATTCTAGTCTTTGAATTGGATAAGTAGCCTGGTGCCTGTGTAACTGAGCTTGAAGATACCCTTTCCAAACCATTTGCCCCAGTTCATATTCCAATGATTCCAGAAGATCAAAGTCTAGTTCAGCATGGCATGGATAGCCCACAAACTATTTCTGGCTGGATGGCACATGCGGTGGACAGTTTTCAGCTAGTGGTCTGTGCTACAGCCATATGAGACCTACACATGTTGTCTAGGATATGTAACAATGACAGAAAATTGGCTCTAAATGGATTTGCCATATTCAGATGAGAACTGAAATGTTACCATAATCCTGGACATAGATGCTTCTTCCAATTTTCTTTTTTCTTGGTGAAAAGATGTGTACAATAAATCTTATCCCTCAAACTTCTATAATAATTTTGAGGTCCTTAAAACTTACCACAAGTGTTCAATATAATATTATACTGTAAATATCATTCTTGGGAAAAGTGAGCTTTTTGTTTTTGTTTCCTTCATGATAGAAATCTAGGAGTTTTTACATCATGTGGTGAAATGAAAGATCCAAAAAGTTTGAGAATCACTGGATGAAGCCATGGAATTTTCTGAATGGTTAGGAGATTTCTTTTCAGGATTTATTATAATTAAAATGAAGCTTTTTTTCCCCCATCACAATGAAAGTGGCAAAAACTTGCCTCCCTCTCTGTGGAACTGGTGGGTCCAGGTGTAGGGCTGAATCTGTACTCCCCCAAAATAAGGAATGTGTTGGAGGAAAAATTGAGGCTGGATCCATTACCAGTGCCTATGGTAACTCTAACCTAGTGCCTATGTTCCTTGTCTCCATGTGTTGCTTTGTTTTGACTCTGGCAAGAACAACGTATTTCATAAAGGGGTCAAAATGACAAGAAAGGGTCAGCCTGGAATCTGGGAGTTTCCTGCACCACATGAAAACATTCCGCCAGCATGCCACAGGTGTATGTCACAGCAGTACAAAGGAAAATATAGCATTGTGAAGGGTGTGGGAGGAAAGAAACAAAGAGATACAGTGGTTATATTCAAGAAAATAAATGAAACATGTTGATCCTTGAAAGATGACTATGACTTACCCCAAACTTAAAAATCTGTAGAGCTCTGAACAATTTTTTTCACACACTATCTTGGTAAAAGTCATTGGGGTGGACCATTGAAAATCAGAACCAGCTCACTGGTACTCTAATGTTCTGCTTACTTCTTTAAAGTTCTGGGCACCTTATCCTGAATGGGTGAGTGGCAGATACACCATCTGATTTTAACCACAAAAACCTCTGTCACAGTAACATAAAAGGGCAATGAAAAGGGCTATGAAATCAAAGTGCACTCATGACTTTGATGTGGGCAGGATTGCTTTGTGCCTGAGAGTGCCAACTTCCTGGTACATTTAACCATCTGTGACCATCAGTGGCCACTGATCTTTATCTATCCAGGTTGATGCATTTACAGGTGCAAGGTATTTAAGTCCAGCTTAAAATGTGTACATTCACCTATGCCATGCCCAAATCCCATCCCAGAATGACCCCCAAAATAAATAACTCAGGGGAAAGTTTGAATATTTGTACCTTAGTTAGCCTAATAGAGTCAATTCAAGCTATAAATTTGCCTGATGTTTTCTTTACATGCAGAATAGGATGGCTCGTCTTTAAATGTCAGCCCAATAGAACCATTGCTGACTGGTTTCCAGATTTGTATGGTATCAATATAATGCCCCAATACACTGTCTGACATCATCAGCTGAAGCTACTCTGGCACTTACAGAGGTTGACTTCTTGCCCTAGTTCCCTAGTTCAGATGAAAGTTTAGAGAATATTGAGTTCTGTCACATAAACCAGAAGGCAGAAAAAATCCAATGGGTTGACATTACAATTCAAACCCAAATATGCAATTGAAATTAACCTTATTAAAATCAGACTTTCGATCAAAGTCAATATCTATTAAAGTAGTATTTTTCTGAGAATATAAACAAAACAACTTTTAAGCTATTCTATGACAGTTCCCCATGGATATGTAAGCAGATTGAGCCTGTCTGAAGACTTCTGTACAGTCTGAATGTAGAAAAAGAGCAAAGAGAGGTAGTGTTAAAAGGGGTAAGAAGACTAAGGCTTAGTCAGGATATATGATTTGTGTCACTTAGAGACAGAGCGGCCAGGCTGAGCCTGGATTGCCAGGCCACCTCTGTCTGTAGGATGCTCTCCTTACATATTTCTATAATTAAATTGCCTTCTCTTTATACACACTCTCATCATCTTCTGTTTGGTGCAAATTAGAAAGTTGTTATGGTTTTTGTTTGTTTTAGGAAAGACACCATACTTTCAGAACCTAAAATCAAAACCCAGAGTCTAAAGAAGGATTTTAGTCTAAGGATTTTATGAATCAATTTATGTCTAAGTTATACCAAGCTAAAGAAATTAAGTTACAGTTATTATACACTTAACAAAATTCTTCTCTACTGCAAAGATGTGTTACTTTAAGAGTTGACCTTGCTAAGAGCAGTACACTATAAAGAAAAGAGTGTGGGATTTGGAATGAGACCTATTTAGAATCAAACGAGACCTACTTAGACCTGTCTTGTCTCTAATAGTTATTAGATGTGTGAACATAAGTAAGATCATTAATCACCCTGAATCTTGGTGCCTTCATCTGTAGAATTAGAATGAGGATAATAAACTGTCTTACTGGATCATTGTAACTATGTAATGTAATACATATAAGCGAAGGTCCCAGCCTAGTACCTGGCATATAAGGGCTCAACAAATGTCTTTTTCTTGTCCTGCTCCTTTTTACCTTTCCTCTCTGCTGATTATATAAAGCCATAGTTTTCAGAAGTTTTCACAAAGCTACAGGTGATGTGACATGTATAAACTACCGCCTTAGGAAAAGAACATGACCCAAAGGTCTCTTGATCTCCAGGTAATGATAGGGGCTCTAATACCCCAGCTGATCATGAAGAAACCTATTTATTTCTTCCATGAAGCCTCTCCTTGATTACAGCTGCTGCTGACCCATGACAACTAAATCTTGTACCTCAGACCTTAACATTTCATCCTACGCTCTCAGGCATTTTTGGTGACCAGCCCATGCTTTAAGTAAAACAGAAACTTCTTAATGTACAGTATAATTTCTTCTTGCTTCAGCCATGAGGATAAATTGATATTAATGGATTTATCTGACTAAGAAGGATCATATTTAGCCCTGAACTAAACAATTATATCACGAACCCCAATGCTAACAAAAACAGTAATGTGGAGTGTTCCTACAAAACCTGAAAACTAACAAATTCCACTTGTAAGCTCAACCAATTAAATACATCCTTGAATTAAATACAATTTAGTTAAATATATTTCAAGTTCTTGAAGACTTGAGTCAAATTCAATTTTTGAAAAGCATTTCTGAGAATATATTTTTGAAGTAAAGAGTGTCGTGTTCATTTTCAAAGGGCTGATAAAATTTAAATGAATATTTTACATATTTTTATATGAAAGGCAATAAAATAGACCTTTCCTGAGAATTAAAGTTGTTCTTAGGGAACCCATTTATATCTGATTTATTAAAAATCTACTTATAAGGCTTTAGAGAAGAAACAGATGGTTTCCAGAAGAGAGGAGGGTGGGGAGATGGGTGAAATAGGTGAAGGGGATTAAGAGTGCGCTTGTCATGATGAGCACAGAGTAATGGACAGAATTGTAGAATCACTAGATTGTATACCTGAAACTAATATAATACTGTATGTTAACTATACCTGAATTAAATTTTTTAAAAATTTAGAAAAAAGGAAAAAAAAACTACTTATAAGGTATATTTTAAGAACTATGCAGTATAGCATATCCTCTAACTCTTCTAATGCAAAAGCACTGAGCTTCTTGGGAAAATAATTTGAAAATAAAGGTCATTTAATAATATAACAATTCCAAACTCTATAAACCAAAGTATATATTGTTGTAGACAGAGATGGTTGTGTCATTTTAGATTATGGATCCCTTTTTTTCTTCGAAGGGAACAACTTCCCTATGGAAAACTAGTATAAGAAATAAAAAACGGAAGCTTATTTGTGAGGGTTGTGGTTGGAAAAACTGGTAACTATTCAATTTTTGAGGTTTTTGAAAAGCCCCTTCTCTACTCCTTATTTCCACAAAGGATGAAAAATAGACATCATGTGATTGGGATAATCACACAATCGGATAATATTTTTCCAGTTAGCAAAGATTAATCTAATTAGACACTGACTCCTGGATTGTGTATGTGTATGTGTGTTTGTGTGTGTGTGTACACAGGTATATACACATATATTTGATCTGTATGTGTATCTATGCATGTTTCAACTGGCATTTTCCTCTTTAGTATACTTTAACATGTTGTTCAGCTATTTCTTAATTATTTAAATGGACATTGTTGACCAATTTCCTCAGTGAAATCATTGTCTAACAATGTACAGGAACAAAAAAATGTAGAGGCTTCATGAAGACACACAAGCAAAACTGGGTATTTTTAATTGATTCAAATTGTACTAAGAAGAAGCATTTTAGTTGGAATAGATGGATTAGATCGGAAATAACCCTAGGGAGCATCTGGAGGGCCAATCATGGCAGATGGGCAGATGATTGGGCTTCCTTAGGTATCCTGTGCTTAATTAGAATCTTTCCCAAACTATTAGAGTGGGGAGGGTGGGTGTGTAAATCACCCAGCTGTGTGGCTCCAAGTACCACGTGCACCCAACATGATGAAAACAGCTCAGTGTGGAGACCCTGGTGGAGTTTCCAACCTGTTGTCTGGGAATTAGTGTCCCGGGGCTCTCTTCCTCACACTTGTCAGAGCATCAACTGAAAACTTACCACCCTCATACAAAAGGACTATTGAGGGGGCCATGAGTCAACTGGAAAACATACATGGCACTTTCTCAACTTATTTCTTTCCATTGCTGCAAAATAGCATGTCTTTTAATTTGGATTTCCACTCAACAAAAGAAGAGCACCACTTTGACAAGCATTTACAAGTGAGCCTTAAGGCAAGGTGGAGTCTAGTTCATTAGGAACTAAATTTTTAGTAAACACCTTGATGGGCAGATCCGGTTCATAACAATCAGGCCCAGTTATTTCGTGCCTATTTTATACCTCACTGAGCTGAGCTCCTTGAAACCATGAAGGCCTGCAGGAAGGATAGGGGACAAGTAGGGGGTCCTACTCTATTTACAGTGAGATGTCTCCTTGGCCACTTCTTTGAGCATTTGAGGATGATTTCTCAATAGAAACTCCTCATATGCTGCATGTCACATGTGACACGTACTTGTATCTTACTAAGTCAGTGGAGTTGATTCAAAGAGCTATGTGTAAACAATAGCCACCCCCCCCCCACCGCAAATTGCCTCTGGCAGATTGCAAAGGGAATTTCTGTTTCCAGTTTATTCTTTTATTGAGCTCTGTGTAAAGTACATGAAGGGATTCTGAAACCCTTTTCTCTTCTCTCTCTCTCTTTCTCCAGCTAATGCTGTTTTCCAGTCTCTGAGCTGCCAATGTACCATGAGAAATCCACTCATTGACATGACAGAAAAGGCAGTTGTACAGCAGAAATGGTACGGTCTGTTGCAATAAATTACAGGTTTCCTTTTCATGTTCAGCACAAGAGGCGGCCCTCATGCAATTAGCTACAGCTGGTTAAAGAAAGAAACCATGCATCTGTGGACAGATCAGACTGAGAACCAACCCTTATTTTTTGGCATATATCACTACAGGAACAGAAAAGAGACCTCAGTTTTGTTCCTGAGCATAAGCCATTTTTAAAACTTGTACTTCCCCCTTCTGAATCACCAAGACAGCGCACCATTTGGGGAAACAAATCTACAGTCACGTTTTTTCCGTTAAGGTCACTGGTTATGACAAATAGCTGAGTGCCTTCCACTTGATTCTTGTCTTTTAGGCCTAGCAAGATCTTCCTTCAGAGTATCATAGCCTAATGCTGACTCCTAGCTGTTCAATTGCCACTGTCTGGTTGGAAATTTATATTCATACGCTAGAGTCTTTCTACCATGATGATTCAGTGTTTTATGTCTTTCTGCTATTGTTGAATGAAAATTTTCATGATATAATTTGTAATTTATTTCAGAAAAACTAAACATGCAGGAACTCTAGAAGTATTCTAAGTGCACATATATGGGGGCTAGATCACAAATATATTAATAATATATTCATGACACTATTATATAAAAGATGTAAAAACATTTTAGTGCATATACCAAATTAATAGCTTGTCCTCAGAGACATCCTAAGACAATACTGGCCATTATCAGTTTAAGGAAGGCATTGATATGTCTGCATGATGCATGCACATTCTAATGATCTACTTCCTTCCTCATCATCCAGGTAAGACTCTAGCTATATTTTTTTCCTGCAAACGAAGTCAGCCCTAGGAAGCCTGGGACTTCCTTCTCAGACCTTTTGATGTCAAGATCATGCAATTTTAAAAATCATTTCACTATTTGAAAATACCTGTATTCTTACCAATCCTAGTCAAAGAAATTTACTTTATAAAATGAAAGAGGGTAAACGTCAAGAAATTAAGACAAATCATAAGATTGAGAGGTCTACATTTAATCTTCTGGAACTTTTGGGGGGCCCCTCTAAAGTTATCGGCTATTCATTCATTTAGACACATTCAAATCTTATGAAAGTACGAAGATATTTTGTCTTGGTGTTGGTTTCTTTGTTTAGCACAGAAAAGAGAAATCATAATGGAAATCAGATGTAATTACTGACTCCCCCCTCCAAAATTGGCTCTGTTTGTCTTACAGAAAAGCAGTTAAGCTACTGATGTTTAAAGGGGGGGAAAATAGCTTGACAGTCCAGCTAAAGATCACAGGGCATTTGTTGAGATGTCTCCAAAGCATTTGCCTGAAGATTTATTTTGAAAGTCATGCTTAAAAGTAAAAAGCCCTTTGCCAGTTTCCCTCCCCTGTGTTGCAACCAACCTTACTGTGCCATTAGAACAAAGAAAACAATGATTCCCATATTTTTGCTCATTAGGTTTAAGAAAGGCATACAGAGCAAACAGCCTTTAAACAGCAAATCAATATTACATGTCTGGATGAAAGGAAAAGAACCAGAGTGTGTGCCCAGACAACAAATTTGTATCATCTGAAAACCTGCAATTTACTTGAAAATGTAGTTTCCTTGTACTGGACTCCCAGACTCCTTGTGTAATGAACAATTTAAGTGTGAATCAAAACAGGTAGAGGGGAGGGGAATTATAAGCTATGAAGGCAAACATTTGCACAATTGTGAGATAAACAATATTTTTTGAACCTTTTCAAATTAGTCTGTTTTTTCCCCTCTAGAGAGACAATTTTGCTCTTGAAGAAGGAACAGGCTAGAGAGACTCCCAAGTACCAAAAATTTATATTAAAATGACATCTATTTAGTAAAAATCATCTTCCAATAAAAGCAAAATCACCATGTAGTGATAAAAAGAAAAATTGAAATGTATACCATTATAAAAACCTACTGGGAATCACGGCTATTGAACTTTGAGGGGAAATAACTACTTCATCATGTCTGGCGACGTTTCAAGCTGAAGAGGACAAAACACTGAGATCTGTATTAATGCTTACAAAATAGATTTGGTAAGATTAAAAGATCTATCTTTCTTTTTATTTTGGAGTCTAAAAATAATAAGTATTCTCTACTGGCCAATTTTAGCATCACTTAGTCAAAGAAAGGTGACACATTATGAAATTATTAAATAAATATTGCCTGGCAGCCATACCAAATACAAGAAAGGAGATTGCCTGATGTGTATCTTTTATTTAAACCTGGAGAAAAGCAGCACAGAGCTTCTTGGTAATACTATTTTAATTATTTCAAAGGCAAATACAAATTACAGAAGGATACCCTCCAACCTGGAATTTCAAATTTCCCCTCAGCAGATGATACAAACTGATAGTTTTGATGACTATTTCCTTTTAAAGAACCCCTCAGGAGGACACTGAGTGGCAGGTGAGAACCAAAGAGCCACACATTACCAAAGTTCCACTGCCAAGTCTTACACGCATGAACATTAAATTTGTTTTTAAAGTGAAATGCATTAAGGGCTTATTATTGCCAGCCACTCTTCTGGGCTACACTAGTACACCAGGCACATAAATATGCCTGTTCTCATGTAGTTTGTAATCTAGCTGGACAGATAGAAGATAAACAATAAACAAAAGCAAATCATGCTAGTGAGTGATGTGTTTAAGAAAAATTTCATGGAGGATATAAGAGACTAGGAGTGTATTGGCAGAACACTTTGGGGAGGGGGGTGGATCAGGAATCAGCCTTGAAGGAGGTGATTAGACACGTGGGTGATTCAGTTTCTCAACCTCAGAACTACTGACATTATGGGCTTGTGAACTTGTAGTAAGGGCTGTCCAGTGCATTGCAGGAGAGTTAACAGCCTCCCTGGTCTCTACCCACTAGATGCCAATAGTCTACACCCCAACCCTAATTGTAACAACCAAAAATGTCTCCAAACCTTGTCAAAAGCACCGTGGAGGAAAAAAAAAAAAAAAGTGGAGTGAAGAAGGTAAGTTGGAGCTGAGGTCAGAGAGGTGACAGGAAGGATCCTTTGGGGCTTCATAGGCCAGTGCAATTCCTTTGTCTTTTACTCTGAATGAAATGAGAAGCCATTCAAGAGTTTTAGAAGGATCACTGTGGCTGCTGTGTGGAGTAGATGAGTGAGTGGGAAGGGTAGAAACAGGGAGGTCAATTAGGAGGCTACTTTGATCCAAGTAAGAGATGATGGTGGGGGCACCTGGGTGGCTCAGTCAGTTGGGCATCTGACTTCAGCTCAGGTCATGATCTCATTGCTTGTGGGTTTGAGTCCCTCATAAGGCTCTGTGCTGACAACTTTGAGCCTGGAGCCTGCTTTGGATTCTGTGTCTCCCTCTCTCTCTCTTTGCTCTTCCCCCCACTCTTTCTCAAAAATGAATAAACATTAAAAAAGAGAGGGGGGGATGGTAGCATCTACCAAGGTAGTAAAAAATGATCAGATGCAGGGTATATTTTTCATGTAGTGAATGAGATTTCCTATCATATGAAAGAAGGGCTTGAGAAAAAATTGAGCTAAAGATCCCTAAGCAACTGGAAGGGTGAGGGTTAGGATCAGCGGAAATGGTGGTGCAGGGAAGGATTGTGAGAGTAGGTCAGGGGATACATTTAAAAGAATTCTTTGGCCAATAAAAAGCAGTGGAAAATGTGTTTCTACATGTGTCAATCCCAACTAGCCCTATTGGTATTGATTTTTTAAAATCAAAGCAGTGGCAAAATTTTCACATGTGAATATAATATTGGATAGGAAGAAAGAGAAAAATCTGTATCTTAACGTGGAATCTGTTTAAATGCTTCTCTTTGGTGAGCTAGGATTTTTCATAAGTAGTTTTCCTAATACAAGAATCTCCATGTAGCCATGCAAAGTGTATGCAGCACTTCTTGGACTGAGTACATTGAATGTACATTGTACAAGCTATAAGATATAAGATAGCTACAAGCTATCTTTCTTTTTTTCCTCAAGGGAAACTAGAATTATTCTAAAATAAAGAGCTACTATTCTAACATAAGGGTTATTTTTAGTGGAGACCCAGAATACTAGAACTGTGTGCCTTTAGGACTTTGTTCTTACTTCTGTCACAGTAGTGACTATGTTGGATTGTTATCTGTCTGAGTAGTGTCTGCCTACCTCTGTATTCCCAGTGCCTATTACCTAATGGACACTCAGTCAATATCAACTATATGAATGAATGAATAAAAGGATGGTTACAAAGGAGCCAAACTTTGTGTGCACACATATAGCATTAGACACACAAAACAGTCTCATGGAGGCAGAAACCATGTGTGAGCTCCCCGCCTCTCCTTCCCTTCCCTCTCCTTCTGCTTGTTGTGATGGAAGGTGGAAGACTTGAAAATCAGTCAGACCTGAGTTGGAATCCCAGCTCTGTCATTTGGATAAATTAGCACATGACAGGTGAGATTCCTGGGTAAACAGACATTTTTGCATAGACATCCAGCAAAGCTACAGCTGTGTGTCCAGAATTTTACAATCAGAAAAATCTAAAAATCCAAAAATGGTTCTTTTAATTTCCATGTACATGTATATTATATTAGCTTCAGTGACATAGTGTATGGAGTGGAAGTTTTTCAAAATGTCTTAATCTTGCCCTGAGACTGGCACTGTTTCAGTCCTTAGGACACAGTGAATAGGACAGGTCTGTCCTTGCCCTCATGGTGCTTTCTGCCCAGCAGGGAAGCCAAGCTTTAAAAAAATATATATTTATGGTTGCGTTAAGGGTCAGGAAGGGAAAAAATGACATATTGTACAAGAAGGATTCAGGGGCGCCTGGGTGGCTCAGTCGGTTGAGCGTCCGACTTCGGCTCAGGTCATGATCTCACAGTTCGTGGGTTCGAGCCCCCTTCAGGGTCTGTGCTGACAGCTCAGAGCCTGGAGCCTGCTTTGGATTCTGTGTCTCCCTCTCTCTCTGCCCCTCCCCTGCACATGCTCTGTCTCTCTCTCTCAAAAAAAAAAAAAATAAATGTTAAAAAATTTTTAATAAAAAAAGAGGGATTCAGAAAAATTGGGGGTGGGGGTAGGAGACTTATCTGTGGAAGTTACATTTAAGCTAAAAACTGAGTTGCAGTTGAGGGGTGCAGACTTGAGAAGGAATAAACTGGAAAACAAGGGAGTCAGGACGGAGAGCTGGGGAAGAAGAGTGCTCCAAGTTTAAAGCATTTAAGGATCCAGAAAGGGTCTGGGCTTCAGCATTTCTCCATCAATAAAATGAATATAATCCCCATCAGAGGTACTCAGATTATGTTTGATGGGTGAACAAATTCTTGAAACCCCTCCTTCTGTTAGCTACACTTCACACTTCATACACACACTCTGACCCATCCCCTAAAATGCCAACGTGAACCACCTGGTGAGAGTTCCAAGCTCCCGCTGGCCGGAGGAATCTGGGTTCTGGTTTGTCAGTATTCAAAAGGGCACTTTGTCTTTCATCTAAGCTCTTCTGAATCACTCTTCAAACCACAAGGCACTTGACATTATTTGTGTTGTAAATAAGATCCTACCTTTCACCTGCCCATTGGCCCTGGCTGATCCATCTCTTCTAGTGTGCATGGTATCCATGTGACTGGTGAGCTCACCAATTCACTGGGTGGTATGGCCACTGCTGTCCCTATGAAATTACAGCTGGTGTCTGGTTTTATTTTGCTTTTAATGAAGCCTACAGACTAGAGGTCTTTTTCAAAGCTTTACATTTTTTCTTCAGCTTGAAGGAAACTAAATGAAAAAGGTACTTCCCTTTTATTTAAAGAATCATTAGAGATAAGTGGACTCAACCAAATGAGAAAATAAAACCTGAAGACCTGTTCCTGCAGTCACATCTTCATTCCCTGGTACTTTCATGAGAACCCCTGTGGCTCATGTATTTAAGGTACCTCTTATCATAAAATGTGATCTTTATTGCAACTAGGTATATCAAGTTTCAGCTCAGGGGCAAGTTTACTTCCCCACCAAACTACATTTGCAAACTGGTCCTTCTTGAAAACCATTCAATATTAAAACAACTGAGAAAAAATGGGCAGCTTGCATCCTAATCCATTCTTCTATTGTAGTAACTTTAGTACTGTTAAGAAAAAAAAAAGTCTGGAAGAGAATTTGCTCATCATAAGTTTCTCTCATCACTTCTGTAATTTTGAAAATGAAATTGCCAAGATATTTAGAGGTTTACGAATTGTTTGAATTCTTACAAGTTTCACACATTCTGTTCATGTCATCAGGAAGACTTCAGCATCCCTATTACTCTGGATAACCAACTAATTGTGCACATTCACATACTGTTGGCTTTTCTGTATTTCTCTCTAAAATTTCTTAAATCTAATGTAATCAATCCAATTGTGGGGGAGGGGTGAGTAGCATTTTATATTATGGAGCAAGCAAATTAAATAGCAAATCTGGAAAATACAGCCATAGCATATTGTTCATTCAATCCATATTGACTGTGTGTGAAGAGTGCGCATGCCTCTATAGAAGGACACAAAAAAATAACAATTATTCCTATTCCCAGGAGCTTATAATTTAACTGAAGAGATTGGATGTACAAAAATGCTATATGGCATTATGACACTTAATTTTCTATGTGGAGGATGATGAGTTAGTAGAGGCACATGTTTGTCTGGGTCCTGACCATCATAACATTTAAGGTACACTGAGATTGCTGCCCTTTTGCCATCTTCCCAACTAGCCCTATTGGTATTATACCTCTCAGCTTTGGAGATCATTCAAACTTACTTGCCTTGCATGTTTCAACAGCTCTGGCCATGAGGTGCTGCTGATAATGAGCAGATTCCGGCCCCTCCTTCTCCTCCTCATCAAGTAACCTTTATAGAACACTACAAGGAGCAGTAATAGAGGCTATCCAGATTCAAAGAGGCTGAAGGAGTAAATGAAAAGCCCCAGATCAGTCATCTAAAGGTGTTTCATGTCAGTGACTATGCTCAGGAAGTGGAAGCACAAGTAGGCGTCCGAGATATTTCGAAACCCTCTGGGGAAACAGCAAGGTGTTATGGCCTGATCTCAACTCTAAAAGAACCCTTGCTGCTTTCAAATTCTATGCTTCTATTCTATCTCAACATGCCCCTAAAATCCTACACACAACAAAAATTTTCACCTGGCTTTGAAACATTCCTACCAGTAAGATCCTCTTGTTATGTAACAGCATCTACTTCACCTAGAGATAAAATTACAAAGACGTGCTGAAAAATGAATGAAGAAAGCAAAGATGACCTTAGAAAACTGGAAGAGAACTGTTCCTTACAGCACATTTTTCAAACTGTGCTGAGATCCTTTTGGAGCAGCTGAAATCAATTTGGTGAAACCAAATACTTAAAAAAATAAATAAAATGGATAGGACAGGAGAAAAGTATCAAAGGGTATCTCATAAGAGTAAGTATTTTATAAAACTTTTGTTTCAGTTGTGGATATGTATGTGTAAATATGACAAATCATGATTTCTTACTATGGGTCATGGTGAAAAATATTTGAAAACCATTATATTATACCATTGTTTCAAGATCCTCATCCAACTAAATTTCTCAAGAACAACCAAGCTGCCATTGGTATGACATTTGGACATGCTTCATGGTTATATCCCAACTCTTAGCCATGGCCGAGGCTCCAGGATGCCATTTATTCCATGAATGGAATAAAAGAACACACTTAGGCAAAGAGACACCAAATACCAGCTAATGCTTGTGGCCAGATTACTCTGCAAACACTCTGAACATTTGTTTTTGCTTCCTTTGGAGGGAGGCATTTGTCTTTATACTACTATTATAACAACATGGACTGAGCACTTAACCATTTGTTTTATATGCATCATCTCATTTAATTGTTCACATCAACCTTATAAGGAAGGTTCTAACATTGTCCTCATTTTCAGATGCAAAATAAAGATTCAGAAGGTTAAGTAATTTCCTCGAGGTCTACATGTTGGTGGAGCCAACGCTCAAATCCAAGTCTGTCTGAGACAATGCTGTCAACATTTACAGTGTTGTTTACAGGTCATTTGCTACTTGAACACTTTTTCTTTGCTAACGAGGCCAACTGATCATAAAATAAAACATTAATCGATGTCTTCTTTATCTTTGACTGCCATTTAAAAATTCTTTCCCTAAATTTGCACTTTAAAGGCAACTGGAGATTTTCAATAAACTAAGAATTTACGGAGAATACTAACTCATCGATGTATAGACTTGACTAATGTACTTCACAGTGATCACCTATCTGTAGGCTATACTAATCAGAACACAGCTCATCAAATATGATTGGGAAAAGATAATTTGGCTTATAAGCCCAAACAAAAAGTTTTTAAAATCTGTTATTTTACTGTTCCTTTGTATTAATGGCTTAGATAAGTCTATAGCACATTAATAACAATCATTCCTCTATGTCTAAAGTCAGTAACTATGTTTCCTTTAAATTTCCCATTATATGTTGAATCTTATGCTTTATTATTTATTCCAACTAGTTTTTCCTTATTTTAAAAATATGGCTTCAAATTCCGATTTTGTTTTGTAGGTGTTTGGAGATCTGGTTTACTTTAAAACAATGAAGCAGACAGAATCCCCTGAGGACAGGCAACTCATTGAGAACTGGGAGGTCCTAGTGGCACAATTAAACTGGCAACAAATCAATAGAAACAGAAGAGAAGAGAAAAGAAAACAATAATTAAAACATTCTGTCAAAAAATAGAATGGTAATTAAAAGATGCAAACCATTGTTTTGCCCTACTAATTATATTTTAATTTTCAATAGATTGCTGAAGACCATGAAAAGACTTTGCCTTTTACAATATTCTGGTGTTTCTTACTAGGTTGATAACACTATGTTTGTGTCACAACTGAATGGCAGATATTTTCACTGAGAGGATTGGGCAAAGAGTAAACTGTTGCCCTGCCTGTTACATAATGTGAATAAACCTTTTATATGATATTCCAGTATGGTCCACCATTAATCATGGTTCATGTGTTTACATGTGTACATAAGATGACATGATGATGAGGATGAAAGCTACTCATTTGAGTACCATGTAATGGGGGTACTTTGCTAAGCACTTAACATGTATTACCTGATTTAATACACATAAAAAATTTAATACATAGGTAATTTTAGTATTCCCCTATTTTATAGCTGAGTAAACTAAAACTTACAGAGTTAAAAAAAAATTCTATCCACGATCACACAGCTAATAATTGGAGAAACTAGGACTTGAATCCACTCAGACTCTGGAGCCTTTTCAGAAACAATATCATTCAGTGAGAGCTTCCCACACTTGTGACAACGTTACAGAAACAGCTACAACTTTGCTCTGTCCTTCACTATTCATTGCTAGATTCATGTAAGTAATTTTATTTTCACTTCATGGGTACTCTGATTCCCAAACTGTCAAAAATGTGAGGGGTTAGGGGAAACACATGCTTTATAACTCTTCCAAGGAGTTTTTTTTATTTTTTAGTTAGTTAGTTTGTTTGTTTATTGAGAGAGAGAGAGAGAGAGAGAGAGAGAGAGAGAGAGAGAGAGAAAGAGAGTATGAGCAGGGGATGGACAGAGAGAGAGTAAACATAGAATCCCAAGCAGGTTCCTTGCTGTCAGTGCAGAGCCCAATGTGGGACTCAAACCAGGAGATCATGACCTAAGCTGGTCAAGAGTTGGATGCTTAACCAACTGAGCCATCCAGGTGTCACATCTTCCAAAGAGTTTTACTGCAATGGGAGGAAGAAATGAGCCCTAATTGGAAGGAAAAGTTTAGAAAAGAGAAAATTTAAAATTGAAAGAGAGAATAGGATGCATGTTTGCTGATGGAATGATTGAAGAGAGAAAAATGAGAAATTTCTAGAGTGATATCCTTTGGATAAGAGGGAGTGGGACTAAAGCAAAAGAGGATGCATTGAATTAGAGAGGTACATGGTGAATTTGAGGACAGTGACAGGCAAGAGGCTGAGTATATGGTACAGATAGTGAGTTTATGGATAGATATGGTAAAGAGAATCAGTAGGAATTCTTTTATGACTGCGAAAATTGAAAAATTGAAACAATCAGAAAATCTCCATAAGTGATTGTTCAAAAAAAATAATTTGGAATGCATTCTGAATGTATTTTCAGGTGAAATGACATGATGTCTCATATTGCTTTAAAATACTGTTGGAAAAATTTTTAAGTGCATTTCAGAGTTAATGAAATATGGTAATAATCATACCAACTGATGATATTTATTGAGTGCTGACCATGTAAGTGCTTTACAACTGAGCATAATTATTGGTTCTCTCGATTTGGTTCCCATTAGAGCCTATTTTCTCAGGAGATTAAGAGGGATTCATCTTGGTCTCTCCTATTGTATCATGTAAACACTTCACTTCTAGACCCACAAGACTGAAACCCCTTGGCTGTGCATTGGAAACCACCAGTGAGTGTGGAGTGAGATACAAAAGACTGCTTTTGTACAGATACAAAAGACACCTCCCTATGGTGGTGCTGCCATCATACACTGACAACAAGGCTTGTACTGAAGACATCCAAGTCTTTCTAACTTGGTCATTTAACTTTTCAATCCTTTTACTTCCTTATTTTACTTTTCTTCTCTGAGGTTAAAGAGACACTGTATGGGGGTGGGGAACACAGAGGCCCACTCTAGGGCAACGGTATTGATAAATCTGCATCTATATATAGGCAGCATGATGATAAATTAAGGTTTGGGGGATTTTTTCCTGGTATTTTCTTTTATATCCTCACCCCTGAGTCTTCTCATTTAGTCACCTCATTTGGCTCACATCCACTGCTTGAAGAAGAGATGTAAGCACAGAAAGCAGAGGAAAAAGGATTCTACTTCCTGGATATTGAGTTGTAGAAGTATAAATCTTTAGGGGACAAAGGGTGGATCCCTGTCACAGAAACAATTTGAGATGAAGCCTTGAAAGGAAGAACAATTTTTCCAGTAGGCATAAAACTAGAAATGACTTGTCAAGGGGAAGTCATGTAGCTGGCAAACTAGGGGAAGAGAGGGCTGACCAAAGGGGGTTGAAGAAACAGAAATGTCAGAATAGCTGTACAGTAGCTGCCATAACAAATTACCACAAATTGGGAGGCTAAGACAACAGAAATGTATTGTCTCACAGTTCTGGAGTCTGGAAGTCAGAAATCAAGGTGTCAACAGGATTGGTTCCTTCTAAGGATTCTGAAAGAAGACTTCTTTCAGGCATTTTTCCTTGGCTTGTCAATGGCTGTCTTCTCTCTCTACTTATGTGGTCTTCCCTCTACATTATCCTATGTTCAAATTCCCCCTTTTTATAAGGTTACCAGTCACTCTATCTTTACAGAGAGATAAGACTAATGGTCACATTCTGAGATACTGAGACTTCAGACTTCAACATATGATTGGTGGGGGGGGGAGGTGGTATGTGACACAATTCAATTTATAACAAGCTGGAATATGAGATTTTTCTTAAAAGGACCCTATGGATGTTCACTTACCACAGTAGCACCCAGCTTCCCCAAGAAGACTTCTATCACTAGAGCCCTGGATCCACATGGGAGTTGAGGCAGCCTGCACCAACCACTAGATTCCTCTAACCCACTCCCTGGGCTACAGGATCTGTCACTCTTATCATCATCTGGTAACAATTTCTCTTTGTCCAGTGCAACAATTATGCACCAGCAGGAATCACATCCATCTGTGCTCTAACACTTGGGGCTGCCTCATCCAACTTATCTACAGAGAGAATCCTCTTGTATCAATCCACAACAAAGCAGCCATCAGGTCAAGAGGGTCCTTGTTTTGTAACAGCATGTGACAGTGTACACAGAAAGTCTTTCCATCACCACCATAGTGGATTTACAGAGCACTAACTAACAAGGCTATCAGCCATGGGACAGTACTAAAATACATTCCTGAAATACGTAATACACAAAAGAAAGATATTTTTATTACATACATCCCCACCTATAAGGATTTTCTTTTCATAGTTCTGTGCCTATACTTTATAGTCAGGGACTTAATAAAAGATCTGAGAGTCTGCCTTCTTATTCCTAACTTGATTCCATATTTTTAATGCACTTATTAAATGAAATATGGTATGAAAACAGTACCAAACACAAGGTGGAATTACCAAAAACACAAGTCTCCTTTCTAATTTTATGGAGAGAAATATCATTAATCATCACACATCATATAAAATAATAAATGTCCTGTAATAACATGTAATAATATATAATGACAAGTAATATTCAGTGTTATGGTTTTCTCCATGATTTCTAAGGTCATGGCTGAAAAACTCAAAAGGAAGTTTGAGTATAATTTGCTTCCCCTCTTGTAGTAATATTATTAGACACACTTTGAACACAAATTTCATGAGTTCTGCAAATTAAACCAAATTTAGTCCCTAGTTCAAACCAAGTTAATACAAGTCTGACAGGACAGGAAGTGAGTAGGGTGAAGAAAGCATCTGAAATCAGTTGAATTACAGAATCATTTCATCACTGCAGTGATGATTCCGATGTATCAAATTCTACCTGGGAGGGAGATTCAGTAACCGTGTTAACTATTCTCAGAGGCATCAATGCTCCTGTAAACAAAAAAACTCATAAGTGCTGATCATCTTTAAATGGCATATTCAAATATTAGAAAAAAGTATAATTATTGCCTTGTACTAAAGTGGCTATGTCACCATATCTCAATATAGATGAAAGTATGAGAGAAGACCAAGGAAGTGAAATGTAAATTATTATAGAATTGTAGTGGTTTCCAAATTAAGATATATGTAAAAAATTAGAAATCTTTGGTTTGGCAGATAAAGCCAAAGAGCTGATATGATTAAAGTCCCTAAAACAAATAATAAATGTGATTGTTCTGGAAAATGGAACTTATGCCATCTCCCACTCTCCACCAAAGACTGGCTACACCCAAAAGGAGTGTTATTCCCCGTTACTGACATTATTTTGATTATAAGACATACTCTGAAAATATCTGTTGGTTCCCTAAATATAGTCATTCTCTATTCTCATTTTTCCTTTGTACAATTCAAGATGGTGGTTGGATATAATCATCCAAGCCTATGTTTACTACACAGTTATGCTGGTTTCATTTTCCTGAGACATAGTCATCTACATTCTCATTTGTGAGTTTTTCTCCAGCTATCCTTGTACCCTACACTAGGGTACTTCCTTTAAGAATGGCAAACTCCCCTTTAATCACATAGAAATTTTCTAAAACTTTCTTCCCTTTCTTTTGTACCATTGCCTTGTATAAAGGTTAAATTCCCCCTTATTTATTCCAAATTTTCCTCCCTTTAAAAATTTTTTTTATTATTTATTTTGAGAGATAAAGCACAAACAGGGGAGGGACAGAGAGAGAGGGGGAAAGAATCCCAAGCAGCCTTCTCACTGTCAGTGAGCCTGATATAGGGCTTGAACTCACTAACTGAGAGATTATGACCTGAGCCGACGTCAGACACTTAACCAACTGAGCCACCCAGGGCCCCTCCTTCTTCCCTTCTTGACAAACTTCTTGAAAGAATAGTTTATGTAGGTTATGGCCACCAATTTCATTTCTACAACCTCATCCAGACCCTAATCCACTGTTATCTGCTTAATTTCTTTAATACTCCCTTGAAATGTTATACATTATGGTCATTAGTGACCTAATTACCAACTCTAATACCTATATATTCAGATCATCTCCTTTCTCCCTGAAAATATATATGTAATAGTTTCCAGAATAAGATTCTTGCTTAAATTTTCAATTATACTTTTGACTGTTTCCCCATGTTCTGAGTCCTCTTCTCTTCCCACTCATAAATTCCCATCTACATGCACATTACTTTCAAATCTTCATGTCCTAGTCCTGCCTTTCTTCTAAATTTAGAATTATATATTTGGGGGGCAGCTAGGTGGCTCAGGTTAAGCATCCAGCACTTGATTTCAGCTCCAGTCATGATCTCACAGTCATGAGATTGAGCCTCACGTGGGACTCCGCACAGGGCATGGAGCCTCCTCAGGATTCTCTCCTTCCCTCTCTCTCTACCTCTCTCCTGTTTGCATGTGCACACTGTTTCTCAAAAAATATGCACACATATATATAAATCTAGAATTATATTTTTTAAATTCTTTCACAGTATTTATTATACTGCACTGTAATTGTCTGTTTACAATCTGTGATATTCAATATACTCTAATTCCCTGAAAGCAGAAACCATATTTTCCTTTCCCCCTTTTGATTTTTCTTCCTTCATTATCTAACAGGTCTTCAGAGTAAGTCAGCCTGTGCAGGTAAGTTTTATGAGAAGAGGACATCTGACCAAACAATGGAAGAAAGTAAAAGAATGAGGTTTATGGATATCCAGGGAAGAGTATTCCAGGCAGAGGGAATACCCAATGTGTAAGACCTAAGTTATAAGTGTGTCTGGTGTGTTCACAGAACACCACAGAAACCAGTGTGCCTAGAGTAGAGTATTTAGGTAGGAGATAAAGTCAGAGAGCTAACAGGTGGCAAAAGTCTTACAGGGCTGCATAAGGGCTTTGGATCTTTCTCTGAGTGAAAGTGGGAGCCACTGGGAGGCTTGAGTCATAGAAGTATCATAATCTGACTTATGTGTATGTGTATCTGTGTGTTTTAAAATCACTCAGGTGCTATATCAAATATGCTACATCAAAGTGCTACATCAAGACTGTAGGGAGACAAGAATGGCAGCAAGGAGATTAGTTTGCAGGTTTTTGCAAAAGTCTAGGCAAGAAATGATGGTGTTCTGACAGAGATGGTAGTAGTGATGATGACATTAAATGGACAGATTCAGATTATGTTTTGAAAATAGAGTTAGGTGGACTTTTCTGACAGATGAAAAGAAAGGGGTCAAGGATGAGACAAAAGTGTTTGCCCAGAGAACTCTAAGGATGGAGCTTCCATTACCTGAGATGGTTTCAAGGAAGGGAATATAATAATCAGATGGGTAAAATGGGTCACTATGGACACTAGATAAGGGCTGCTTTGAGGGAGAAAGACTGGGATTGGGTTGTGACAAGTTATCAAGTTATTGTAGTAGGCTAGGAAAGAGATAATTAGAGTTTATTTATTTATTTTTGGGAGGGGGGAGGAGAGAGAGAGAGAGAGAGAGAGAGAGAGAGAGAATCCCAAGCACACCCCCACTATCAGTGCAGACGTGAGGCTTGATCCCATGGACCATGGGATCACGACGGGAGCCGAGATCAAGAGCCAGACACTTAACTGACTGAGCCACCAAAGCATCCTCAAGAAAGAGATCATTAGAGTCTGCCCTAGAGCAAGGATAGCTGAGATCAGATGATAGAACAGATTCAAGTAATATTGGAGAGAAAATTATTTTCTATATTTATAGGTAACTATAGCAAAAAGGAGTCATGTTGAAGGATATACACTTGAAATTTTAATTTTGAAAAAATAAAAACAAAAATCTCAATAGAATTTGTAAATTCTGTCTGCATGAGAGTTCAGTGATACATATCCTTTTTTGTATGCTGGCTTAGAGCCATTTTGCTTGGCTAGTTATTTTTTCTTTTTTTAAGAACTTTTAACATATATTTGGTGGAAAATTATCCTCCAAGGAAGATGATAAAAGGAAAAATTTTAATTAAAATTATAGTAATCATCACCAAATATTCATTGAGAATCCACAATATTTCAAGATAGTGATTTATGAATTCCAGGGTACAATAAAATACATTTTACCTCTACTGTTTAAAGTAAACTTTTCATTCAAGTATAATATCCATAAAGATAAGTATACAAATCTTATATATACAACTCAGTGAAGTTTTACAATGTGAACATATCCATGTAACCAGCACCCAGGTGTTGATTACATGACCAGCTCCCAAAACTCTGTCTCTTTGTTCTTTAGTTACATGTGTGACCTGGAATCAGCTAGGTCATCCTGCTCTTCAGTCTTCAAATGAGTTGGCTCAAACCACCATCACCTATGTCCTGGGAAAGCCAATGTTTACACAAATCCCTCCTGAGAATCTTGGAAGAATTTCCATTTTTGTTCATCAC
This sequence comes from Cryptoprocta ferox, assembly GCA_028646485.1. NCBI lineage: Eukaryota > Metazoa > Chordata > Mammalia > Carnivora > Eupleridae > Cryptoprocta > Cryptoprocta ferox. The sequence continues at coordinate 54,024,639 of CM053577.1, read as the reverse complement.
TGATGGTTTCATACTCTCAGATCCTTTACTTTAGTTCATCTCGTGAATTATCTTGCCGTTTTCTGTATGCTCTCCTTTTCCTATACTATGTGGTCTTGTACTGAACACCAAGTCGATTCCTTTCTATCTTTAAAATACCACCAATGCAGTACTGTATGTGCAGCAAAATTTTAAGAAGGCTTAGAATAGTAGAGGAAGCTTACATCCTTGAATCTAGAACACTTAAAACTGACTAGTGGACCGTTTTGTTTTAAAATGTCTCTCAGACATTCTGACACCAGGAATCTCACTAGTTACTCTTTTTCAGTAGATACTTTTCTCCATAAATTCCAAGCTTCTGACTAATTGCTCAGTATTCCCTTCCTTGACCCATCTTCTCCCCTTCTCTTCTTTCAAATGCTTGTTAACTTTATATGCAAAAAGTTTTAATTTTCTGGATTGATCTATTCCACAACTCTCCATCTCCCACCTTCCATTGTTTCTACCCTAGCATAGATCTGTCATACAATAGCCAGGGCAATCTTCTGAAAATGTAAATCTCCTGCTCCAACCCCCTCAATAGCATCCCTCATGTTTGAATTAAAACACAACCCCCTTGCCAGCACTACCAAGTCTTACATACTCTGACCTGTTTCCTCTCACACTTCATTGCCTTCTACTCCCCATCTGACTCACTATGCTCCACTGCCCTAGTTTGTTTGTTATTCCTTAAGCATGTTAAGTTCATTCCGCTCTAGGATGGTTATCCTTGATGCTTTCTTCAGCTTAGATCTTTATAGTTCTGTCTCTTGTCCAACATCCACGAATGAGTTGACTCAAACCACTGCTCAAATGCTACTTCCTCAAGAAGGCTTTACTGAATTACCTATATAAAGTAGCAACCTCCTTTCCTCATTTTCTCTATAGCTCTTACCATTATTTGTGAACATTTTTTAAAATTAATTTAAGGGCGGCTGGGTGGCTCAGTCGGTTGAGCGTCCGACTTCGGCTCAGGTCATGATCTCATGGTTCATGGGTTCGAGCCCTGCATCGGGCTCTGGGCTGATAGCTAGCTCAAAGCCTGGAGTCTGTCTTCAGACTCTGTGTCTCCCTCTCTCTCTGACCCTCTACTGCTCATGCTGTCTCTCTCTCTCTCTCTCTCAAAAATAAATAATAAAATTTTTTTTAAAATTGTTTAAAATTAATTTATTGTATGTATGTATGTCTTCCTCAACTAGAACCAATGTACCATGAGAATAGAGATTTTCCTGCCTTGTTTACTTGTATATCTCAGGGCCTAAAAATATGCATGCAAGCATTACCTACATATTTGTTGAACAAAGAAATGAATGAGTGAAAGAATACCTTTATGTCACTCTCTCCTTACTGAACTTATAGTTGGACTTCAACTTCTACATCTGAAGAAATCAATTAATATGACTGGCTGACAACAACAAAAATACAAAGAACAATGGTGAAGACATGCTTCTTGACTTCAGACTATATTACAAAGCTATAATAATCAAAATGCTATGGTATTGGCACAAAAACAGACACCTAGATCAATGGAACAGAATAGAGAGCTCGGAAATAAACCCATGTTTATATGGTCAACTAATTTAATAACAAAGTCAGCAAGAATATACAATGATGAAAGGACAATCTCTTCAATAAATGGTGTTGGAAAAACTGGACAGCCACATGCAAAAGAATGAAACTGGACCACTGTCTTACATCATACACAAAAATAAACTCAATATGGATTAAAGACTGAAACAGAAGACCTGTAACAATAAAACTTCAAGAGGAAAACATGGCAGTAAGCCCCTTGACATCAGTCTTTGCAATGACTGTTTGGATTTGACACAAGGAGCAAAGACAACAAAAGCAAAAATAAACAAGTAGGACTACATCAAACTAAAAGGCTTCTGTACAGCACAGGAAGCCATCAACAAAATGAAAAGGCAATCTACTGAATGGGAAAAATATTTGCAAATCATATATCTGATAAAGAGTTAGGATCTAAAATATATAAGAAACTCATACAATAGCAAACAAAAAAATCTGATTTAAAAAATGGGCAAAGGATCTTGAATAGATATTATCCAAAGAAGACATATAGGCGGTCAACAGCAGGTTCATGAAGAGGTGATCAACATCACTGATCGTCAGAGAAATACAAATCAAAACCACAATGAGATATCATCTCATACATCTTTAGAATGGCTATTATCAAAAAGATAAGAAATAACAAGTGTTGCTGAAGATATGGAGAAAAGGAAATCCACGAGCATTGTTGGTGGGACTGTAAACTGGTGCAGCCACTATGGAAAACAGTATGGAGTTTCCTAAAAAATTAAAAAGAGAGCTACCATATGATCCAGTCATTCCATTCTGGTTATTTATTCAAAGGAAATGAAAACACTAACTTATGTGGACGCAACCTAAGTGCCCATTGATAGATGGATTTTTAAAAATGTGGTATTATGTATATTTATAATGAAGTATTATCTAGCCATTAAAAAAAGAAGAAAATCTTGCCCTTTGTGACAACATGCATGAACCTTAAGGAAATTAAGGTAAGGCAGACAAGACAAATACCATGTAATCTCATTTATATACGGAATCTAGAAACAAAACAGAACAAACAGAAAACCAAGTCCATAGACATAGAAAACAGATTAGTGTTTGCCAAAGGTAGAGGGTGGGAGATGGGCGAAATGGGTTCAGTTATCAAATAAGTCATGAGGATATAATGTACAACATGGTGACTACAGTTAATAATGCTGTATTGTATATTTGAAAGTTGCTAAGAGAGTAAATCTTAAAAGTCCTTAACACAAGAAAAATAATTTGTAACTATGCAGAGTGATAGATATTAAACTAGACTTACTGTGGTAATCATTTTGCAATGTATATGAATGTTGAATGATTATATCATACACCTTAGGTTTGTATAATGTTATATGTCAATTATACCTCAATTTAAAAGAAAAGGACCTTAGAAAATGTTACTAGCAAAACTGTAATACAAAAATTGCTGAAGGAATTTTTTCAGGTAAAAGGAAATTATGTCAGATGATAATTTGGATCTATACAAAAACAAATGAAGAGCTCTGCAAATGGTAAACATATGAATAAATAGAAAACATTTCTTCTTAGTTTAAAACTTCATTAACAGATAATTGACTAAAGCAAAAATGATAACAATGAATTTTCCAGTTTATAGGGCAGTTGGCCCTTGAAAAACATGGGTTTGAACTGCACAGGTCTACTTTTTTAGACTTTTTAGATGAATGCAATAAATGTATCTTAAGTATAGACATTTAGTATATAGACTAATATATACTATTATTATACTAATATATATATAATATAATTCATCTAAATGTCAGTATAGACATTTAGATGAATGCAATAAATGTACTATAAATGTATCTTCTCTTCATGATTTTTTTTGTTTTTAAGTTTATTTATTTATCTTGAGAGAGACAGAGAGAGAAAGCATGCATGCAAGTTGGGGAGGGGCAGAGAGAGAGGTAGGGAGAGAGAATCCCAAGCAGGCTCCATGCTGTCGAGGAGCAAAAGTTAAGTCGAGGTAAGCAAAAGTTATACATGAAGTCTGAACTATGCAGGGGTTCAGTGCCTCTAATCCCACATTGTTCAAGGGTCAACTGTATATGTGAAAGTAAAATGTATGACAAAAATAACAACCTTATGGTAGTTACTGATCCTAGGGCTGACTACCCTCTTACAGGTCTTATGTTAACCTTCCTACCATCGCTCTGTGTAATGCCATCTCTCCTCTGGACTATATGGACACTGCCATCCCTTTTAACAACATGGGAGCTCCCTCAGTGGGTCTGATGTGGTGGATGCTGGCCCGGGGAAGTTCTATGTATGCATGGCAAGTACCACTTTCCATGAACACCCATGGATCTCTACTTCTACAGAGATCCTGAAGAGATTAAAAATGAAGAGGAGGTACTGCTGGAAAGGCTGTAACTGAGGAGGAATTTCAAGGTGAATGGACAGCTCCAGCTCCTGAGTTCACTGCTACTCAACCTGAAGTTGCAGACTGGTCTGAAGGCATGCAGGTGCCCTCTGGGGCTATTCAGCAGTTCCCTACTGAAGACTGGAGCACTCAGCCTGCCACTGAAGACTGGTCTGCAACTCCCACTACTCAGGCCACTGAATTGATTGGAATAATCACTGAGTGGTCTTAAGCAGCTTTTCCACAAAGGCAAACAAAATGGAAATAAGGTTGATGGAAAATGATTTCTAAAAAAAAAAAGAAAGAAAGAAAGAAAGAAAAGAAAAGAAAGATGGAATGGCTATACTAATATCCTAAAAATATATTTTAATGCAAAGAATAGTACCAGGAATGAAGAAGGTAATTTCACAATGAGGGGTAAATTTATCAAGAGGACATAACAATACTAAATATATATGCACTTAAGAAGATGGTTTCAAAGTACTAAAACAATATAATACATATGAAACAAAACTGTTATAACTGAAGGGAGAAATAAAAAAAAAAATCCAAAATTGTAGTTGGAGAGTTCAACAGCTCTCTTTCAATAGCTGAGAGGACAAGTATACAGAAAACAATAAAAATGTAAAAGATGTGAGTAATTACCAAAATTTTTACCTAATTGACATTTACAAAACACTCCACCCAACAACAGCAGAAAATTACATATTCTTTTCAAGTGCATACAGAATATTCACCAAGAGAGGATATATTCCGGATCAGAAAATAATTCTCATAATTTTAAATCAATTAAAATCATAACAAGTATATTCTTTGACCATAATTATATTTAAAAGCAATAAGAGATAGCTCTCTGGAAAGTCTACAAAGACTTGGAAATCAATCAACATACTTCAAACAAACCATGGGTCAAAGAAGTATTCACAGATGAAATTGGAAAATATCCTGAGGTTAATAAAAACAAAAAATACAATATACCCAAGGTTGTGGGATGCAACTAACACAGTGCTTAAAGGTTAATTTAGAGCATTAGCTACTTGTATTAGAAAAGAGTAAAGATTTCAAATAAATAATCTGTCTACATTAAGAAACTAGAAAAAGAAGAGTAAATTAAGTGACAAGTTAACAAATGAAAAGAAATAAAGAGCAGACCAGATATCAATGATATAAAAAAAAAAACAGTAAAACAATACAGAAAATCAACAAAAATAAAACAAAAACTAGTTCTTTGAAATTATTAATAAAATTGGTGAAACTCTCTCCCAGGTGTTGGAAAACTATGACCAATGGATGAAGTCCAGTCTGTAACCTGATTTTGTATATCTGCAAGCTACGAATACTTTTTACATTAAAAAACATTTTTAATGTTTATTTTTGATAGAGAGAGCAATTGCACAAGCTGGGGAGGGACAGAGAGAGCGGGAGACAGAGGATCTGAAGCGGGCTCTGCACTGATAGCAGAGAGCCCGATGTGGGGCTGAACCCACAAACCGTGAGATCATGACCTGAGACAAAGTCAGATGCCTAATGGACTGAGCCACCCAGATACCCCCATTTTACATTTTTAAAAGATATTCAAGAAGAATAGGAGGAAGGGGTGGAGAGTGGCAATAAAAGGAAGAAGGAGCCTAAAATAGTTAATATCTGACATCTTAGAGAAAGAAGTTTGCCAGTCACTGATCTAGCGAGACAGACACATTACTACAATTCTTACTGACATTAATTAGATAACTGGAAATAATATGAACATCTTCTGCCAATAAATTCAACAATTTAGAATTAGTATTATTTCTTCCTTAAATGCTTAGCAGAATTAACTATTGAAGCTAGATATAAAGTTCTCTTCATAGGAAGATTTTTTTAAATTACAATTTCAATGTTTTTCATACATACTCAGATTTTAAATTTATTTGAAAAATTTTCAAAAGACACAAACTATTAAAGCTCACTCAAAAAAAAGGATATAAATTATTTGAATATCTATTAAAGATATTGAATCTGTAGTTTAAAAAAAATCTCCCCATGATGAGAACTTTATGTCCAGCTTCAATAGTTAATTCGACTAAACATTTAAGGAAGACATAATACTAATTCCATATAAACTCCTAGAAAATAGAAGAGGATGGAATTTTTTTTAACTCATTTATTAGTCCAGTACTGGCCTGATCCAATACTAAAGATATTATAAGAAAAAAATCACAGGATGTTAAGATAAATGTACCAAGTCTAAGCGTTAGTTCTTTCAAATATTCAAGGTTTGTTTCATGTTTGAGACTCAGTGAGTGTGAATTTAGTGACTTAACAGACTATAATGAAAGGAGGATATGGCAAATTGCTCAAAGGGCATGAATTTACAGTTATACAAGATGAGTAAGTTCCAGCAATCTGCTGTAGAACATGGTGCCTACTGTTAATAATAAGATATTGTACACTTGAAAAATTTTTAAGAGGGTAGATCTCATGTTAACTGTTGTTACCACAAAATAAAGAGACACAAGAAAACTTTAGGAGGTGATGAATATGTTTATAACCTTGATTGTGATGATGGTAACACAAAGGTGTACATATGTCCAAACTCATCAAATTGTATATATTAATCATGTGCAGTTTTCTGTATATCAACTATACACCAATAAAGCTGGAATGATAAAGGGTATATTACATAGTCCTCTCAAGACATACACACACACAAAACTTGGGAAACAACATGCATTTTTGATAAAAACTTTCAGTAATTTAGAAATAAAAGAAAACTCCTTTAACCTAATAAGGGATATATACAAAAAACATGCAGCTAATAATGTAAGGATAGACATATATTGCTTCTATTGGATAGAGAGCCCATAAAGATATCCACATATACATCATGCACTGATTTTCACGATCTGAGATAAATCAATCAGGAAAGAGTAGTTTTTCCAATAAATGATACTGGAAAAAAAATAGACATCGATATGCAAAACTATGAATACATTCCATATTTTATATCATCTATAAAAATTATTTATAAATGTATCAAACCAATAAGTAAGCACTAATACTATAAAATTTCTGGGAGAAAATACAAAAGAAAATCATTGCCACCTCGAGTTGGTAAAAAATTTCTTAAATATGACACCAAAAGCATGAGCCATAAAAGAATTTAAAAGCCTAAATTCTAAATTTAGACTTTGAAATTTAAGAAGTCAGATACAAAGACACTCTACTGTATGATTTCATTTATATAACAGCCTAGAAAAGGCAAAATTTAGTGACAAAAGCAGATCAATGTCTTGCAGGAGCTAGGGCTGGGGGAAGAATAATGAGTGCAAAAGGGAATGTTTTCAAAGTGATAATGTTCTATAACCTGATTCCAATGGTGATTACACAATTGTATGCATTGCCAAAATGGGAGGTACAGGCTTCCAGGTATGGAATGAATAAGTCATGGGGATGAAGCACAACATAAGGAATATAGTCAATGGTGTTATAATAGGGTGGTGTGGTGACAGATGGTAGATACATTGGTGAGCACAGCATAATGTACAGATTGTTGAATCACTATGTTGTACACATGAAACTAATGTAACATTGTGTATCAAGTATACATCCATTAAAGAAATGTAAAAAAAAGTATTGAAATGTATACTTAAAAAAGATTAATTTTCTTGCATCTAAAATACAGACAATTTTTTTAAAAGACAATTCTAAGTAAGATACTGTAATAAAATAAGAATATAGAAAAGTATATTAGTATTTCTTGGACACCTCTAAAATTTTGTAAAACTTGAAAACTAATCTGAACCTAAGGTTCTACCTTTTGAGTTCCAAGTAAAGCCATTTGTTTTGTTCACTTTTTTAGAATGAAATATGAAATTAAAAACATATTATGGGGGAACAGAAAACAGTTAATAAGCCATTCACATAATGAACATCACTTCGTAGGAAAGAAAATAGCTCAGACCATAAAAAAGAAGGAAATCCAGCCATTTGCAACAAATGGATAAACCTTGAGGACATTATGCTAAGTAAGATAAGACAAAGACAGAAAAATACCATATGATCTCACTTACATGTGGAATCTAAAGAAACCAAACTCATAGGAACAGAGATCAGATTAGTGGTTGCCAGAAGTGGGAAGTGGGATTGGTGAAGGCAGTCAAAAGTACAAACTTCCAGTTGTAAATAAGGAAGTCCTGGGGATGTAATGTATAAGTTAACAATATTGTATTATATATTTGAAAGTTGCTGAGAGAGTAGATCTTAAAAGTTCTCATCATAGAAAAACAATTTTGTAACCATGTGAGGTGATGGATATTAACTAAACTTACTGTGGTGATCATTTTGCAATATATAAATATATCAAATAATTATGTTGTACATCTAGAACTTATACTATGCTATATATGTCAATTATACCTCAATAAAACTGAAAGGGGGAAAAAAGAAAAAAGTCTCAGAGAAGTTAAGCAACTTTTGAGGCAAACCCAAACTGAAGGTAGCAGAGGTGATAATATGACTCAGCCTAAGGTTTCTAGAACTGAGTTGGTGTTCTTTCTCTTCACCATGCTGCCTTAACATGACCAAGACATCCAAAAAGAAGATGAGGCAATAACAACTTTCAAAACTGGATTTTCCTTATTTGAGGCCTTAGGTGGGAGAAAATAAATACTTTAAGCACACAAGCAATGTAGGACATTAAAATCATACAGAATTGGAATAAGATCTTTTGTCAGTAATTTACCTACAAACAACTTTTGGAGAGGTGAATCTCTCTAGAAGTCAATTCCTTTCCTGAAATAACAATGTATTTCTTGCAAAATTATTATGATGCTTAGAGGTATACGATGCATAGCTTAGTGTACCATCTAAACAAGTAGTTAAGTCTACTGTATACTTTTGTACACTTAGTGAAATGGAAGTGTTCTCTGTTAAAATAAATTTAGGAAATGTGGGTTAAATAGGTTTCTTCACATCAAGATTTCATAGAGCCTTCAAAATACATTTTTAATCTCCAAGAAGTGAAATACGCATAAATTATTTCTTGTATTTTTTATAACGAAATCATTTTTCAATACTACATGAATTTCAAGACTCTGCCTTTTAAAAGGCACGTGCCTTTCCTAATTTTTGTCCAATGTTTTCTGGCCTGTTCCTCTTGAGCATTTAAATAATTAAAGGTTATAGTTAAGGGCATGGGCTTTACAGTCAAATTTCTGCCACATCACTTCCTAGCCATGTAACCTGGGCCCAGTATAACGCTCAGTTTCCTCATCTGTAAAATGAAGATAATAGCCTAATGTAAAGGGTTACTGTAGAGATTAAATGAGTTCATAAATGTTAAGCATTTGGCACAGTGCCCGGCACATCATAAGTACTCAATAATTGTTAGTTATCACCCACCTTTGGTGTTTTGAGTTAGGAAGAAGGCTGCAGTTCAAAGTAGCCACAAAGAGAAATTGAACTGATTAGTGCTGCTCAAATAAGCAATGACTCTTCCCCTGAATACGTAGGTACCTGCCTGCTGACCATGCTCCACTTGTTGCATGCTCAGGGTATGCCTGGACAGGAGACCCAGAACATTCACAACTACCTTAGGCATGAAGAAAAGATTTTATGCCCGTGGGGCTACCTGGTTACCTTCTAGCCGGGATGTGACCTCCATGATCTCCCCGATGACATGATATTATTGGATAGAGTTTGCTTTCTAACTAACTGGAAGGAGTTCAGAGGAGGGCAACCAAGTTAATAAAAGGTTTGGAAATGAAATCCTATGAGTGCAAATGAAAAACCTGGGCATGTTCAGTCTCGAGAACAGGCAAAGCAGCAGCATAGGTATACCATGTCACGGAGAAGACAGATTCATTATTCTCGGCTATGGATGAGGTTACTGCAGATGACGTGGGGTTTAGATTTGCCCTGAAACATTTTGGAAAAAATGAATACAATTCACAATGAAGTAGAAGACAATATAGGGGATTCCTAGGATGACTATTAAATTATTTTCAAGAGGAATGTGTTTAGGACCATAGTAATTTACCTATTGGTCTCTTGGAGTAAATCAAAGACAAAGAAACCAACCACACAAGAATGGAGAAGATTGTCTAGATGTAGTAGGCAGGTTTCTTTGGTTGTAAACAACACTTCAACTGGCCAATTTTTTGCAGAAGAGGATTTTAATAAGACCTGAGCTTGTCAAAGCAGTGAGTTTGAAAGAAGATAGCAATTGAGGCAGCTGTTAGAGGTCCAGGCAGCAGGAATCAGTGAACAATCTCTTCAGACGTCAGTTAATTCAAGATTCAAAGTCCCAAAAGAAAATCTTGTTGGCTTAGTCCTGTCATATGTCCACCCTTTGCTTGCACTAGAACAGAGACTTTGATTGGCAATTATACCAAAAGACAATTAAGAAAATTAATGTTACCAAAAGAAGCTAAAATAAATCCTAGGTAGAAAAACAAAACAAAAAAAGCCTATTCCATTCTGTGAATTCATATTATGTGTTACAACTATCATTTATTTAGTACTTCATATAAAATGTAAGAACAATGAGTCTTAGAGGGGTTTTAAAAGGAACTCGCGTAAGGTCATAGAGCTAATAATCGGTGGAGAAGAAATTCAAATTATAAATTAATACAACATACTGCTTTCCTGTGCATCCTTTTCATAATCTCTGCTATCACTGCCACTCTTTTAGCCTAGTCACTAACAAAAAAGAGTTGTTATGATCCTCTTTCATTCCAAGGCAATATGATCCAACACAAGACTGAAAGCTCTTGTTCCTTATCATGTACCTATCATTACCACACAGGCCCCAGATTTGGAGGACCTGGGAAGGGAAATCTGGGGGTCAACTCTTAAAATTGGCAAGGTTTGGATTTGAGGATTTTGGAATAAAGAATTACTGGAAACAACTCTTCCAGGATCAGAAATCTCCTTATCCTCCTAAGGATCTTGAAAAGTACCTCAAAGAGCCACATCAAGCTATCACACAGACTAATTATTTCAAAAGGAGTGGTATAAAACGATGTTTCTTTCTATACTGTCCTATACAACCAGACTGTAACTCTTTGTGGGTAGAAACCATGCTTCTTTGTAGCATTGGTCTGTGCTATTGTGGGTAGAAACCATGCTTCTTTGTAGCCACTACAAACAATGGGCATTTAATTATGTGGATAAAAGCAAATATAATGAAGATTGGATTATGATGACTTTGGCTTTACTAGTTTTAGATCTAGGTTAAGCTTCCCACTTTTATGGTCTATAATCTTAAAGATTCAGATTCTATGCAGATAAATCAGAGTTGTGAAAAGTTAAAAAAAATCATTATGCATATGGAGTCAAGAAATATTACAGTGTTATTGAACTTTAGTATTGGGAAGATTGAAAAAAGGAAAAGCTGTCCAGTCCAGTTTAATGGTTAGATCATAGACTTTGGAATTAACCAGATCTGGGCTCAAATCCCAGCTCATCTATACTTTTGCTAACTTCAGTTCCTTCATTAGCAAATACAAGGGGTATCAAATTTGTAGAGAAGACTAAATGAGATTATCTGTGTAGAGCCCTTGGCTTGGGCTTTCCCATCAGTAAGGCTGAGCAAATATAAGTCATTATTTCAATACGTCCATACTTATCTTTTTACTCCTACTACAGTTGTGTGCCTAGGGGCTGGGTGGGGTTGGGTGGGCTGGGCTTGATTTGAAAGTTACTGAATAATCTTAGAGGTTCTAAGCTAAAATTCTTATACATAATATCATAATTTCTGAAAAGACTTCATAGCTAATCTAGTTTATATCTTATACATACTTATTGTCACTGAAAAATATGTCTAATAAGTTTTCACTTTTTATATTTGAACAATTTTGTTGCAATAGAATTCAATATGCTTTTATTCATTATCTTTTCTGGACCAAGCACTGCAATAGGAACTCTAGTTCCTATTTATTTATTTCTAAATAAACCTTTAAGTTGCTGGGAACCCAGAAGTAACAATAAGCTGCAAAGAGCATGAAAAAACTTATCAAACATTAGAAGAAAAGTTATCCCGAAGAAAAGTTATCCCATAACTCAATTATGTGAAGATTAATAAGATGAAAAAAAAGACAAAATATATGAAAAACAGTCCCAGAAAATCTTTTATATATTATGTTACAATATATAACAACTATATAGGTTAAATCCCAGAAGAAAATACAGCAAATGAACAAAAAGCTAACATAAAACCTACAAAAGAACTTTGACCTGAACCATGGGAAGATTTAAAATTTAGAATTTTAGACTTAAAAAGTTTATAAAGTATGTGGCAAAATTAATGAAATGACAACTGGGTCAACATTTTGAATTTCAAAGGAAAAGAAAAATTCCGCAAGGCTCACGTAGATAAATAAACAAAACCAGATTCTTAGGAAAGGAAAACTTTCCAGTTATCATTGTCTTTATCCCTACTACAACAAATCCCTAAATTTTGTACTCATTCCTACTAAATCATAAAATCAATAGCAAGACTATTCTTGGGGATATAAGGATACAGAAAGACAAGAAATCATTTATCCTTTCTGATATTTTAAATTGAAAATACATACTAGTTGACCTAGAGATTAATAAAAAGAACAATGTCAAAAAAATTTAGTAAACTTAATGTAAATGTCAAAAGTAAGCTTTTAAAGAGAGTATAAATAAATTCTTAGATCATTATAAAAATAAGGGCAGTAAGTCAATTGAGTAGGGAGAAAGAGGCAATCAAACAATGCTAAATTTTAATTTTATGTGGGGACACTAATAGTTTTACATAAACAGTTTTTAAAAGATATAAAATATGAACACATGATGAGCTCGAATTCAAACCAAAGGAAAAATGGATTACTCAACTTCTGGTTCAGACTACCAATTAACTAGGGGCACCTGGGTGGCTCAGTTAGTTAAGTGTCCAACTCTTGATTTCAGCTCAGGTTATGGTCTCATGGTTTGGGAGATGGAACTCTGAGTCCAGTTCTGTGTTGACAGTGCAGAGCCTGCTTGGGATTTCCTCTCTCTCTCTCTCTTTCTTTGCCCCTCCCCTACTGGCATGCTCTCTCTCTCTCTCTCTCAAAAAAAAAATAAACTTAAAAAAAAAGAGACTACCAGGTAACTAAAGAGAGAAATATAAAGTTAAACTACCACAACATACAGCAACCAAAATGAATCCCAGATAGACTAAAGATTAAAATGCAAAAAATAAAAGTATAATTATACTAGAATAAAATCTAAGTAGCTATGTGGTCTGAGGAAAGAAAAACTTTTCAATGTGTTAGATCAATGACCAAAACATAAATGAAAAGGCTGATAAGTGTGACTTAAAAATCTTTTTTTTTTTGTACTTAAAAGAAACTCCATGTAAAAAATTGAAAGACAATACACCAGGGGAAATTATTTGCAGAGTAAATTCCAGAGGTGAGTGGATTTAATATATAGAAATTGTATTAATAAATAAGAAAATGACAAACATCTCAATTAAAACACACACACATTCACAAGGGTATACTTTAGCAATTGACAAAAAGAAATACTAACACTTAGTAAATATAGAAAAAAATTTCCAATCCGATATTATTTATTTATTTATTTATTTTTAACTTTATAGTTTATTGTCAGGTTAGTTTCCATATAACACCCAGTGCTCTTCCCCACAAGTGACCTCCACCAAGACCATCACCCCGCTTTACCTTTTCCCCTTCCCCTTCCCCCCTCAGTTTGTTTTCAGGATTCAAGAGTCTCTCGTGTTTT